>OZ020577.1:11100278-11482778 GCA_963971525.1 Cephus spinipes | reverse complement strand
TCCATGTATTCCGCTCCGTAGTTTCTTGTATCTAGGTAGTGAATGTGGAAGTCCAGGGTGTCCAGGTATTCCGCTCGGTAGTTTCCTGTGTCCAGGTGTTGGATGTGGAAGTCCAGGGTATCCAGGTATTCCGCTACGTAGTTTTCTGTATCTAGGTGTCGGATGTGGAAGTCCAGGGTGTCCAGGTATTCCGATTCGTAGTTTTCTGTATCTAGGTGTCGGATGTGGAAGTCCAGGGTGTCCAGGTATTCCGCTTCGTAGTTTTCTGTATCTAGGTGTCGGATGTGGAAGTTCAGTGTGTCCACGTGTTCCGCTCCATAGTTTCTTGTATCTAGGTGTCGGACGTAGAAGTCCAGAAAAGTGTGCAACAAGCTTTGGCGCTTCGCTCAAACTATAGTATCCTCTTTGATGTTCGCACGGCCTGAGGTACAAGGCCTGAAATAATCGAGCGCACTCTCCTCTCTTACGTTTACCACACGGCTTCAACAATCTGGACACCATTAACGACGCTTATATGCATTGAAGATTACATTTTCTTTAAAAATTTGGATATGTCTTTATGCATTTCTAGAAAAAGAGACTTACACATTAAATTTATATGCCATTAAACATTTTCGACACCGCTATATATTTTTCTGATTAGCAACATCATAATGCATTTACATTTTATATCTGTGACAATATAGATTTCAGTGCTTAATACTTCTATTTCCCGTTGGACAACAAAAACTTGTGATATCCCCCAAAAAAAACCCTCACGTGTAAAAAACCACGCCAAGTACAGGTGTGCTGTGTATTCCTCTAATAAAAAGTATTGATATCAGATTATTGAGGCCAAGTACTTAAGTCACTACATGTTTGCCTATTATATGATCTAGCACTGGCCCATCATTTTAATTGTATTTTCGAAATTTCCTATAACGTTTTCACTACTCTTTTACATTACTACTGTTTCTCGTAGTTGATTATGAATTAATGGTTATTTAATAATTAATAAAACTTTAACTGATTCCTTATCGAGTACTACTTGGCGGGTCCGTGCCAGAAATTCCAAAGTACTTACTTTGAACGTACTAATATTAGGTAATTAAGTATGAAGTGTCCGCTTGCCTCAACTACTTTCAACTCGGGATCGGACATTTCATACTTAATGACCTAATAGTATCCTAAAATTATGTTTATTATTAAGATTTTGCCGTGATTATTAATAACGAGTTATCGTTAATAATCTCTATATAGAAAGTTGACATTGGTTTTGAGTTTAATGACTGGCATTATGAATGCAAATTTATATCAAGAATTGCACGGACCCGCCAAGTAGTACTCGATAAGGAATCAGTTAAAGTTTTATTAATTATTAAATAACCATTAATTCATAATCAACTACGAGAAACAGTAGTAGTAAAAGAGTAGTGAAAACGTTATAGGAAATTTCGAAAATACAATTAAAATGATGGGCCAGTGCTAGATCATATAATAGGCAAACATGTAGTGACTTAAGTACTTGGCCTCAATAATCTGATATCAATACTTTTTATTAGAGGAATACACAGCACACCTGTACTTGGCGTGGTTTTTTACACGTAAGTGTTTTTTGGGGGATTTAATTATCGTTGCCGAACCTGGATGTATTTTGCCTTCTCGCGCGGAGAACCTTTTGTAACTTTTACATATCGTGAACGTCCCTCCGACGTCACGCGCCAGGCGCCCTTCGAGGCGACCTTAGTGTTTACGTTTCTCGACGCCGAGCCTTCTGCCGGCCTCGCAATTGTACTATCCGTTCCGAGAACGTTTGGCCGTGCAACAATAATTAAATATTCGTTATAATATTCTATATTTTTCTGACTGTGATATATTTTTCCTGTGCCATATTCTGTACTAATTTATTGTGACATTTCGGATTATTGTGCTATTTTTCGTGTTCGCGATTTTCGAAGTGGTGTTAACGAACCCGCGTGTATTACCCTTTTTCGGGTTCGTCCGTACTTATAATTCGTTTGAGTGACTCTTTCGTATTACGATTGTCGACCGCGGTTATAATTTCACGCGTGCGAGAATTGGAACCGCGCAGGTCGTTCCGCTGCCGTTCCTCTGCCGTTCGTTGCGTTCCGATTTTTGTCGTTCTCGTTATTTAGTTATTTTATTTAAAACGAATTTGTTAGTTTATTCCGAGTCATTCGATTCTTCCGACCATATTATTTTCCGTTGTCTAGAAGTATCGAGCCCGCGTGCCCGTAACTTACTCGCGTGCGCGCTCACGCGTAGCGCCTTCGGTCGTTACTTTCCGTTAAGGATTCTGCGACTATAGTTTCCGAAATTCTATTTGGCGATTCTTATTTCTCTTTTGCATTGTATAGATTCCGATTTTGAATGCCGATTATTGTGAATTAATTTTAAGACTTTTGTACAACTATGCTTGACTTTCTCTCGCACCCTCACTAATGCCTGAGTTCATGACATTGTAATTTTGCTATTGCGTTTATTGACTATTGGGAATTTTGTTTGCTTAATACAGCTCTGGTGCGTTAACTAATTACTTTTAATTATTTTCTTGGAGTTTTGCGTCTTACTTTCCTCTAAGTCCTTGGCCGAGTTTGTTCCTTCCTAACCTCTTGAACGCCGCGACGCTTCCGAAGCGGCGTGCCCGAGGACAGATAATGGTCGAATTTAGTAAAATCTTCTGAGTTCCGGGTAACCGTTAGGTTTAGTTACGTTTTATATTCTTTTTCTTGGCCGTGGTGCCCCTATCTGTTTTGAGTGGCCGTGGTGCCTTTAGGTTAGTTACGTTAGTATCTTTTCTTGGCCGTGGTGCCCCTATCTGATTTTGCGTGGCCGTGGTGCCTTTAGTTTTAGTTCGCCTGGTGGCTCATTTAGGTTTAGTTTGCCTGGTGGCAATTGGTTACCCCGGACCGATAATCTTTCGCGATCTGTCTGGTATAGATAACGAGCCCAGAGCTCGTGGTGCTCCTTAGAGGGTACCTGGCGCCCAACGATTTTTTTGAGTTTGCCGAGACCACTTCCGTTCCCGAATTCCAGTTTTAGTGCGTTTGGTTTTGCCGACGAGCGAAACATCGTCGCAATACATAAATAGAACAACGAAACTATATCAAAAGGCACGAGCCGCTCAACTTGACAAATATCACAACGACAAAGAAAGGAAAGCGGAATTAGAAGAACATACTCTCGAAAATTTTCTATATGGACTACCTCGTGAAATACGCCAGGAGGTTGTAATAAAAAATCCAAAATCGTTAGACGCCGGATTCGACCTAGTCATGGAACTAGAAAGGAAAATAAAAAATCATAAGCGAGCTCGCAATAATTATGACAGTGATTCGCCAGATGACCATCGGAGGTCCAGAAGAAACTACTCGAGTAGGCGATCACACAAACGAGTTTCGTACCCAAACTCTCCAAGCCCTTACGATAGGCATCACAAAAAACATTACCGAGATGTTTCTAGTTCAAGTTCAAGCGCGAGCTCTACTTCTGAATCCAGTGATGACGAAAGAGTCAATCACCATCGCACTTACGGAATGCATGTCAGGAGGTATCGTTCCTCCTCAGCATCCACCGACACTTCCAGGTCTCGCGATCGGAATAGAGAGAAAACGCCCGA
Source organism: Cephus spinipes (assembly GCA_963971525.1). Taxonomy (NCBI): domain Eukaryota; kingdom Metazoa; phylum Arthropoda; class Insecta; order Hymenoptera; family Cephidae; genus Cephus; species Cephus spinipes. Next base: position 11,479,159 of record OZ020577.1, on the reverse strand, counting down.
ACGCAGGAAGCAGCGGAAAAAATTATTTTGCTGGAAATGCGACAGCAAAGGTCACGACGGAAAAACTTGTCGAAAATCTCGAGCAAAATCCCCGTCACCCAGTAGGGAGAGAAATCATCGAAGATCCAATCGCCATAGATCATCCTCTACCGAATCCACCGGTTCTTTAAACTCGCAGAGCGCTCACCGCGTTCCACACACGGTGAGCGACAAGAAATCCAAAGCGAAGGACGAAGGGAAGACCGTGAGGTTCACGGACAGAACAACACCCAAGGAAGACCAGAATACTACGTCAAGGAAGCTCCTCCACCGACGATCATCCTCCAAGTCCCCGAGCTAAGAGGAAAAGAAAATATCTTTGTAATCGATTCGGGATCCTCAGTTAACTTAATCCAACAGGAAAGTCTTAATGATAATGCAAAATTAGAGTACAAGGAAATAATTGATGTTGAAGGTGTATCAAGACATTTCGTCACCACTGTGGGAGCCGTGCTACTAACCATCGGTAATCGAAAAGTATTCTTCTATGTGGTCAAAGGATCCTCTTGGCCATACAGCGGAATACTTGGAGTCGCTTATTTCACGCAGGATAATGCAGAAATATATTTCCACCATAAAACAATAGTGACAGACGACAACCCGATACGACCAAAGCCATTTGCCCAAGCTGGAGAAATAAAAACGGCAGCATATTCGGCACAAAGAACCAAGCACGTCATAAAGGCTCGCTCACGACAACAAGTTGCGATAAGGATAGCGAATACGGAAATCACCGAAGGATACCTGCCTCGAATAAAAACTCCCCGAGATGTTATAATCGGAGAAAACCTAGTGACCAATCGCCGAGGAATCTGCTACACTATTGCAACAAACGTCAGCAACAAAAATCAAGAACTCGAATTGGATCCTCAGATACTGGAACCCTTCGAATTCCTCTCAGAAGCAGGAGACTCCTATGGCAAAGCAACCATGGACCACGAGGAACGTTTTAACCAAATTCAGAAGGCTTTAAGGTTGGATCACCTTAATAAGGAAGAACAAGAACACGTAGCTGAGATTATCAACGACTTTCCGGATCAATTTCACCTTACCGGTGACAAACTAGGAATTTCAAAAACAGTCGTTCATACAATACCTACTATAGATGAACCACCGACCCATACTAAACAGTATCGGTACCCGCCAATTCATCAAAAGGAGATCAAACGTCAAATTACCAACTTGCTTGAAAATGACGCCATTCAATCATCCACATCACCATACAATTCACCTCTGTGGATTGTCCCCAAAAAGGCCGATTCACAAGGGAACCCAAGGTGGAGAATGGTGATCGACTTCAGAGCGCTTAACGAAAAAACGATTGGAGATAGTTATCCCCTACCTTGCATCACGGAGATACTAGACCAAGTCGGTAGCGCTAAATATTTCTCTGTATTCGATCTAGCCAGTGGATTCCACCAGATAGGAATGGATCCCAATGACAGAACAAAAACGGCATTTACAACACCCAATGGGCACTACGAATACATCCGAATGCCCTTTGGCCTCAAAAACGCACCAGCAACATTCCAGAGGTTAATGGACCAAGTTCTAACTGGACTACAAGGAACAGAGCTATTTGTGTACCTAGATGATATCGTCATTTTCGCATCATCCCTTGAAGAACATGGACAGAAGGTCCGAGCTATGCTCCAACGACTGAAGGAACATGGATTAACACTTCAACCGGATAAATGCGAGTTCCTACGTAAGGAAGTCACTTATTTAGGCCACATACTTTCGGAAGAAGGAGTTCGTCCTGACCCAAAGAAACTGATAGCAGTAAAAAATTTCCCCATACCCAAAAATCAGAAGAACATTAAACAGTTTCTGGGTTTAGCAGGATACTATCGAAGGTTCATTGCAAATTTCTCTAAGATAGCTAAACCTCTGACAAGCTTACTGAAGAAAGAAGTCACCTTTCATTGGGGACCAGAACAACAAGCTGGTTTTGAAACCTTGAGAGATATGCTGTGCCAAGAACCCATACTCCAATACCCGAATTTCAATGAGCCCTTCATTGTAACAACCTATGCTTCTGACTATGCCATCGGAGCTATTCTGAGTCAAGGAAAAATTGGTCAAGACCCGCCAATAGCAGGACAATAGCATTGACCTTGACGTTTCAAGACTTCTGAACTCTGCAGAAACCAACTACTCGACAACTGAAAAGGAGTGTCCTGCTATCATCTACGCTGTAGCATACTTCCGACCCTATCTATACGGTCACAAGTTCACTTTGGTAACAGATCATCGTCCTCTAGTCTGGCTACACTCCGTCAAGGACCCTAGTTCACGACTAATGCGATGGAGACTTAAACTAGCTGATTACGAATACACGGTCACATACAAGTCGGGTAAAACCAACCTAAATGCAGACGCACTATCCCGCAATCCAACAGTGCTCTCCTATCCAATAAAACCTAAGGAAGGAGACCGGCCATATAAGCCATTGCCACATCAAAGGAAAATCAGCCTAGAAGACAGTACAATTGGGAAACGAATAAAAACAAGATCACGGCCAACTGTGAATTACAACGAGTCATCTACTACCTCGCTAGATACAGACAACGATACGTGTCATGAAGAAACTGGAAATAGAAGCATGTTACCTTCCCTACTGACCGAGACAATACTGGTAGAAGAGGAAACCGAAGAGGCTAATAAAGAATCATCCCCCTCGCGGAACATTGACCTCCAAAGTCTGTTTGAAGAGACCTATAGAGATGACGAATCAGAACCTACGAAGGAACAATTGACAGTAGGAAGATTGAAACATCTATTCATCAAAGATCCAAAAGTAATAGAACTGGGCTCAGCATCAGAGACATCATCTGACGAAGACACGGACCTAACCCAAATAGATACCTTCTGGTGGGACGGGAAGGCTATGGAATCTCCCCAAGACGAATTAAGAAGGGCATTTTTTGCACAGGACGAGAACGAAGCTAGGCAAATATATGAAGACCTAGGAGACTTAACCCTGCACGAAGCCAAGCAAAAAATTAAGGAAATATCTCAGACTTTACCTTCCTTGGAAAACATAGCACCACCAAAGAAGAACATCGAAAACCTACAGGATCCTACAATCATTGCAGGCAGCACGCCAAAATTGAACAAACAACACACCCAACGAAGAGTATCCTTCATGCCTACTCCTCGACGTAGCCTACAACCAACAACGCAATCAACACCAGGAGCTAGAAATCAGAACCCCGAGACAGCGATAGACACCTGCATAGATAACACCCACGGATCACCACCACAACAAAAAGGAGTCATGCTACCACTGGTTGACATATCATCCTCAAGCGATGACTCGGACATTGACTGCGAGATCACTATATCGGAGACCGCTCTTAGAGGAAAAGAAGGTAACCTGGTCCACTTCCTACCAGCCGACGGTCAATTAATGAACCCAGTAAACCGAACGTTCAAGGAATTAAATTACCTTGATCAGGACAAAATATCGGTAGAAAAACCCAGAAGGGTACATGTTTTCATCTCCCGACAAGGGATCAAGCGAATTTACACTCTTATACACATGAACTATTGCTACGAGAAACCAACAACAGAAGATGTTCAATTAGCTCTGGAAGCATTAAAAGTTGCTATGAGAAAATCCAAAGTCGACAATGTTAGAATCCCCGCAAAAGGGAACGGACTCGACGAAATGCCAATGGGGACGTTAATACAGTGCATAAAGATAGCATTTCAAGATTATGCAAGTAAAATCACTCTTTGCACGGGAATCATCGAAACACCGCCACCGGATCTCCACCAAGAAATTATAAAGGAACATCACGAAAGTCTCACCGGGGGACATAAAGGCGTCACTAAGACGTACCGAAGGATACGAGAACGTTTTAACTGGCCTGATATGCACCACCAAATTCAGGAATATATCCGGAGTTGCGATAGCTGTCAGAAGCAAAAGCTAGTTCGCATAAAAACGCGTGAACCAATGCTTATCACCGATACACCTGTGGAACCATTCCATAAAATCTCTCTCGACACAGTAGGTCCTTTACCAGAAACCCCTAACGGGAACAAGTACATTTTGACCCTGCAGGATAATTTAACCAAATATTGTCTCGCAGTAGCTATTCCCAACATACGAGCTACAACTATTGCCGATGCATTTGCACGACATTTTATAAGTCAATTTGGAACACCCAAAGCCATCTTAACGGACAAAGGAACCTGTTTTACTAGCGAACTTTTATTAAATATTTGGCAAAAATATTTTGAATAAAATTAATCACTACGTCTGGCTACCGACCTCAAACTAACGGAGCATTAGAAAGAAGCCATCACGTTCTCGTGGAATACCTGAAACATTACATGGATGCATATGATGACTGGGAATTACTGCTACCATTCGCAATGTTTTCCTATATTACCTCGGTACACGAAGCAACGAATTTCACTCCCTATGAACTTATCTTTGGAAAATCTGCAAGAATACCTTCATCGTATCCAGACACAAATGATCTAAAAACGTACGGCAACTACTTAACAGAACTAATCACCCATCTGGACAAAATCAGACACATTTCTCGCAATACGTTAGTTCAGACCAAGGAAAAAACAAAGGAACGATACGACAAGAAAATAAAACCAATCAAATTTAATTCAGGAGATAAGGTGTACGTTTTAAAGGAGCCAAGACATCACAAATTCGACCCACATTATGAAGGCCCGTACGAGATTTTGCAGTTATTAGAATTGAACAACGCAGTTATAAAAACCGACAAGGGAAAAATCAAAGTAAAGCATTTAGACAAATTAAAACCTGCGAGCTCTGTCCAAAAACCGATCCAGAATCATCAACCTTGCCAAAAATAAGCTGTTCAATTTCCAGAAACAGGATGTTGCGCATAATTCTAACCTTATTCTGCGCACCACGGATCAACGGAATTCTGCAAGTTGAAGCACCTGACTATCAGATTTCTCCATTAAAGAACAATATCGGCTTGCACTTTGAGAAACTCCATGACATGCGCATTTACCATGTGGAATGGAATCTGGTCACTTCGCTAGAAATCAGTGCGTTCCTAAAGCACCGTCCACGCTTAGAGGAACACAAACTCGAAGCAAATAAACAGTGCTTATCTATGCAGATTACGACATGCGAAGCCCGCGAAGAAATAGCCCATCTAATGGCCAGACTCGCTGACTCACGTAAGGATGAGGATCTCTTACAAGGCATTGTTGGAGAAATCAAAGAAGATGGAGGACGCCAGAAGCGCGATGCACCACTCGGATTCATAGGCACTGTAAGTCAAGCTCTTTTTGGAACCCTCACAGAAGCTGACGCTGAGTACTACAATATTGAATTAGATAAATTACACAAGGACCAAAATCATCTATCAGAACTGCTGGCAAACCAGACCCATATAGTCCGATCAGAATTCCAAAACATACATCAGCACCTTCAGAATCTCACGATACTGGCCAATAGAAACAAAGCCGCCACCGAACTACTTGCCACGGAACTCAGCAAGCAACAAAACGCCATGAAGGAACAAGCCTACGAAATATCATCTCTAAAGTGGCTACGTAGCCTGGAAAGGAGTGTCAACGAATACTAAACAGGCCTAGAATTGCTCACCAACGCAGTAATATTTGCTAAACAAGGAATAATCCAACCCGCCGTACTACCACCACGACAGCTAGTTTCCGCCGCAAACAAGATTCGGCAAAATACCCAGTACGAGTTCCCTCTATCCTCAACCGAACTTTTATCCGAACAATTCCAAAAAACTGTCACACTGAAAACCTCCTATAAACAAGGCCGTCTCATCCTAGCACTCACCATCCCTCTTTTAGACCATGATCCATTCCATCTTTATCAAATTCACACTTGTCCAGCAAGGCAACCACTAGGAATCAACTACACCATATCTGCTTATATTATTCCCCGAACAACCTACCTAGCCACCTCCTTGGACCAGAATTATTACTTCACCCCGACCAAAGGTTATCTACAGACCTGCCATAAGCACGTAGGACAACTGCTCTGCAAATTAAAGTTGCCATTATATCAGACGGACACCAGGCAGACTTGCGAGGTGTCTATATTGACCAACCCCGCCAATGCTGCTTGGGACCAATGTGATATCCGACTGCTTAAAACCACGGATGCTTACTGGGAACAACTCAACACTCCAAACACGTGGCTATATTCTACCTCACAAATCGAAGAACTGCGTATCATTTGTCAAGGGCGAGGAATCCGATTTGAAAGACTGACTGGAACCGGCATCCTCCAATTAAAACCAGGTTGTCAAGCTGTGACAAGAACAACTAGATTAACAGCGCAACAAACTATAATAGAAAAGGGTTACTCTCATTTCGATCCACCAATATCCCTTAACATCTCAGCAATAGCTCCTATCTTAGCTCCACGTAACACCAACGACCTCCTTGAAACCATCAGAAAAATACCAGAAACAAATCCGGAAAACGATTGGGAATCGAGCAAAAATGCTGTCGAACTGAAAGAAATAGAATCGCAAGCGGAGGAGCTTGAGACCCATCAGCGAGGAATGCGCCTGAACAACATATTTTCCTATTCATCCTTCGGGATGATTTCGATGCTTATACTCAGTATCGTTGGTTACGCTTTCTATGCAAAATGCAGTAAGGACCGTCCGACCTACGAAGCACCTAGACACGTGGTTAGATACAGAAGATATAGGCCAGAAATAACAATTATGCATCCACCCATTGAAAAACCGCCGCCAATCCCACAAGTAACATATCCGTCGACTCTTCAACTCATGGCATCAAACACCTCCGTCAGCAATAATTCAATAGTGTAAGCAAAATAATTCACAACGCCAAACCCTGTCCAGCCACTTCAGTCGCAATCAAGCTTAGAACAAGTACAGGCCACCACCACAATGGTCACCAAAAGAACTACGGGAACTATAACAGAACCAAGAGAAGGATACCGTACCATCATCCTGCAAACTGAAGAACGAGGTACTTGGGAGATAGAGCAGAGAAGGGGAACCATACGAAAAGCTAGGCACTGGAAAGAGGACCTACCGAACGCACCCAGTAAGGGACGAGGAACTCAAACCACCAAAATCCGCAGAGCCAATAGATGCACCCAGACTGAAAAGTGTCTGTTCACCACCATCCGCACACAACAGCTGTTTGGAGATCCGAGCACCGATGATGAGGAACCCCGCAACACCAAGGAAACCTGGAAACCCTATGACACAGAGGATGTGTCAGAACCAGAGGACATCACTGACAACACCATCCGTGACTTCATGCCAGGGGAATCCCTAAGGAAGAGACCAAGACATATTGTATCAGGGCAGCATGGCCGCGCATCGATAAAGAGATATTTTCGAAAACTATCTCCGAAGATGCATAACTAAGTGAGTAAATGAGAAATACGGGGAAACACAACGAAAATTAAATTTATGCAAAAGCATCGCCCAAATAGACGATGTTTTGTCTAAGAGGGGAGATGTTACGTATATCGACCTTCACTCCGAAACAGAATAATAACGTAGCCGACAGGAAGTATAATTGCAGACTCAGCACGTTACCCAGTGCATTGCCTGTGCCAGCTACCCAGCTGGTCAGCCGAGTGCATTCCTAACGTCCTAACCGTACCTAGAGCATCAGCAAAAATCGACTATATAAGCAGCCAAAATCATGGGACTGACGCTCAGAAAATTATTCAGTTTCACGCGTAAAACATCGGACTGCACGTTGTCAATCGTGGCTCTAACCGTTAGAGTATTAGATTCAGTGTAATATTCGCAATCTGGCCTAGGTACGGATTCGTTATTACATACCCTAGGGAACAAGCTGGATCGGTTACCGGGCAAAATTGAGCTGCATAGACTAGTCTTTCCAAATAAAGCATATACTAGAAATATTTCTGTTCCACCAAATTTCTTCTTGCCTTAACCTCACACACAGTCAGGTTTTGTAATCCGATTTCACAATATTTTTTATCCCAGTATTTCTCATAATCGAAACACTGTACACGACAATTAATTGAAACTTCTAAATTGTTTGTAACAATATATCGCAAATTCACATTTTACTCGCGTTTTAAATATCTATTACCCATCCTCAACATTTCAGAGAATATCTATCCACGTTGGAATAGCAAGGCGTGTTTCAACACCTTAAACGAGCAGCGAACCCACCATTGAGTGCATTCTTACCGCTCGGAATTCACTCAAACATTATTCACGTTACCTCCGGTCGTTCCTTTTCTTTGGTTACTTCTAAATTTTTGTTATCAAATTTAAAGGCCTCGCTAGCCACTAAGGTCTACGTAACAATATCTATTTTATAGACTCTATTGTTTCACTTGGTGTCGCTATTTTTTTTTTGGGCGGGTCCTCTAATGACACAACTTTCTGCGTTAAATGTTACAGTGTTATCCTTTTGAACAATTTTGCTTACCGGCAACAGATTTGCTGCAACTCCAGGGACGTAGAGCACCTCTTTTGCTACTAAGCCTCTTGGTTTGCTATAGCTGGATCCTGCAACCGGTATCGCTACATCACCAACTGCGCTGACTGCTAGTTTGTTCTTGCTCGCTGTGTTGACTTCTGATTTGCTTTTTCTTTTTGACTTAAAATCTTCTTCTCGGAATGACATGTGAGAAGACGGACCAGAATCCACGAACCAATCGCTTTTTCCTGAGACAGTATTGGCGTAAAGCGCATGGTGAGCCTTTTGTGTATTCGAATTTCCTCGCTCGCTCGACTCCCTTTTTGTATTATCAGTTTTTGTATAGCACTTGTTCGCTATATGCCCTATTCTTTCACACTTGTAACAACGCGGGCCTTTCCTTCCTTTCATTTGGTGGCTCCGCGAATATAACGCCCGATCTGCGTCCGCACTCTTCATACCTTTGGTATTTTTAACATCCTGTAACAATTTTGTCTTTATCGACTCAGCCGTCACCGGTGTGCCCGAACTCTCTATGCCCATTATCACTAGTCGGAATTCACTGGATAATTCCCAACAGCAATGTACCGACCCATTCGTCCTCCATTTCAAATCCTATACCGGATAATTTGTGTGCTGTAAAAACTATTGTGTACTCTTCAATTACGTACTCTTCAATTGATTCACATTTGTCGAGGGTCGTAGTCACTATAGTTCGTAGTAGACCTACACGACGTGTTAAACCCGTATCTTCAAATGCAAGACTAAGTCTTTGCCACACGGATTTTGCACCTCGCATTTGCACGGTGCATCAGCACCTCGAGTGTGAACGTAATTTATGGGTTCGATTGATAATATTATTTTCGATTTTGCGCGTAGCACTTTCCTTTGGTCAGCTACGTACTTTGCCGTTCCGAGCACACAACCCCAAAGATCTTCCAATTCGAGTAAGGTTTGCATCCCATATTTGCAGTCGGAATAATTTTCTCTCCAACGGAGTTTTTCGATTTGAGGAGCATAACTTTGATTATTTGGTACGTGTGCTTGTAAAACTACTCGTTGCACATTGCCGTCTTGGTCAGCCATTTTGAGCACGCTTTCTCTTAATTTTTCGGAGCACTCGATTTTTACTTTTTTTCTGATTCTGTGGACCTTCAAACTTATTTGCATATTCACTTTTTTACTTTATTATTTTTAGTACATGCCATTTACTGCATTTTTCAATTTTGACTGGGCCCATAACCTGATGTATGTGGTTATGTATTGTGACGTGAATTTTTCTCCCTCAAATCGCCTCGTAGCAAGACGATTTGATCGCACCACAAATGTAAGGGACGAGACTCTAAAGATTTCCCGGGAAAACGCAAGGAGGAAATCTCTACAATCAGAAAAGCCAAATGGGCGCCAGACACAGCGTTGCGTCACGTAACACACGAAACTCCTGAGAAAATTAAGAGGACTCCGGCTAGTAAGAAAGAAACGGAAAGGTATGGTAGAGGGGCGGAGAACGCACAGGTGGTAAAGAAAGAAGATTGAGAAACCGCGAGATATTCAGTAACAAATAACAATGGGCCCTTTTATTGGGACTTATTAAATTAACAATTAACAAATCAAATAACCAATTGCGAAGATAAAGAAGTAGTAATACGAGATCGCGCGAGACGAGGTCCTATACGGAACACGCGAACAAACTACGATAAGACCAAATTTGCACGCTAGACAAAGGGTCCTTGCGAGACACGTGAACCAAAGAGAAATAAGTCGGCCTATGATACACTCTAATCCCGTGACCTACAGGGTTCGAGACAACGAGGTGCCCTCGCGATACAGTTCTTCGTTCTAAGGGAAACGCAGAAATTAAGCGCTTCGCGGTCGTGAATTCCCGACACGTTCTGCACGGTTCACGCAACGTGCGAGCTAGACAGATGAACGAACGGTAGGCGGAGTATGGTTCCCGCAGATATTGTTAATTAGAACTGTCGAATACCAGTATCACGCGAGTAGGAAGGTTACACACAGAATCGTATAGAGTAGAAAGCGTAAGAGGCTATACAAAATAGAAAAAGTAATATTCAAAAGAGACAGGTTCAAGATAATGTCTCCAAATAATTATTCAGAGATTCAATTTCATGAACGTACGGGAAGCGTAGTTCATGGGTTCTTACGAGCACGATTCAGGGTCACCGAGAACGTTGATAATAAACACACTTAATAAGAGATAATATAAAAGTTCACGCTAAGGCACGGAATATCTGGCGAAACGCGATCTTCTCCTCAGTCGAAACCGGGAGGATAATTACGAGACTATAAAAAGACGAACATTCGCCACGCACAGAGTAATACAGATTTCGTCCTTTTGGACGTCGAGACGCTTACCGTGAACGATACAAGTTCTGGAACCAACGATACGTTCTTCTTTTGCGACTGTGTAACTTAAACCGAACCACCGACCAAGACGGCTGTCAACGCAAGAATGACGCTCGAGGGTTTCGTCGTCTTACCGGTCGGGGCTAGCACCCTCGCGGTAAGTCTAGTTAGGCCCAATGGGCCAATCGCCTACGCGGATTATTGCAGCCAATCAGGGCTTACGCGCAAATATTCAAAACATGCCTATGGACTAATTCGATAATTATGGAATACTACAAAAATAATTCGTTAACTACCCGACGCGAGATGCTCCATAATAGAGTAGAAATTCAACCACAGCCTCCAACGGATCGTATAACTACGATACTGGGAAGGATGGTACGCAAATTTTATGTTCCCTTAAAGTCTACGCGCGATACAAGAGCGTACATACGTCGCCTTTTCGCGAGACTCGGAACGTGCGGACGCTCGACGGGGCTTCTTGCCGTGTCTTCTTGACGTCCAGGTAGTGACGGGTAGATGCTGCAGTCCGGTCTTGGGTTGACGGGACGTTGCAGTGACGGAGGTCGCAATCCCTCGGCCTAGGGTAGCTCCCTGAGCTCCCTCTTCGATACGGGTGCCTTTAGCTGTGCACTGGTACCGGGACTGACAAGACGTGATGTAGTCCATGGCGATGTTCTCTGCACCTCGGCTCCCTACTTTATTCGGGACCGGGCGTAACGGGGTGGAGGCGCCTGCTGACGTTGGCGTTCTTCCACGCTTCCTGGCGTAACCTTCGGCTGCTTTCCTCCGACGATACTAGAGAGGGTAGACTTCTATCTGCTGGTTGCTTCCTCGGCGTTAAGGTGGCTCGACGTATCGCATGAAATTTATTGTATACAAAAACAATTAGTATAATCTCGTTATATTTATTAATCGGAACCCTGGAGTTCTTGGCCGGTACAGTCGAATATTATCTCTCCCGAGGGACGGTACTACGTCCCGTGATTAAGAGCACGCGAGTACCACATCGAGACTTTTGTGGCGTTAAAAATTAACGTCACAAACTCCCCCCTCCCCGGGGAGGGCCGACAAGGTCTCTTTCCTATGGGCGAAATCTTTAACCTTCTTATTACATGCAAGCGAAAGCTAACTTCGTCCAGTACAATCAAGACTCCATGTCCACGAGAACTCTTATTTGTGACGGCACCGTACATGTAGATAATAAAAAAAGGAACTTACACAATATTTCTTCATTTCTTAAAGTACTCCACTTTTTTCGGTACCCTGGATTGTTTCGGTGTTCGTCGTCAATTTTTCTTCGTTCTAGGGTCACGGCGAGGTACTTTTCGAAAACATAACTCGGTGCTAATTTTAACCTTTGGATGGTTTTATTAGTACCTTGTACTATGCTAAACTATACAGTATCCCGAAGGCACGAAAGAAACATAATTATCCGAGAGAAAGAAAAGTTTTAGGAAAGATAAGAAAAGTAATAAGTAAACTAATATGACCGATATAGATAGGCAAGTCAAGTAAGCAGAAGTTTTGGTTCGGGACTTAGTCGGTCGGAACTTGAGAGATGTCACGGCACGTGGTACTGGATCTCGTGGGTCCGGTCGATACCCTGTTGCCTGCTCTTCGCAATGACGACTTCCCTGTCTTCCGTTCGGTACTTGGTCCTCCTTCTACGGGCGGTACGGTTCCCCGGTACAAGTCCATCCGGGAGAACATTTTGGACATCGTTTCAACGTGACTTCCTGGTTACCACAGCGGAAACAAAACTCATGCCGGACCGGCAAAGGGCATTTGGTGTAACGGTGACTAGTGCTGTGGCAGTTCCAACAGCCTTCCTTCGGACGAGAGCTTGCTCGGGTGCGTGAACGTCCTCTCTGAGTCTTTTTGGTATCGATTGGTTCCTGAGGAGTCCTGGGGTAGAGGACTTTGTCCGTACCCGTTTGTGTACTATCATCCACCATAACCTTTGGTTTCGGTGGAGGTGGTGTTTGAGTTGGCCTGTCAGTCATTCGCGGCGGGCTAGTTTGGCTTCCCCGACTCGTTCCGGTACTCCTCAGGCGGCATTGGGTGGAGGCGTCCGCCACCGTCGGTACTTCTACGATGCGCACTCCATGAGCATAGACGGTTGGCGCCGGTACCCTTTCCAGGGGTTCCATTTCTTCCCTCACGGCGGTGATGAAGGCTAGCCACAAACCTGGCTGTCGTTGGCGTAGGCCTCGCATCTCGTTCTCATAAGGCCGTAGCCGCTTCCATCCTCTGAGTGACTCTCTCGGCCCCTCAGCCATGATCAGCTGGCGATACTTCCTTTGGGACGATACGTTGATAATCCGGTAAGAAGGGCTCTCAAGCTCCGTGGACGGTACTGTGGGTGGTATCAGAAGAGGTAGTTGAGGTATGGTAGGGTTTTAAATCCTGTATGCGGAATTTTCCCATCACTCTACCCGATTCATCCGTCAGCTCGTACATTAACGGTGAGATTACGCGAGACACGCAAAAGGGACCATGATACTTCGGTGCCAATTTCGCAGCTATGTGCTGCATTGCGGACGAAAGGATTCTCAACCGTTTTAGGACTTTTTGTCCTTCTTTGAAGGTACGCTCACTCCGGTTACGGTTATAGTATCGAGACTGTTTCTGATATGCGGCATCTAAGTTATCGACTATCTAACCTCGTAAGGAGTGTAGGTTTTCCATCCGCGTGGTCCATTCCTGGGGACTATCTATCTCGAGACTAGGATCTTTTTCTATCGTACGTCGTACGGATGCTAACGGAACCGATATTACGACCTAAATTCAAGAAAGCTGACGACGTTTGCAGGGACAAGTGAAAAGCGGTATTATACGCAAAACGAAATTCGGCGAAACGAACATACCAATCGCGGTGATCCTCGAGATACAAATTAATCATTGTTTTTAGGACGCGATTGACTCTCTCTACCGGGTTGGCTTGCGGGTGATACGGAGGTGTAGTGACATGGGTAATCCCATGTTTTTCGGTAAAAGCGCGGATAGTTTGATTCACGAATTCGGTACCGTTGTCCGTGAGGATGACCTTCGGCGTACCCCACCGGGACAAGACTAACTCGTTCAACGCTTCGGTAATTTTTATTCCGTTCGCTCTATGCAAGGCGCAGCACTCTATCCACTTCGAGAAGAGATCCTGTATGACTAAAATATACGTGAAACCTGCGCGACTCGCGGGAAAAGGTCCCATGATATCGGTAGCAACGACTTGCCACGGTTGGCTAATTTTCCGACGTCCCATTAGACCCGCCGGTGCCGTTTGCCCGACCTTATTCCGTTGACAGGTATCACAGCAACGAACGAATTTGACTACGTCTTTATATAAGCTTGGCCAATAATATCGCGTTGAGATTCGACGGTAGGTCTTCTCGATGCCTAGATGTCAGCCTGCGGTACTGCGTGATTTTCCTTAAGGATCCGATTCCGTAACTCGGCTGGTACTACCAGTTTCCAGGCATCTAAGTCTGGCACTATCCCTGAGATAACACGATCTGGACGGTGATAATACAACTGATCGCGTTCTATCTTCCAATCAGGGAACTTCTGCGGCGATTGCGTAACTTGTAATCCGCGATTTCGATACCACGTGTCGCTAGACTCTATGATAGTATGAAGCTCTAGTTCTTCATCCTCATTCATGCGCGATAGGGCATCCGGAACATGGTGCAAGGCACCTTTCCTATGGACAATTTCGAAATCATACTCGAGCAATTCTAAAGCCCATCTCGCTAACCTACCAGTAGGGTTTTGGAGATGATACAACCAACGCAGACTACTATGATCTGTGATTACCGTGAACCTATACCCTTCGAGATACGGACGAAACTTTTTAATGAACCATATTACCGCGAGACATTCCTTTTCGGTGACCGTATATTTCCATTCAGCTTCCGTCAATAAGCGACTTGCATACGCGATAACATGTTCGACATCATCTATGGTCTGTGTCAGTGCCGAGCCTACTCCTATGGTGTTACGTCCTATGCGTGAGCGACCGTTTGCAGGAGCATCAGGGAGCTAGCATAGGTGTTGCGATCAAAGATCACGTAAAAGGTATTGGGTCCTTGCCACTTTAAGGTGCTAAAGCACGCCTATTTGCGTTTATGTCTCTTGGTCGATAGCTAAGATGAGGATCACAGCTAGATACTAGGTATGTTGATTCGGAAAACTCACTCCTTCTACGGGAGTCTGGTTGAAGCTACTGGGTAATAGGTTTAAAGGGTTTGAAATCAAGAGAAGAAAAATATAGATTAACTCAATATAATGAAATGATAAGCGGGAGTACAAGTAACTGTCACAGTTATATATGGTAGTGAGTGTACATTGATCTACTAACTAGATGAAATCTGAATACTATTGTAGGTGTGATCGTCAGCTTTTTGAATTACAACGATATATATATAAAGGTGTAAGAGTGTGAGTTACTTACCAGTGGGTGAGCAGAGAGAGAGAGAGAGAGAGAGAGAGAGCTCGGTACTCGTGGATAGTGAAATTGATGTGGTTGAACAGGAGATTCTTGGTCCAGCCCTAAGGTGGACACTCGCCTAGACGAATGCGTTACAATATGCCAAGAAATGAGTTCTTTTCGCGTGGACGCCCGGCACTGAGGTGATGCACTTTTCGCTTGGGCCCTAAGGCAAGCTAGATCAAAATAGGCCCTAAGGTATCTGATCGGCACAACACTTAACTGGCGCGGACAATCGGCTCAAGACTCCAGAAGGGATACTGCTCTACCAGAGGATTGATTAGTAACTGCCGGTGATCGGTATTGGAATTCATGAGGAAGATTTTGAGTTTGGAGGGGACTGAATGCAATGTCAGGGGAATTTGGATAGGTATTGCGGCATGATCGGGGCGATTGAACCCTGTTGTTCGATCGAATTTTGATTATAGGTCATCGATTGCGGATTCTTCGTTGGATTAGTGCATGGTCAGGATTATCTTGGTGGTGAGGAGGGTGCGAAGGTGATGGGTAGGAGTTCTGCTGTGTGCGGTATTCGCGGTACTGTGGTAAAATGCTCTTTAAGCACCTCAATTCTAGGTATCCTGCTCAACATTGTTGCGCGTGCCGTTCTCGTTCTTCGTTCTCCTGTGCTCTCTCTTTCTTCCTGCTCGTCCACCTGCAATGTTGCGGTGTTGGTGTGATTTATGGAAGTGTGTGAGAGTATGAGGTACCGTGTAAAGTATAATATAAAATGATATCCCTGAATTATTAATATATATGTACGTAATCTATGGTTTATAATGATTACCCCATGTTCGTGGAGGATCGGTTACATCTATCGTGATCTCTGACCTTTGCTAAAGGGGTACTGAGGGGTGCTGAGGGGGGGGGGGCGATGGGGCTGCGTTGCGTCGGACGTAACAATGGAACTGGCATCCGTTTGCAAAACGAATGGTACCTCGAAATTCGGACACGCGAGAGTTGGAGGAACCATGAAGCACGATCGGATTTTATCAAACGCTAATTGTTGGTCCTCTTCCCACTTCCATACGTGAGTTTTCTTTAACAAACGCGTGAGCGGTTCCGCAAGAGTGGCAAAGTCTGGAATGAATCGACGGTACCACGACGATATGCCTAAGAAACGACGGACTTGCTTAATGGTGGTTGGAGCGGGGTATTCTAAGATCGGTGTTGTCTTTTCCGGATCTACCTGTAATCCATTTTCGTTCACTAAGAACCCGAGATAACGCACTTGCGAGCAGCAAAATTCGCATTTATCAGGATTAATTACGAGACCGGCTTCTTTGATTTTATTCAGTACTGTACGCAGCCACACGAGGTGCTCTTCGAAAGAGGACGTAACGATAATGATATTGTCTAGATACGCGAAAGCATGTGGTTCCATTTCGGGACCAATGAGCCTATCTAATAATCTCTGAAAAGTTTCCGGGGCTCCCGTGAGTCCATACGGCATACGCGTGAATTGATACAGTCCTCTACCCGGTACCGTGAAACCTGTTATTTCGCAACTGTCTTTTGCTAGTGGGATTTGAAAATATGCTTGACTAAGATCCAAGGTCGAGATATATTTCGCGGCGCGTAACTTATCCAGGATACTGTTCATGTATCGCAAAGGGTATGCATCCTTCTTCGAGACTTCGTTCACTTTTCTAAAATCGAGACAGAAACGATAGCTACCTTTGGGTTTCCGTATCATTACTATTGGGCTCGACCAATCACTATGTGAAGGTTCTATAATTTCGTCTTCGAGCATTTTATCGACCTCGACGTTAATGGCTTCTTTGACCTTAAGCGAAACTAGATAATATCTCTGCTTAATGGCAGGGTGGTCTCCGACGTCTATCTTATGTTCAGTCAAATCGGTTACTCCGAGCGTTCTCGAAGGTGGCGGTATCTCTTTCTTGAGAAAGCTTTCTTGAGAAAGCTACGCAAAGATTCGGTTTGCTTCGAATTTAATTCCGTTTACCCGCAACATGACGAGACCGATTCCTCATCGTCTACTCGTACGAAACTACACGAAACCGTAGGGTTCGAAACAAAACACCAAGTACGATGGGCGAAGTCGACACAGATTTTGAAAGTTTCCATGAAATCCATCCCTAATACGCAAAGTAGCGCGAGCGAAGGTAATAAACGAATGGTCATAGTATGTTCGCGAGAGTGATGCCCACTGGCACACAACCCGATTGCGCACACGCCCAGTTGGACACAAATCATTGGACACTGTGTCCAATCTTGTTGTGGCGAATTGGTTTCGTGTGCGATCTGACTACGTAAGGACGGACCGTGAAATTGGACACAGGTAGTTGTAGATAAATTTCAGATAATTCGTTGGACACAAAGCTAGCTGCACAATAAGGTATATCGATGTAACCAGAACTCTACAAGAAGTGAGGGAATGTGAACTGCTGTGGTACATTTATAATAAATTTATTATATATCTTCTAAAAATGATCTTCCAATATTTGTAACTTTACAAAGTGTTCGCGTCAAATAGGTAGAGATAATCGTCATCAGGCATAAATGAATTCTATGTTCAATGTTTCTTGTTAATGACTTGGTAATGCATTTTAATGAAATTTTTAATTATTATCTTAATTATAACATGATAATTTACACTAGCCAATGGGATTTATTCGTGAGTTGAAAGTCACGTTTTGTAAAGAATACAACTATTGATGAATATTTTATATAATGTAATAATGGGCCAGATTTTTACCCCCTAACCGTACAGAACAGTTATACGTCACAATACTATTTTTTCACTCATATTTGAATCCATGATATTGCAGCTTTTTAATATGTATTGTGACGTTAAAATCCACGTCACAAAGTCCCGAGTGAATAACTAGCGTGTTTTAAATACGGGACGCATTACCGTCCCTCGGGAGAGTCACAAAAAGTACCGGCCAAGAACTCCGGGGTCCAAGATGTTATTAGAATTACATAAATTAATTATTTTTGTTCCGTACAACTCTTTCATGCGTTTCGTAACCGGCCACCACCACCATCAACGCTTCGCCGAGGGAGTAAAAGAGAAGCCACGCCTAGACAGACCATCAGTCTCAACCTCGCTCGAAGGAAGTAGCCACCAGTCCCGCGAGGGAGCGTGGAGACGCCCTACGTCACTAGGCGCCTCCACCCCGCAGTTGACGGCCCCCGGATCAAGTGGGGAGCCGAGACAGCATAGGACACCGCACTGGATCATACCGATCTCGCATTACCGCCGGTACGGACGTCCCGCGAAGGGAACGCCACCGGTACCGAAGAGGATGGAAGGCTCTGGAAGCTGTCCAGGTGCGAGGGGTCGCTACCCTCCACCACCTATCCGTCCCGACCGGAGTCCGGACAAGAATCAACTCCGGACGAAGTATCCAGACACCCTAGCTACGGCAACGAGTTGTGACATCCCGAAGAGTCCCGAGTCCAGCGAACAGGATCCGTCGCGAGGACTAGGATTAAGAATTTACTAGCGGAACCGTCCTCCAAAGTATAGCATTGTATCGTTACAGGGAGGCTCCGGTTATGAACGTTATATCGTTCCGCGTCCTTCTCGTAGGGTTAAGTCGTTAGAAATTGTCGATGTAATTATCGTATGATATATTCGAATCCGGTGACATGTTTTGAAATAAGCGCGAGGACCTACTATTGTCGAGAACCTTCGACGTCGATGATTGGCCCAGGAGGGCCCGGCGGGGGATGAGGGAGCTAGCGCTGGCCCCGAGTCCCGAAGAACTCCCGAAGAAATTCATTCTCGACTAGTTAGCCGTCTTGGCCTGTGGTATCGCACAGAAAAGTTGTACCGTTGTAATCACCATAGTATCGTTCACGGTAAGCGTCTCGTCGTCGAGAGGACGAAATCTTTTCCCACGGGTAATCCCCGTTTTACTTATATCTCGTCACTTTCCTCCCGGTTTCGGCCTAGGAGAAGATCGCGTGTCGTACAGTACGAAAAGATTCCGTGCCTACCGTTAGAACTATTTATTTATTGTAATTTATTATCCATTGTGCGTTCCGGCTATCGGATTACTCTTGGTGACCCTGGAGAATCTCAGAGAATTTGGGTATCACGCTTCCCGTGATAGCCGCGTAGGTTATAGAAATAAGTAACGAGGCCTATTGTTAAGAAACCTACCTAGTTTATTAAGATATTGATGTGTTTCGCGACTAATTATTCTTTCGGCCAATATCTTTCTCTGGTCTATCTCTTTTCGTATTTGGCTATTGTACATTAATTTATTCTGTGTGAATTTGTATTTTCTCTATTCGCTGTGTTCCTATTTCTTGGTAATTCCATCACTCGAACCGATCCGTGCCGTGATTCGCCCGAATCGTGTGTTTAACCACTGCGTCTTAGGGCGTAGGTAGTACCGACCTTCGTACACGTAACTTCGTATCGGTTACGGATCAATTCACGATAGCTAACAACTAATATTGTATCTTGTCGTGTATTCACGCGTCCCTTAAGGAATTCATTCTCGCGTGGCATATAGATCTCGGTATCGAAATTACCATTACATTTTGTTATTTTGTTATAATTGTTAATTTACACAAGTCCCAAAATAAAGGGCCCATTGTTACTTTTGTTACTGGTTAATTGGTTGTTCTCAGTTTTTATTCGGAATACCATCTATAAGATCCCCGCCCCTCTACTATCTCATTGCGTTCTAGCTAGTCCGGTAAATCTCCTTCTTTCCCTTGGAATCCTTCTTTGCAGTCTCGTGGCACAACGGTGTGCCTGGCGCCCAAGAGCATTTAATATTTCGGGTTTCGGGATTTCAGGGAAAAGTAGGTAGTAGCGAAATTTGTGACAGTACCGTTCCATCAGGCGTAAAAATTAACGTCACAGTATAAAGCATATTCCCTAAGAATTTATTATTCCCTGTACGATATAATACAGATCTTTTGTAGTAGGCAAATTCAAAATCTGTCACCTACAAGTATTACGCAACTTGGCGTGGCCGATAAAAGCGTTACACGTATCTATTATTTTCTCTCTTAGAGCCCATACTATGTCAGTGTTAAATACCTTCCATGCTTCTCTAGCTTGATTTTACAATTAATGTTATTATTGCAAGACTAAAGATATTTGCAATAAAGTTGCATATCGTACAGGGAATAATAAATTCTTAGGGAATATGCTTTATGCATATGAAAAGTCGTCAACGGAATGTAGCACGAATCGCTGGAGATCAATAAAAGAAAAGCGAAATCAAGATAATATACGTAAGAGGTCACAGAGATATCTGTGTAAGTCATGTGGCATTATCATAGGACATTGCAGTTTTCATTAATTGCTTGAGTTTTCAACTGAGAACCTCCGTTCTCAGCGGGTGACATCCCATAAGCATGTCTTTGGCGACGTCATCCTGCCCGTAGCTACCGAAAAACAAAAGCGAGGGAAGAAAACTCAGAGTTCGCAGGCGCCTACGTTTCTCTTGACGCCTCCCTCTGATTGGTCAACTTTGACCTGCTCCCATTTAAAAACTATGACCTTCCGGACAAAAGGAAGGTCATATTCGTGATCAGTGAAGCCTCCCGATCACCGCCATACCCACCGGGTCAGGTAGTTCTGGCAGACCCTGTATATGTATACAGGGTGTCCCAGAATTGCTTTTGGACCGGAAAGTGGGCGATACCTAGAGGTGCCCTGAGTACCCTCCCGCAAACCGTTTGCCAAAATTCGCAATAGTTTTTAAATGAGAAGCATTTAAGTGCGACCAATCAGGACGAAGGATTTCCGCGGATTCATTCGCGGATGCCAAAGATCGCTGCTTTGCAATAGCTTCCTACAAATTCCGCGCCTAGCAATTGTTTCATAGCCCAAGCGAGCGTCATAGGATTCGTTGACAAACTCCCAATATGGGCATGGGCGTGACTTAGGCTGGCGCAGCAGCTACACGTGCAACGCGCGATCGGCAATTGTTTCGGGATATGCATTCAGCTAGACGAAAACCGGTACACGGTGTCGTCGTCGTCGTCGTCGTCGTCGTCGTCGTCATCGTCGTCGTCGTCTTCGCACGTCCATCGCATTTTTTACCCAACAGATGGCGCTGACTGCTGTGTCTTCATTACCTATTTGTACTCTGAATGGTGTTAGTAATTTACGAATACACAACACAGTCAAATACACTTTATACGTGAAGCTACTGTTCATACCGAATGTCCAGTTAGTAAAAGGGTGCTTTCACACCGTATACAATTATTAAGTTTTTAATAGCATTCATGTGGAGCGCGCGTGTATGGGTGTATGTATATGTGTGCTTCAACATAGTTCCTCGTATTTTAGGTGACAGTTTTTAGAGACACAGAATGTCCAGGTGTTTCTCTCCGTAATATCCTGTATCTAGATGGCGGACATGGAAGTCCAGGGTGTCCAGGTATTCCGCTTCGTAGTTTTCTGTGTCCAGTTGTCGGATGTGGAAGTTCAGGGTGTCCAGGTATTCCGCTTCGTAGTTTCTTGTATCTAGGTACTGGATGTGGAAGTCCAGGGTGTCCAGGTATTCCGCTTCGTAGTTTTCTGTGTCCAGGTGTCGGATTTGGAAGTCCAGGGTGTCCAGGTATTCCGCTTCGTAGTTTCTTGTATCTAGGTACTGGATGTGGAAGTCCAGGGTGTCCAGGTATTCCGCTTCGTAGTTTTCTGTGTCCAGGTGTCGGATTTGGAAGTTCAGGGTGTCCAGGTATTCCGCTTCGTAGTTTCTTGTATCTAGGTACTGGATGTGGAAGTCCACGGTGTCCAGGTATTCCGCTTCGTAGTTTTCTGCGTCCAGGTGTCGGACGTGGAAGTTCAGGGTGTCCAGGTATTCCGCTTCGTAGTTTCTTGTATCTAGGTACTGGATTTGGAAGTCCAGGGTGTCCAGGTATTCCGCTTCGTAGTTTTCTGTGTCCAGGTGTCGGATGTGGAAGTCCAGGGTGTCTAGGTGTTCCGCTCCGTAGTTTTCTGTATCTAGGAGTCGGATGTGGAAGTCCAGGGTGTCCAGGTATTCCGCTTCGTAGTTTTCTGTGTCCAGGTGTCGGATTTGGAAGTTCAGGGTGTCCAGGTATTCCGCTTCGTAGTTTCTTGTATCTAGGTACTGGATGTGGAAGTCCAGGGTGTCCAGGTATTCCGCTTCGTAGTTTTCTGTGTCCAGGTGTCGGATTTGGAAGTTCAGGGTGTCCAGGTATTCCGCTTCGTAGTTTCTTGTATCTAGGTACTGGATGTGGAAGTCCACGGTGTCCAGGTATTCCGCTTCGTAGTTTTCTGCGTCCAGGTGTCGGACGTGGAAGTTCAGGGTGTCCAGGTATTCCGCTTCGTAGTTTCTTGTATCTAGGTACTGGATTTGGAAGTCCAGGGTGTCCAGGTATTCCGCTTCGTAGTTTTCTGTGTCCAGGTGTCGGATGTGGAAGTCCAGGGTGTCTAGGTGTTCCGCTCCGTAGTTTTCTGTATCTAGGTGTCGGATGTGGAAGTCCAGGGTGTCCAGGTATTCCGCTTCGTAGTTTTCTGTGTCCAGGTGTCGGATTTGGAAGTTCAGGGTGTCCAGGTATTCCGCTTCGTAGTTTCTTGTATCTAGGTACTGGATGTGGAAGTCCAGGGTGTCCAGGTATTCCGCTTCGTAGTTTCTTGTATCTAGGTACTGGATGTGGAAGTCCAGGGTGTCCAGGTATTCCGCTTCGTAGTTTTCTGTGTCCAGGTGTCGGATGTGGAAGTTCAGGGTGTCCAGGTATTCCGCTTCGTAGTTTTCTGTGTCCAGTTGTCGGATGTGGAAGTTCAGGGTGTCCAGGTATTCCGCTTCGTAGTTTCTTGTATCTAGGTACTGGATGTGGAAGTCCAGGGTGTCCAGGTATTCCGCTTCGTAGTTTTCTGTGTCCAGGTGTCGGATTTGGAAGTCCAGGGTGTCCAGGTATTCCGCTTCGTAGTTTCTTGTATCTAGGTACTGGATGTGGAAGTCCAGGGTGTCCAGGTATTCCGCTTCGTAGTTTTCTGTGTCCAGGTGTCGGATTTGGAAGTTCAGGGTGTCCAGGTATTCCGCTTCGTAGTTTCTTGTATCTAGGTACTGGATGTGGAAGTCCACGGTGTCCAGGTATTCCGCTTCGTAGTTTTCTGCGTCCAGGTGTCGGACGTGGAAGTTCAGGGTGTCCAGGTATTCCGCTTCGTAGTTTCTTGTATCTAGGTACTGGATTTGGAAGTCCAGGGTGTCCAGGTATTCCGCTTCGTAGTTTTCTGTGTCCAGGTGTCGGATGTGGAAGTCCAGGGTGTCTAGGTGTTCCGCTCCGTAGTTTTCTGTATCTAGGAGTCGGATGTGGAAGTCCAGGGTGTCCAGGTATTCCGCTTCGTAGTTTTCTGTGTCCAGGTGTCGGATTTGGAAGTTCAGGGTGTCCAGGTATTCCGCTTCGTAGTTTCTTGTATCTAGGTACTGGATGTGGAAGTCCAGGGTGTCCAGGTATTCCGCTTCGTAGTTTTCTGTGTCCAGGTGTCGGATTTGGAAGTTCAGGGTGTCCAGGTATTCCGCTTCGTAGTTTCTTGTATCTAGGTACTGGATGTGGAAGTCCACGGTGTCCAGGTATTCCGCTTCGTAGTTTTCTGCGTCCAGGTGTCGGACGTGGAAGTTCAGGGTGTCCAGGTATTCCGCTTCGTAGTTTCTTGTATCTAGGTACTGGATTTGGAAGTCCAGGGTGTCCAGGTATTCCGCTTCGTAGTTTTCTGTGTCCAGGTGTCGGATGTGGAAGTCCAGGGTGTCTAGGTGTTCCGCTCCGTAGTTTTCTGTATCTAGGTGTCGGATGTGGAAGTCCAGGGTGTCCAGGTATTCCGCTTCGTAGTTTTCTGTGTCCAGGTGTCGGATTTGGAAGTTCAGGGTGTCCAGGTATTCCGCTTCGTAGTTTCTTGTATCTAGGTACTGGATGTGGAAGTCCAGGGTGTCCAGGTATTCCGCTTCGTAGTTTCTTGTATCTAGGTACTGGATGTGGAAGTCCAGGGTGTCCAGGTATTCCGCTTCGTAGTTTTCTGTGTCCAGGTGTCGGATGTGGAAGTTCAGGGTGTCCAGGTATTCCGCTTCGTAGTTTCTTGTATCTAGGTACTGGATGTGGAAGTCCAGGGTGTCCAGATATTCCGCTTCGTAGTTTTCTGTGTCCAGGTGTCGGATGTGGAAGTTCAGGGTGTCCAGGTATTCCGCTTCGTAGTTTCTTGTATCTAGGTACTGGATGTGGAAGTCCAGGGTGTCCAGGTATTCCGCTTCGTAGTTTCTTGTATCTAGGTACTGGATGTGGAAGTCTAGGGTGTCCAGGTAGTCCGCTTCGTAGTTTTCTGTATCTAGGTGTCGGATGTGGAAGTCAAGGGTGTCCAGGTGTTCCGCTCCATAGTTTCTTGTGTCTAGGTACTGGATGTGGAAGTCCAGGGTGTCCAGGTATTCCGCTTCGTAGTTTTCTGTATCTAGGTGTCGGATGTGGAAGTCCAGGGTGTCCATGTATTCCGCTCCGTAGTTTCTTGTATCTAGGTAGTGAATGTGGAAGTCCAGGGTGTCCAGGTATTCCGCTCGGTAGTTTCCTGTGTCCAGGTGTTGGATGTGGAAGTCCAAGGTGGCCAGGTATTCCGCTTCGTAGTTTTCTGTATCTAGGTGTCGGATGTGGAAGTTCAGTGTGTCCAGGTGTTCCGCTCCATAGTTTCTTGTATCTAGGTGTCGGACGTAGAAGTCCAGAAAAGTGTGCAACAAGCTTTGGCGCTTCGCTCAAACTATAGTATCCTCTTTGATGTTCGCACGGCCTGAGGTACAAGGCCTGAAATAATCCAGCACACTCTCCTCTCTTACGTTTACCTCACGGCTTAAACAATCTGGACCCCATTAACGACGCTTATATGCATTGAAGATTACATTTTCTTTAAAAATTTGGATATGTCTTTATGCATTTCTAGAAAAAGGGACTTACACATTAAATTTATATGCCATTAAACATTTTCGACACCGCTATATATTTTTCTGATTAGCAACATCATAATGCATTTACATTTTATATCAGTGACAATATAGATTTCAGTGCTTAATACTTCTATTTCCCGTTGGACAACAAAAACTTGTGATATCCCCCAAAAAACACTTATGTGTAAAAAACTACGCCAAGTACAGGAGTGCTGTGTATTCCTCTAATAAAAAGTATTGATATCAGATTATTGAGGCCAAGTACATAAGTCACTACATGTTTGCCTACTATATGATCTAGCACTGGCTCATCATTTTAATTATATGTTCAAAATTTCCTATAACGTTTTCACTACTCTTTTACATTACTACTGTTTCTCATAGTTGTTTATGATTTAATGGTTATTTAATAATTAATCAAACTTTAGCTGATTCCTTATCGAGTACTACTTGGCGGGTCCGTGCCAGAAATTCCAAAGTACTTAATTTGAACGTACTAATAGTATCCTAAAATTATATGTTTGTTATTAAGATTTTACCGTGATTATTATTAACGAGTTATCGTTAATAAACTCTATATAGAAAGTTGACATTGGTCTTGAGTTTAATGACTGGCATTATGAATGCAAATTTATATCAAGAATTGCACGGGCCCGCCAAGTAGTACTCGATAAGGAATCAGCTAAAGTTTGATTAATTATTAAATAACCATTAAATCATAATCAACTATGAGAAACAGTAGTAATGTAAAAGAGTAGTGAAAACGTTATAGGAAATTTTGAACATATAATTAAAATGATGAGCCAGTGCTAGATCATATAGTAGGCAAACATGTAGTGACTTATGTACTTGGCCTCAATAATCTGATATCAATACTTTTTATTAGAGGAATACACAGCACTCCTGTACTTGGCGTAGTTTTTTACACATAAGTGTTTTTTGGGGGATCTATACATACCGCTGGGATGAGCTATGCGCCGGGTGCGTGAGTGAGCTACCACCGGACATGCAAGCGTTATACACTCCCCACAGCTTGCACTATTTGTTGCTTGACACTACAATGGTCTTCAACTTGGCGCGGTGCACAACCTGTGCGCGGAGTGTGTTGCTCGAGCACGCACCCGGCGCATGCCCAGGGTGTGTCCTGCTCTATGAGGCCACTAGAGACACCCTGGTGCGGTTTGGGTATGGGCAGGTTAACCTAATTTCTTGAATAATAGTAGTAGTAGTAGTAGTATAGGTTTATATTATATATATATTTTCCTACATACATACATATTATTATTAATTGCTTACATTACTTATATATCTAACCTAGCTTAGCATTATTTACGCTATATATATCGTTGTTGTTATTATTACTCCCATTTTTTTTTTAATTTTATCATTATACTTACTATTATTATGAATTGCTTACATATATACTCTACGCCTATTATTATTATTATTATTTACGTTATATACAGGGTGTCCCAGAACTACCTGACCAACGGGGTATAGCGGTGTTCGGGAGGCACCACTGATCACGAAAATGATCTTCCTTTTGTCTGGAAGGTCATAGTTTTTAAATGGGAGCAGGTCAAAGTTGACCAATCGGAGGAAGGCGTCAAGAGAAACGTAGGCACCTGCAAACTCTGAGTTTTCTTCCCTCGCTTTTGTTTCTCGGTACTTCGGGCAGGATGACGTCAGCCGAAGACATACATATTGGAATCAAGAAACAAGCTACCGAGAAACAAAAGCGAGCGAAGAAAACTCAGAGTTCGCAGGTGCCTACGTTTCTCTTGACGCCTCCCTCTGATTGGTCAACTTTGACCTGCTCCCATTTAAAAACTATGACCTTCCGGACAAAAGGAAGGTCATTTTCGTGATCAGTGGTGCCTCCCGAACACCGCTATACCCCGTTGGTCAGGTAGTTCTGGGACACCCTGTATATATACAATATGTTTCATTTTAACCCATCCACGCAGGTAACCTCTGTAAAACCGAATGATATCAAAAAATGACCTCTACAAAAGTTGAAGGGGACAGAGGGGGCCACCCAATGGTACCAACGATCTTGACCTTGAACTAGATTTTTAAGGTCATTTGAAGGTTACAGTGTATTTTTTAAATGGAACCCCCTATTTTTTACCCCGGAATCGGGTAGAGCGGGAAAATTTACGTCTGAAATGATACTTAGGTTTATTTTAGTGACCTTGAGAAGGTCAATTCAAGGTCAAATGCTTAAAAAATTGCCTAAGAGCTGTTTTTTTCCAATTTTTTGGTAGAATAAACGTTGTAAAGTTGCCTTTATGAGAATGATCGACTTTAACTGTCGAACAGCCATGCTGTCTTTTCAAGGTCATTTAAAAGTCAGAGTAGTTATTTTGACATAGAACTTTTTATTAAGTATCCAAAAATGAAAAAATTTACCATTAGAATGTAACAACGTCCTTGACCTTATCATCATTTAAAGGTCACATTTTTTATCCTATCTTTAGCATTACCCAGGGACAACGACGTGGACGTAATAGGATTATGTCCCCTTTGGGGTGCTTGATTAGAGTGAGTCCCCTTGCCTCTCACTTTTCGGGGTGCTTGATTAGAGTGAGTCCCCTTGCCTCTCACTTTTCGGGGTGCTTGATTATAGTGAGTCCCCTTGCTGAAATTGTCCTACTGTTCTTAGTAATACAGCCCTTGGGATGTTCGCACAAGCGGTTCGTATTCTAAGCACCATATTTTCTCTAGTAGTTGGTGGACGTTCATAAACAACATTTTTCAAATATCCCCACAAATAAAAGTCGGGTGATGTCATATCTGGTGATCTTGGTGGCCATCGAACACCAAAATCTCCACGTCCGGTACGTCCAATCCACCTGTCACGGTAATTTTGATTAAGGAATGCTCGAACTATTCGAGCAAAGTGTGGAGGAGCTCCATCTAATTCAATCCACATTCTCAATCTTGTGTGCAAATCTACTTCCTCGAGAAGTACTGGAAGATGGTCCCTCAGAAACTCTAAAAAATTATGCCCATTTACATTTCCTTCAAAAAAGTAGGGGCCTATGAGGTAACCATTAATAATTCCACACCACACATCAATGCTCCAACGATTTTGATTATCTATCTGCCTGTGCCAATGGGGATTAACGTCCGACCAATAGTGACAATTGTGTCGGTTAAGCTCTCCATTGTTTCTGAATTTTGCTTCATCTGAAAACATTACGTATAGAAAAAAGTTTGGATCATTGGCAATCATTCGTCGTGCCCATTGGCAAAACTGTAATCGTAATCTCATATCAGCAGGTGTGACATCGTGAGTTAAAGTGATGTGATATGGATGATAATGTTGATTGTTAATTATTCTCCAAGCAGTAGCCATAGGTATGCCACTTTGCCTTTGAATTTCACGCGTACTGATGTGGGGATTTAAATGAACCATTGCCAGAATGACTATTACACGAAGATCATTTTCATCATAATTATGATGTTCTCTAATGCGTGCTAGTTGTCCTTGTTGAGCTCTGTGGTAAATGTCACGAATTGATGTGTGATTTGGATGTCTTCTTTGGGCATATCGATTTTGATACAGGGCAGCAGCTTGTCGATAATTACGCCGACACTCACCAAGAATCAATAGGATATCGACTCTTTCAGCCGCTGGATAATCAGCCATAGTTTAAATCAAGTTTGACGAAAAATTGTGCTTTTATACCAAAGTAAAAATTAGATCGTTTTATGTTTGTAATAAAATGAATAAAAATTTTAAGCGGAAGAAATAAGGATAATAAATGAAAATAAAGAAAATGTTAAACATACAAAATTTAATTAGCTTATCTATTCAATAACTAGTACGCTATCGAACAATAAACGTAAGTAAAATAATTTTATTCATTAATTTATTTATTTACCATTTAACGGGACTAGCCCATGAAACAAAAAATTACAAAGTTAAGCTAAATCTAATGTTTCTTGAGATGCAAACATGTAAACTCAAGAAACCTCTGTAGAGGTCATTTTTTGATATCATTCGTTTTTACAGAGGTTACCTGCGTGGATGGATTAAAATGAAACACCCTGTATTATCGTTATTATATTAATATACAGTCCATAATAAAAAAAAAATTAGCAAAATTATATCTTTAATTTATATAATTAAATGCCCAGACCACGCACCTTTTTTCATGAAACAGATCTTAACACGTGTATCCAGATTTACACCGTGAATATTGTATCCTACCACCGCCACCGCCACCATAGATCTTATTATCGTGCGCATACTGGCGATCAGCCAAACGCTTCTTTCGCACAAAAGCGTCGTAGTACTCTCGGGCAATTCTATCGTTTTTCCGCAAATCAGTACTAAATACATTCTGGAAGGCATGCATCCCGAAGCCTGAGGAGAGGTAGTGTAGAAACATCATACAGAATTGGCCGCACACCGTTGACGTCTCGCTCTGAAGCTGCTGGGTGTTCCATCGGAAGGATCGACAGTTCCGTCGGAGTCTCGATGCGTGGTGATGATTCAGCGGTGGTAATCCATAGCTGTCAAAGTAGTAGCCGTCTCCGTCAGCGTCCACGTACATTGCAACCCAATGTGCTCCTGGTTTCGTATGATCGTCCGTGTTGGCGATAATCGCAGCGGGTTTCGACCAGCTTCGGGGTATTCTATCAGCTGCGTAGACACCCGTCGTATGCTCCGATATACCGCGAAGGCCAAGGTAAAGGTCTAGCGTGTTCATATATGCGGTCCATTATTTCGAAGCCAGAATTCAAGACGCAATGCGTTGTTCAGAGCGCAGGTGAACGATCCTCGGCTCTCCTTACAGGCGTGAACGATGCACTCGTAATGGTCACAATTCGGTGGGAAGTCCTCGTATGGTGAGTTATCGGGGGTTTCATCCAAATTTATAACCTCCCTTGCCATAACGGTCTGCAGAAAAAGTACGCTCTCCGGACCTCGCGTGTATATGCTCCGCGAAATACCGGCAATATTTCGGAGATTGTTCTATAGCTGTTTGTACGTTACACCACCGTCGAACCACTCTAGACCGTGTCGATAGCGGGTCATGGTGTTGTTCTCGCTTCTGATCGTCGGTGGTAATTCGTTGAAATCGCAGGGCGGTGAAACGATCCAGTGGCCTATGTATTTTCTTTCCACAGCCACGACGCCGATCTCCTGCGGCGCCAGACGTCCCTCGGAGTCTTTGAAGTACTCAATCTCGATCACGAAATCCATCGCTGCGGTGCTAACTCGAAGGCGTTCAACGAGAAACTAACGGCGATGCTGTCGATCACAGGCGATACCGAGTGCACAAAAAGACGATGACGCATACCCTAAACTGCTGACCTATGTATTTTCTTCGATTGTTTATCCGCCGTAATCTACGACGATTTGCCGCGAGGCGTCGATCTCCAGAACGTTGTCGTACTCAGCGTAAACGATACAGTTTACGGTGGTGGCCAGCGGTTCGTCGAAGCGTACCTCAATTCGTACACTACCGTGCTTGATCAGGTTCCAGTGGGTGTTGCTATTTGCCGAGAGATCGGGTGTGAGATCGAAAACGAACAGGCAGTAGCCGTCTGCGTAAGCGCTCCTAGATATCGAATTACCCTCGCTCAGGAAATGTATACCCGTGCCACTGAAGAGGGTATGATACGCGTCCACGTAAAGACCGGCTTTGCCGAAATCGGTCTGCAGTGCTTTCGAGGGTACTTGAACACCGTCGACGTACAGCGATAAGAAATTAATACAATAGTTTTTAAAATTGAACGGGTTGAGTTGATAGTTGCCATTGAAGGCCTTGTTATCGACGAACCCTATTATAATACGCTTAGGTAATTGGCCGAGAATCACGTTGTCCATAGTGCCACCATGCAAACCGGCATGATAGCATTTTAGAATGAGCAATTAGAATACCGGGGCTTATTTTGGCGCGTCTAACGAGGAGCGTGGCCTCCGTTATATGTAAAGAACACTCGCTCTTTGGATCCATGAGGGAGAAACCGTCTCTCGTGCGTACGAGGCGTAAACGAAGCTCAACACCATTTAATAAAAAATTTTCCTGGTTAAACACATCGCAGTGTAAATGACCGATCAGATCGACAGTCTTGTCTTTACCGACGAACGCCTGCCTATTCACGAGACCCATATTCTTGCCCGCTGTATCGTCCATATGACCGGGCGTGTCGTCGTACCAGAGCACGCTCGAGAGGTGGGACCCCTTAGCGGCTGGCCCATAATTTAATAGCGTCTCTATGTAGGCCCTGTAAGCGTACGCGTTATTAGGCGGTGATACGAGTTTCTGATTAAGAAACACGTCCACCTGATTGAACAGCGAGTGTAGCAGATTGTTAACAGGGGCTGCTTTGCTCAGAGCGTCAGGGGCTAACGCATCCTTGGATCGTAGCTGCACACGTAAACTCAGCATGGTGTGTGCTAGATCGAGGTACTCGTCGCCGTTACCCGGCACGACAAATTCAATGGGCGAGTCATCGGTCAGCGATGAGATGGGCTTGTAGTGTACCCACTGTGCGCTCTCCATAGTGGTCTGTGTCGGTGGCAGTGCAAAGAGCTCGAGCTCCGATTTCATACACTCGCAGGAGTGTGCGTGTAGAAAGGCCATGATAGAGGTAGCGTTTAGGAGAAGATATTCAGCATACTCCGCTTTACTTTCTTACTAGCGATCCTACGACGATTTTTGGGTTTCTTGGTTTTTGACTTTATTTTTTTTACTACTATTTTTTTTTCGACGCGGAGCAGCCTTCTTCCCCGTACGTCTCTTACGCTTGTTAGCAGTTCTTGAGGCGATGCTCCTTCCAGCGACGCCGATGATAGAGTGGGCGCCGCGTGGTCGTTTTACAGCTTTATAGCCCGATCCTTTCATGAGCTCGTCAATTTTCGCCTCCGCCTTACGTTTAAGCTTCATACCCGATTCGGTGGCCCTGGTGCGAAACGCCTGTTTCAGCGGAGCTCCGCGTTCGCTGACGTCCGTCAAGATATTCATGCCCGCGCGCACCGCCTCCTTACCGACGGCTCGGGCTCCTCTCGACAGCAAAGGTAACACACGCCGAAACAGACCACCGAGAAAGCTACCAATACCATGTCCTCGCTGATAAGGCGACCCCGCAAATACCCGAAATTTCGTGGAATATCCCCCACCGATCTGCGACTCGTAGTAGTCGGTGTAATGAGCCATCAGTCTAGCCGTTTAAAGTGTAGTGTTACGGAGAGCGTCCCTGATTCGAATGGTATAGGTTCGCCTAGTTGATCTCTTATATCGATGTCGATCGTTTGAAAAGTCGTGCGGAGCAGCGGTATATACTTTAACGGTGAAAACGAGAGCACTTTCATGGCTGCGTAAGCGTATTTGTTATCCGTTTGCAGGGGAACCACATGAAGCAAGGGTGTTTGGACGTCTCCGGTGATATACGGCTCGCAGACATCGGTGTAAACAAAAAGCATCTTAGGTAGGGCGTTGATCAGACTAATCGGCTGATCGGCCATCACAACGGGCTGTGCTTTCGATACCACGACCGATTCGGGAAAACCTAGGATGCGCGCCAGAGAGCGACAGAGTCTCAGTTCGTGTGGGTCGTCTAGATCGTTATCGGTAGAGACGAGCGATACGGTAGCGTAACCGCCTCTACAGAGCTCTAATTGCAGACGGCCCTTCATAGCCCTGGTAGCGTTTATTTCGTCAACGAGTGTCTTTACGTCGTCATAAACACCGTGCGCCACGTTAGAACCCGTCATCATAAGACCCACTATCGGTTCTTTGTGGTTCTTCCGCGGTTTGGTGCGGGTGGTGACCACGCCCACGTGATCCCAGTCTTTTAGCGCAGCGGGCACGTGAAGAAAGGTCATAGGGATCTGTATTTCGACCAGAGCAACAGCCCATGCCCCGTGTAAATCGATCTGATGAGGTAGATGCGTGGTAAAACTGGCAGTTTTATTTTCGGGATAGTACGACATACTGCTGTTACTGGGCAGAACGAGATAAAATTGGTCCTTCATTGTTATTTAAGCGGGCAGCCGGTATCCACGAATTAAATTTCTCGGGGTAACCGACCCAGCTGACCAGTACTTTTTGGGCTTTTCCACGGCCGCTTCGTTTTATCACACGATCGACGAGAAACGTGTCCTTTGCGAGGTCCTTGCGGACTCGAACGAGCTCCTCCTCGTAAAAAATACCGTCAATCTCCTCGCCGGCGAGATCTTCTAAGATGTAGACGGGTGGTTCTCTCGTTGTACCTAGACGTACGATTTTAAAAATCTCTCGAGTCCAACCCCCCTCGTAACCTTTCGCAAAAGGGTTCCTAGCGCTACTGATGCGTACCAGGTCACCGACACCGTATTTAGGGGTACGCGGGCTCGCTGTGGCGTATCGCATGGACAGGTTCATACGTGCCGTAGCGGCATTATACATGGTTACGTCGACTGGACGCATTCTTATCGCAGAGTGACGTGTCCTGTTGTACGATTCCACGAGGCTCTGAAGAATATCTATGTACCGCCGCGTGTTTCTATGTGTAAAGTAACGCCACATACGCTCCTTCAGAGTACGGTTGTAGCGTTCGACGACAGCTGCCTTTACGTCGGGGCTGCGTGCTACGCGGAATCCTATGCCGAGCTCCTCGAGCAGACGCTGCAGTACGCCATTGGTAAACTCTTTACCTTTGTCTGTCTGTAGGTACACGGGTATCCTATTCTTACTATGTGTCAAAACCCTCCGGAATGCCGCTGCTACCGTTGCACCGGACTTATCGCGTAAAGGCTCGACCCAAGCGTATTTGCTGAGTACATCGATTATTACAAGGATATACGTGTGACCATCGTTGTACTCCTTCAACGAGCGAAGGTCCACAAGATCGGCCTCCCAAACATCGTCGATATTGCTGACGGCGTAAGAGCAGCGCTGAAACGTACGACGTACGGGCTTATGTAGCGTATACGCGTCTTGCGCCTCTAACCAATGTACGACGGAATCTCGCTTTACCCTACCCTTAACCGCTTGCTCGAGGTTACCGATACCGGTGTACGAAGACGGCTCTGCTGGTGTGTAATAAAGCCGCCTCAGAAGACTGTCATCACCCGACTTCTTCTTCTTCTTCTGTTTCACGGCAGCCTTAACCATTCTAATCTTTTCTTTTTCTCGGTATCGTTGGCTGTACTAGCCGACACGGATCGTGTATATCTTTTCCCCACGACCTCTTCTTCCCCGGAGTCTCTAAACACTTCCTGAAACGCCTCGCCAAATTCCTCCTCCGTGGACGAGCTCTGAGTCGTGTCGATTGGGCGCGGTACGATTGTTACACGACGCCGTGGCTGAGGCGTCGTGTTGCTCCCCTCCTTCCATAGACGCTGATTGCCAATAATTTCGCGCGGTATACCAGCAGTACGGAGGAACCGCGCAAACTGCCGACTCCCCGCCGGTCTCGCCGTTTTTCTCTCACGCATAGCGTCATTGATTAAATCAACGATGTTGGCGTCCTGCACGACGGCTCCGCCGATACGCGTAACGCCCTGTTTACTCCACGAAATGTGTGGTGAGCCAGTGCCACGCAACCTACCTAGTAAGAGCCGCGCCTTAGTCCTGTACTTTTGGGGTTCACTGGCAATGATGTCGTCGTCGTCAGCATCGGTGGTCTGGTTCCGGGCGTTATCCTCCGCAGAATTGTTATTTTTTTTCTTGTTATCGCTATCCGTGCGCCTATCCTCGTTGACGTTATTTCGCAGGTCCTCGATAAAGTGTAGATAACGCTGCAGCACCTGATTGTACATCTTCCACTTTTCGCGCTCGTCAATGAAATTTGGCGAGTGTAGGATCTCCTTCATCGACGCGTCTAATCTGCTTAAGGGGGTCCCAGGGTTTTATACGGTGTTAACGGTGTCAATGCCCTCCTGACTGTACTGATGCGTATGAGGCGCTGCACGGTGGTACTGCTGGCGCACGGTATTCACGCTCTCATGAGGAATGAGAACCATCTTTTTCGCATGCTCCATCTCGCTCTGCGCGGCGTATATCCTATCCGCTTCCCCCTATGAGTTTTGATATGACGGTGCCCAGTATGGGTGCTAACAGAAGAGGTAGAAAACCGCCGCTCTGAACGATAAGGCGCTTTCTAGTTTTGGCTGTTGAAACCGGTCTGGATAAACGTCTCAGCAGCGGTGCGTGTTTTCGTAAGCGACGTTTCTGATTCGGTTTGAGAGGTACGTTGCCGCGAAGGATATTTAGAGCGCATTCGCATATACAGTTGACGAGTCGTGGGTCGGCCGCTCGTAACAAGGCGCTGCGTTGTTTGCTGTCCAGATGGCAGATAGCCTTCAACACTGTGGCGTGCTTCCGCCCTATAGAGCAGCGTGCGCTGGATACCATTACAACCGAATGACTGGTACGTCTCGATCGGCGTACCCGCCCTTTATACCCTTTCGCGGTACGTACACGTAGTGGAACGGGTCCGAAGGAAACACGCACGTGCGAAAGCGGCAGTTATCGGGCGTCGATTGCTTCAAATCGAGTAGTAAATAACCGTGCGGTTCGGCGGTGGCATCGCGGTAGACTTCCTGCACGAAGCGCGGATTTTCAGGAAACACCTGTCTCGCCAGATGCTGTATCTGCGCTCTGTCGCGCGGAAGTAGATACACACCACCATTGGCCGTCACAACAAACCCCCACCACTGTCCCGATGAGTCATGGAGCGCATCGCGTTGGGTCCCCCCGCGCTGCACTATGGCGCCACCCCCTCGCCCATGTGGGCAGCTCTCCCCACCGCCACCCTACGCGACACTCCCCCCACCACGCAGCCCCGGTCCTAAGGCCCGAAACCCTGTGTAGCAACAGCGCTGCATGTCCCCCCAGGGGACGTACCACGGTCGGTAATTATGCGGTGACTGCCGGCCGGTAATTTTTTTAATTACCCTAAGGGGGGTGACATGGTAAAGTAGAACACAGCTGTTTTTTGTAAAAAATACCTTATAATATAGAGGTATCGTATACACCGCCGTTTATTTTTCGATACTTTTAACTATCGATGATATCCAACCCCTAATATTTTTGGGGATGAACCCTCCACATACAACGTAGCTGCTTCTGGAATGCTGGGGCCCCTCTTTCGCTCAATCTAGCGAACGATGCGCAAATACGGCTGCCGTGGGGGTACCTCTGTCTTGACCAGCCCTATGAAATCCCGGCCAGCGTAAACCCCTACTACGGGTATCTCTTATTTGCAACTATGCAAAAATTTATGGTCATGGCGGGGGAAAAAGACGGTGACCTGTGAACCATCTTCGCAGCATCTTGTCAGTACTGTGACAACGAGCAGTAGGTGAAAGTAGAAAATAAAAAAAGAATAAGTGCTATTACTGCTATTGGATCGGTAAGTGTAATAAGACTATACGTTTTTTTTTGTTTTTTATTTGCTTTAAATAAATACACGTTTTATTTGATTTTAAAAATGTATCGCACAATTCTCACATTTACCCTTATTTCTAGACGACTTGTAATTGGCGCAAGGATAGAATGACAGTGATAAGGAAGGCGGACGTTAGAGGAATGAAGGATGGTCCAACGAAGGTAACCTTGGCGTATTATAATACGCCAAGCAACTTCACCATCCGCCTACACGAAGAAGCGCATCATATGGAGGAAATCCGCCAAAGGATAATCCGGGAAAGAAAACATCCTATGGACCCAGGGGCAATCGCTGTAGGAGAAGGGTGCCTAGTCAACCAGGAAGGTCCGTGGTTCCGGGCAACGATCCATGGGATCGAGGAGGAAAATGTGACGGTAAAATTAGTGGATTTCGGCGAATACATAACAACCACACGGAGCGCGATATGCCACATCTCGGACGATTTGGCCAGTGTTCCCGAAACCACCATGACGGTGGGCTTACACAGGATCCGGCCAACGATGGGCGCAAGGTGGTCGCGGGAGACCTGCGCGTGGTTATGGGAAATCCTAAGGAACCGTGCATACTTCTTCGCTAGTGTGATGCAAAGAGACCTCCCGAACACCGCGTGCTGGATAAACGTAAGACTGGCACCGCAGGGGATACCACTGGGCCATTTTATGGTCGAGAAAAAAATGGCCAGATTCGGATATCCGGATATGGCTGAGATAGATCCGGACGACGTCTTCCTGGGAGCCGACAGCGAGCCCGAAGGAGAGGCAACGGATGAGGAAGACGACGGATACGCCTCGACGCAGGAGGAAAGAAGAATAAGAGAAGCGTAATAAAAGAAACAACTAGCCTAGTATTATTTACGTTATTGTTATTCCTATTTTAATTTTCTAAGATGTCTGACGTGATACATTTTCGATGATTAGCCTGAGCCTAACCTAGCTTAGTATTATTTACACTATATATATTATTGTTGCTATTATTATTATCCTTATTATTATGAATTGCTTACATTTATACTCTACGCCTATTATTATACTTATTTGTTACTTATACATCTAACCTAGCCTAGTATTATTTACGTTATTATTATTCCTATTTTAATTTTCCATTATATTATTATACAAACTATAATAAAAAAAAAATTACAGACCATTCGGTTTCCATGAAACAGGGCTTAACACGTGTAGCCTGATTTACACCGTGAATATTGTATCCTACCACCACCACCGCCGCCGTAGATCTTGTTATCGTGCGCATACTGGCGATCAGCCAAACGTTTCTTTCGCACAAACGCGTCGTAATACTCTCTGACGATTCTATCGTTTTTCCGCAAATCACCACTAAACACATTCTGGAAGGCATGCATCCCGAACCCGGAAGAGAGGTAGTGTAGAAACATCATGCAGAACTGGCCGCACACCGTCGACGTCTCGCTCTGAAGCTGCTGAGTGTTCCATCGGAAGGATCGACAGTTCCGTCGTAGTCTCGATGCATGGTGATGATTCAGCGGTGGTAATCCGTAGCTGTCAAAGTAGTAACCGTCTCCGTCAGCGTCCACGTACATGGCAACCCAATGCGCTCCTGGCTTCGTATGATCGTCCGTGTTGGCTATAATGGCAGCGGGCTTCGACCAGTTTCGGGGTATTCTATCAGCTGCGTAGACACCCGTTGTATGAGCCAATATACCGCGAAGACCGAGGTAGAGGTCTAGCGTGTTCATATATGCGGTCCGTTATTCCGAAGCCAAAATTCAAGGCGTAAGGCGTTGTTCAGAGCACAGGTAAACGATCCTCGGGTCTCCTTACAGGCGTGAACGATGCACTCGTAATGGTCACAATTCGGTGGGAAGTCCTCGTATGGTGAGTTATTGGGGGTTTCATCCAAATTTATAACTTCCCGGGCCATAACGGTCTGCAGAAAAAGTACGCTCTCCGAACCCCTCGTGTATATGCACCGTGAAATACCAGCTATATTTCGGAGATTGGTGTATAACTGCTTGTACGTTACACCACCGTCGAACCACTCTAGGCCGTGTTGATAGCGGGTCATGGTGTTGTTCTCGCTTCTGATCGCCGGTGGTAATTCGTTGAAATCGCAGGGTGGTGAAACGATCCAGTGGCCTATGTATTTTCTTTCCACAGCCACTACGCCGATCTCCTTCGGAGCCAGATGCCCCTCGGAGTCTTTGAAGTATTCGATTTCGATGACAAAATCCATGGTCGTGATGCTAACTCGAAGGCGTTCAACGAGAAACTAACGGCGATGCTGACGATCACTCACGATACAGGGTATCCAAAAGATGATGACGCAGACCCCAAACTGCTGACCTATGCATTTTCTTCGATTGTTTAGCCGCCGTAATCTACGACGATTTGCCGCGCAGCGTCGATCTCCAAAACATTATCGTACTCTGCGTAGACGATACAGTTCACGGTGGTGGCCAGCGGTTCGTCGAAGCGTACCTCGATTCGTACACTACCGTGCTTGATCAGATTCCAGTGGGTGTTGCTATTTGCCGAGAGATCAGGTGTAAGATCAAAAACGAACAGGCAGTAACCGTTTGCGTAAGCGTTCCTAGATATCGAATTACCCTCGTTGAGGAAGTGTATACCCGTGCCGCTGAAGAGGGTGTGATACGCGTCCACGTAAAGACCGGCTTTGCCGAAATCGGTCTGCAGTGCTTTCGAGGGTACTTGAACACCGTCGACGTACAGCGATAAGAAATTAATACAATAGTTTTTAAAATTGAACGGGTTGAGCTGATAGTTGCCGTTGAAGGCCTTATTATCGACGAAACCTATTATAATACGCTTAGGTAATTGGCAGAGAATCACGTTGTCCATAGTGCCGCCGTGCAAACCGGCATGCATCGTCAGTGCCTTGACCTCTACACGCGTAAGCGGATACTTTGCAGTTGTCTTTGATAGCATTTTAGAATGCGCAATTAGAATACCGGGGCTTATTCTGGCGCGTCTAACGAGGAGCGTGGCCTCCGTTATATGTAAAGAACACTCGCTCTTTGGATCCATGAGGGAGAAACCGTCTCTCGTGCGTACGAGGCGTAAACGGAGCTCAACACCATTTAATAAAAATTTTTCTTGGTTAAACACATCGCAGTGTAAATGACCAATCAGATCGACCGTCCTGTCTTTACCGACGAACGCTTGCCTATTCGCGAGGCCTATATTCTTGCCCGCTGTATCGTCCATATGGCCGGGCGTATCGTTGTACCAGAGCACGCTCGAAAGGTGCGACCCCTTAGCAGCGGGCCCGTAATTTAATAGCGTCTCTATGTAAGCTCTGTAAGCGTACGCGTTATTAGGCGGTGATACGAGCTTCTGATTAAGAAATACGTCCACCTGATTGAATAGCGAGTGTAGCAGGTTGTTAACAGGGGCCGCTTTGCTCAGAGCGTCCGCTGCTGACGCGTCCTTGGAGCGCAGCTGTACGCGTAAACTCAGCATGGTGTGTGCTAGATCGAGGTACTCATCCCCGTTACCCGGCACGACAAATTCAATGGGCGAGTCATCGGTCAGCGATGAGATGGGCTTGTAGTGTACCCACTGCGCGCTCTCTATAGTGGTCTGCGTCGGTGGTAGTGTAAAGAGTTCGAGCTCCGATTTCATGCACTCGCACGAGTGCGCGTGTAGGAAGGCCATGATAGAGGTATCGTTTAGGAGAAGATATCCAGCACACTCCGCTTTACTTTCTTACTAGCGATCCTACGACGATTTTTGGGTTTCTTGGTTTTTGACTTTATTTTTTTTACTACTTTTTTTTTTCGACGCGGAGCAGCCTTCTTCCCCGTACGTCTCTTACGCTTGTTAGCAGTTCTTGAGGCGATGCTCCTTCCAGCGACTCCGATGATAGAGTGGGCGCCGCGTGATCGTTTTACAGATTTATAACCCGATCCTTTCATGAGCTCGTCAATTTTCGTCTCCGCCTTACGTTTAAGATTCATACCCGATTCGGCGGCCCTGGTGCGAAACGCCTGCTTGAGCGGAGCACCGCGTTCGCTGACGTCCGTTAAGATATTCATACCAGCGCGCACCGCTTCCTTACCGACTGCTCGGGCCCCCCTCGATAGTAGGGGTAGCACGCGCCGAAAAAGACCACCGAGAAAGCTACCGATGCCATGACCCCGCTGATGCGGCGACCCCGCGAACACCCGGAATTTCGTGGAATATCCCCCGCCTATCTGCGAATCGTAGTAATCGGTGTAATGAGTCATCACTCTAACCGTTTAAAGTGTAGTGTTACGGAGAGCGTTCCTGATTCAAATGGTATGGGGTCGCCCAGGTGGTCTCTTATATCGATGTCGATCGTTTGAAAAGTCGTTCGGAGCAGCGGTATGTACTTTAACGGCGAAAACGAGAGCACTTTTACAGCCGCGTACGCGTATTTGTTATCTGGTTGTAGGGGAACCACGCGGAGCAGGGGTGTTTGGACGTCTCCGGTGATATACGGCTCGCAGACATCCGTGTAAACGAAAAGCATCTTGGGTAGGGCGTTGATCAGACTAGCCGGTTGATCGGCCATCACAGGGGATTCTGCTTTCGATACAACGACCGACTCGGTAAAGCCAAGGATGCGAGCCAGAGAGCGGCAGAGTCTCAGTTCGTGCGGATCGTCTAGATCGTTATCGGTAGAGACGAGCGATACGCTCACGTAACCACCTCTGCAGAGCTCTAGTTTCAGACGGCCCGTCATAGCCGTGGTAGCGTTTATTTCGTCAATGAGGCTCTTTACGTCATCGTAAACGCCGTGCGCTACGTTAGAACCCGACACTATAAAGCCGGTCAGCGGTTCTTTGTGGTTCTTCTGCGGTTTGGTACGGGTAGTGACCACGACCACGTGATCCCAATCTTTTAGCGCCACCGGCACGTGCAGAAAGGTCATAGGAATCTGTATTTCAACCAGAGCAACTGACCATGCCCCGTGTAAATCGATCTGATGCGGTAGATGTGTCGTAAAACTGGTAGTTTTATTTTCGGGATAGTACGACATACTGCTGTTACTGGGAAGAACGAGATAAAATTGGTCCTTCATTGTTCTTCAAGTGGGATGCCGGTATCCACGAATTAAATTTCTCGGGGTAACCAACCCAACTGACCAGTACTTTTTGGGCTTTCCCACGACCGCTTCGTTTTATTACACGATCGACGAGAAACGCGTCCTTTGCGAGGTCCTTGCGAACTCGAACGAGCTCCTCTTCGTAAAAAATACCGTCAATCTCCTCTCCGGCGAGATCTTCTAAGATGTAGACGGGTGGCTCCCTCGTTGTACCTAGGCGTACGATTTTAAAAATCTCTCGAGTCCACCCACCCTCGTAACCTTTCGCAAAAGGGTTCCTAGCGCTACTGATGCGTACCAGGTCGCCGACACTGTATTTAGGGACATGCGGGCGCACTGGGGCGTATCGCATAGATAGATTCATACGAGCCTTAGCGGCATTATACAGGGTTACGTCAACCGGGCGCATTCTTATCGCGGAGTGGCGTGTCCTGTTGTACGAGTCCACGAGATTCTGAAGAACGTCTATGTACCGCCGAGTGTTTCTATGTGTAAAGTAGCGCCACATACGATCCTTCAGAGTACGGTTGTAG
The DNA here is from genome assembly GCA_963971525.1 of Cephus spinipes. NCBI lineage: Eukaryota > Metazoa > Arthropoda > Insecta > Hymenoptera > Cephidae > Cephus > Cephus spinipes. The sequence continues at coordinate 11,436,947 of OZ020577.1, read as the reverse complement.
CGTTCGACGATAGCAGCCTTTACGTCGGGGCTGCGCGCTACACGGAATCCTATACCAAGCTCCTCGAGTAGACGCTGCAGTACACCGTTGATAAACTCTTTACCCTTGTCTGTCTGTAGGTACATGGGTATCCTATTCTTACTACGTGTCAAAACCCTCCGGAATGCCGCGGCTACCGTCGCACCGGTCTTATCGCGTAAAGGCTCCACCCAAGCGTATTTGCTGAGTACATCGATTATTACAAGTATATACGTGTAACCATCGTTGTACTCCTTCAACGATCGAAGGTCCACAAGATCGGCCTCCCAAACGTCGTCGATATTGCTGACGGTGTAAGAGCGACGCTGAAACGTATGTCGCACGGGCTTATGCAACGTATACGCGTCCTGCGCCTCTAACCAACGCGTGACGGAATCTCGTTTTACCCTGCCCCTAGCCGCTCGCTCTAGGTTACCGATACCGGCGTACGAAGACGGTTCTGCTGGCGTGTAATAAAGACGCCTCAGAAAGCTATCATCAGCCGATATCTTTTTCTTCTTCCGTTTCACGGCAGCCTTAACCATTCTAATCTTTTCTTTTTCTCGCTATCGGTGGTTGTACCGGCCGACGCGGATCGCGTATATTTTTTCCCCACGCGCTCTTCTTCCCCGGAGTCTCTAAACACTTCCTGAAACGCCTCGCCGAATTCCTCCTCTGTAGACGAGCTCTGAGTCTGCTCGATTGGGCGCGGTACGATTGTTACACGGCGCGGTGTCTGATTACCGAGAGACGTCGTGTTGCTCCCCTCCCTCCATAGACGTTGATTGCCGATATATTCACGCGGTATACCTGCAGTACGGAGGAACCGCGCAAACTGGCGACTCCCCGCCGGTCTCGCTGTTTTTCTCTCACGCATAGCATCATTGATTAAATCCACGATGTTGGCGTCCTGCACGACGGCGCCGCCGATACGCGTAACACCCTGTTTACTCCACGAGATGCGTGGCGAACCAGCGTTGCGCAGCCTTCCTAGTAAGAGCTTAGCCTTAGCTCTGTACTTTTGGGGTACGCTAGCGATGATGTCGTCGTCGCCATCGTCGGTCAAACTCCTGACATTATCCTCCGCAGAACTGTTATTTTTTTTCTTGGCATCGTTATCGCCTCGCCTATCCTCGTCGACGTTATTTCGCAGATCCTCGATAAAGTGTAGATAACGCTGCAGCACCTGATTGTACATCTTCCACTTTTCGCGCTCGTCGATGAAATTCGGTGAGTGTAGGATCTCCTTCATGGATGCGTCTAATCTGCTTAAGGGGGTCCCGGGGGTCTGCACGGTGTTTACGGTGTCGACACCCTGCTCCTGCTGCTGGTGGTGTTGGTGGTGGGCTGTATGAGGCATTGGCCGGTAGTGCTGCTGCTCCACGCTCTCCTGAGGGATTAGAACCATCTTTTTGGCATGCTCCATCTCGCTCTTCGTGACGTATACCCCTAGCCGCCTCCCCCTATGAGTTTCGAAATGACGGTGCCTAGTATGGGTGCTAGCAGAAGAGGTAAAAAACCGCCGCTCTGAACGATAAGACGTTTTCTAGTTTTGACGGCTGAACCCGGTCTGGATAAACGTCTCAACAGCGATGCGTGTTTTCGTAAGCGGCGTTTCTGCGTCGTCTTGAGAGGCACGTTACCACGAAGAATATTCAGAGCACATTCGCATATACAGTTGACGAGTCGTGAGTCGGCCACTCGTAACAAAGCGCTACGCTGTTTGCTATCCAGATGGCAAATAGCCTTTAACACTGCGGCGTGTTTGCGCCCTATAGAGCAGCGTGCGCCGGATACCATTACAACCGAATGACTGGTACGTCTCGATCGGTGTGCCCTCCCTTTATACCCTTTCGCGGTACGTACACGTAGTGGAACGGGTCCGAAGGAAACACGCAAGTGCGAAAGCGGCAGTTATCGGGGGTCGACTGCTTCAAATCGAGTAGTAGATAGCCATGCGGTTGGGCCGTGGCATCGCGGTAGACTTCCTGTACGAAGCGCGGATTTTCAGGAAACACCTGTCTGGCCAGATGCTGTATCTGCGCTCTGTCGCGCGGATTTTTAAATACAACGATGTAGTTGGCGTTCAACGAGATATCGCGCTGTCCGGGCCCCTGATGAAAGAGATTCTGCGTAATGAAGATAACGCTGATGTTCTTATGATGGCTGCCTTTGGTAAAAAGGTCGACCACCGTGTTATTGGACGATTCCCTCATGAGATCGTCGATGATGACGAGTTTCGGGCGTGGGTCGTTGCCGTAATCGGTGTTTTGCGGCAGTCCCTCGTGAAACTCTATAGCGCTCCCGTACTCCCTGTACCCCTCCTGCCACTCTGCATAGTGAAAGAGAACACGTGCAAATCGCACGTCGCTCATGTCCTCGATGAACCGTAGGAATTTCTTTACGAAAAACGTCTTCCCGCACCCCGTTGGCCCACAGATCATCGACGTCCACGGGTGCTTCCACCGTGTGTCCATTATGTCAAATGAGGCAATTTGGCGGTGTTCTTTACGAATATACTGTTAAAGAGTCTGCTGGATTTTACACGCTCCCCCCTTCCATCGCGGGGCCCGGCCGCGGCGGGCGCGCGACACGCGTGAGGCTCGTGACGTCGCGCGCGCTTGCTAGCTCTTATCGGTGACGTTGCTAGCCCCCTCGTCCGGGTGAGCTCATCGTGCACCTGTGAGCTAATAGTCGCCATGTATGTGTGTCAGCCGCATAGCTAGCCATAGTGCACGGCTAGCATGTCCGAAGCGCCACTGAAAAAATAAATAACATGGGCGGGTTGGTGGAGCCTTCGGGAATAGATCGATAAAGAGGTTTTTTGTTTTTCAAATAAATATGTTTTATTATTGTACAGGCGATGTATATACATTTGTACATTTTTTTTTTTGGTAATATTAGTTACATAAGACTGTACGGTAAAATATTGTTCAGGGTTGTATATACATTTGTACAATTTTTTTTGGTAATACTAGTTATATAAAGCCGTACGGTAAGGATCCGAAACGACCGTCGCGCCGCCGTTTTTGAAGTTCGGTCGGTTTACACGTTTTTGATTCGAGGCGTGTAACTACGTCGTGAAACGGCGTACGACGTATCGCGTCGTAGTGTAAAACAACAGGCTCGCTCGTCTCTCCCGTTACATAAGACCGTATCCAGTCATAATTAATGGCAAGACTCGTCGCGTGGTCGATCGTGATACCTTTAACTTTGCAGACCTCTGCGTGAGAACCGTCTGGCTTACGTACCCGGTACGCGTAAAATTTCGGGCCTCCCGATACAAAAGACGTGATATAACTACCAACACCGTACGACTCCAGCTCGTCCGTTAAATCGCCTAAAAGACTGCCGAGCGGCGGTTCGTAAGCGTTATCGGCGTGACGGCCACCCGATACGTATATACACGAGTCGGTGTCGTAATATAGTACACGTCGATCTAATTTCTCGAGATAGTCATATAACTTAAGACGAGCTTGAGCCGTGGTGTACGCGGCTATAACAACGTTTGTGTACGCTGTGGGTATCACCGATTCGCTCGTACTACTCGTGTTGACGTAGAGTATTTCGTCATCTACGGGTAAAATACCCGTAATTTCGACCTCCGGGCATGTAAGCAAACTCACGAGCTTCTGACGAGTCGTTACGATTTCCGTTTTAGGTAGATTTTCGCGCTGCCCGAACTTACCCCAAAACGAATTCAGACATAGTTTGGCGACTGCCCGCAGACCGGGATTTGATTTTATGTTAGTAGAGTCTAGTCGAATACCCTCGACCCGATCGTACTCCTCTACATACAGCTTCTTAGACTCGTCGTCGCTGCACTCACGCGGCCACCCGCTAGCCTCCTGCTTAATCTTCAGGAATGTATTTATGTAATTGGCAAAGTGACCGCCCTTTCGCGTGACCGGATCGTACTGGGTGATCTCGTACTGCCATATCTCGTGTATCGTCGTTATTTGATATCCTTTACGTACAGCGCGTCTGACCTCGTCCACAACCCATGTCCCTTCGAATACTCTATCCTCAGGATTCTCGTGAGGACACGAGCCCTGTAGCGTTGACTCTGCACAGGAACGACACAGTGCGAAAAGCAGTTTACCGTGCATGCGTACCGGTAACACGGGATGATACAGATCTCGCGGTGGTAACACCACACACTTAATCAAACCCTCCACGTTATCGATGTTGTTGCGATCACCCGTTAATTCACGACAGTCATTGCCCACGTACACCGCAGGGTGACCTACAGGGAATTTCCCCGTTTTCGAAATGAAGGGGTAGAGCGAGCACACATCTACGTAATGTATCCTCTCAGACCCCTCGACTTCATAAAAACTGACAGTATTTCCTGTACGGCCACCGAAGAAAGCATCGCGGGGTTCGAGCGGTGCCTGCGATACCAGCGGGTTCTCATTTAGCGATCTGTATAAATCGGCCTGTTCAGGATCGTTTATCCAGCGGTCGAATTCGCACTCCCAAATTTCCGTCAGCTCGTAACCTAAATACCGAATCTTATCGTTCGTAGCCTCCGTTCTCTCGAAGCGCGCGTCCATGGATCCGCCCGTGTGTAGACGACTATCTCTGTTTATACGATAGCATTTTGGGCAACCGTGCCAGAAACAACCCTGAAACTGGAATACGTGTCGTAGGCCTGTGTCGGTGTCGATGTAGCAGCCGTCGACGGGTGTGCCATCCGGTCGACGATACTCCCGAGTGCGTCCCGCGTGAACTATGACACAACCCAAAGGATGCTCCAGCGAAAGAAGCCATAAGATGGCCTTACGCGATTGTTTGTCACCGTATCGGTACCCACCCGGCGGTAAAATAGCTATCTGCTCGTCCCGCAAAAAGTTTTTCCGAAAAACTCTCGAACACGCCGAGGCTATGGTGGTGCTCTCCGAGAAAGGGCAAACGTTGCCATGTTGAAGAAACATTTCGCGGAAAGAAACGCAAGCCTGCCTGAGAATGGTAACGTCTGATCTACAGTAATCTATAAACTCGGTTCGAAAGTTAAACACGTATCCCGCAGAGCACTGCTCGTTATACCATGCTAAAAACTGATTACGCTGAGCCGGCGACATCGTATCGGGCGAATAAAACTCGAGCGCTGGTAACGGGCCGATATACTGCTGATTCTCAGGTGTATTGAACAGATGCGGGAAGACACCCTTTTGTTTCAAACCGGCCGCATCCGCGAGGCCGAAGGCTTTCGGTAGTGCACTCAGCGGCATATGAAAATAATTAAGACTGTCTATGAAAATTACACGGCCCGTCTTCATCATTATGATGCTCGTACCGCTGAGTAGCAGCATCGGCGGCTTTAGGCTTTTTCTTCTACGCTTCACGATGTGTCGTAGTACAAACTGCGCGTCGAAACCCTTGGCGTTATGCGCCACACAGATCACACGCTGAAACGTTTTTCTTTTAGGATCGCACGCGAAATCTACAAACTGTCTTACGGGATCCTCTTCGAAGATGTACTCGTGTACACCGCAAGACGGGCATACCATCACAAGATCTGTACCATTTATGCATGCGGTACACACTTGCTGAACGACGCACAAGTTTGGTGTGTGGATACGCACCGCGTCGTCACCGGGCAGCTTCTGTATCTGCTGTGTTTCAAAATCGTAGAAGATGTACAGAATATTTTTTTCAGCGGTAGTCTTTTTTACCGGTCTGACGTAACACCGATGTCCAACGTCATTAACACTCTTGCAGACGCTGCAATACACCTTATCGCAAGAGTGCTTACGAGCGGTTCCTTGAAGAGGTCTAAGACACTGCGGACAGCTGCGAACGGCCTGGCACACGCTCTTTTCTTTACCCTTCTGTTTAGTAATCAGCGTATTTTTATGATTATCGAAACAGATTTGACCAAAAAAGTACCTATGGCACTCGCGACAATACAATGTGGGGAGAGCCGAATCGCAGGGCGGTTTTCCGAAACATCTAGCGCATTTGTGGGAGCACTTATGCTCTGCCTCGTACGTGTAAGATTTGTTACATGGTACGCAAAAACCACGACTACCGACCGCACCCCGCATATTTAAAATAGGTTGTTAATGCTGCGAATTATTATAATACAGAATGCGGAGCGTTTGCCGTGGTTTCCCTGAACCGTACGCGCTATCGACTATCTGCGATCCGTCGTACAGTGGTTTCTCGCCGCTGCCTATATTGTCAAACTCGTAAACAACAATGGCTATACCATCCGGAGCAAGGTGCCTTTGAAATTTATCAATTTCCGGAATACCGCAACCATCAGGCGGTATGTCTACACGGGCGCTTGTCACAAGCTCGAGAGCTAATTGTTTTTGTAATTTACCCCGTTGACACCGTACCGCGTTCCATCGCTTATGCAACTCCCCAGAGCGCACCTCCCCACGTTCAGCGTGCACCATCGCCGCAGCGAGCGATCTAGGTAGACAGAGGTTATCGCTATTCACTATGGTCAGTATAGATTGTTTTTTTACAAATTCGTGCGCTAATTGCACGCGCCCCGTACCCCATCGACGCTGATACTCAGTGGCACGAGTATCATAATGATGAAAACGGGTCGTGTAACATTCATAGACAGTCTTAATTATTTTCACATGCCTCTGAGTGCCCTGCCAAAAGCCTTCGGTCTCGTGGGCTCTGCTGGTTTGAAACAAAAAGGTGTCTTTCCGCATCTATTCAATACTCCCGAGAATCAGCATTATATCGGTCCTCTACCGTCACTCGAGTTTTATTCGCCCGATACGATACCTACGGCTCAACGTAATCAATTCTTAGCATAGTATAACGAACAACGGTCTGCGGGCTACGTATTTAACTTTGAACAGAGTTTATTGATTACTGTAGATCCGACGTCACCATCCTCAGACAGGCATGCGTTTCTTTCCGCGCAATGTTTCTCCAGCACGGTAGCGTTTGTCCTTTCTCGGAGAGCACCACCATAGCGTCAGCGTGTTCGAGAGTTTTCTGAAAAAACTTCTTGCGGGACGAACAGATAGCCATTTTGCCACCGGGCGGATACCGCTACTGCAAGAAACAATCACGTAAGGCCCAGTTATGGTTCCTTTCACTAGAGCATCGTTGGGGTTGTACCATAATTCACGCAGCGCGCACTCGAGAGTACCGTCTACCGGAGGGTACGCCCGTCGACGGTTACTACCATGACACCGATACAGGTCTGCGACACGTCTTGCAGTTTCAGGGCTGCTTCTGGTACGGGTGCCCAAAATGTTATCGCATAAACAGGGATACGCGGTTGCACACGGGCGAATCTATGGATGCGCGCTTCGAGAGAACGCAGGCAACGAATGATAAGATCCGATATCTCGGTTACGAATTGACGGAAATCTGGGAGTGTGAATTCGATAGCTGGATAAGCGATCCGGCACAGGCCACATTATATAGAACATTGAATGAGAACCCGTTGGTAGCGCAACTACCGCTGGAAGCTCGCGATGCTTTTTTCGGTGGGCGTACAGGGAATACCGTCAGTTTTTACGAAGTCGAGGTGTCTGAGAGGATACACTACGTAGATGTGTGTTCGCTCTACCCCATCATATCGAAAACGGGGAAATTCCCTGTAGATCACCCTAGAGTGTACGTGGGCGGCGATTGCCGCGAACTAACGGGTGATCACAATAACATCGACAGCGTAGAGGAGCTGATTAAGTGTGTCGTGTTACCATCGCGAGATCTGTATCACCCCGTGCTACCGACGCCCATGCGCGGTAAATTGCTTTTCGCACTGTGTTGTTCCTGTGCAGGGTCAACGCTACAGGATTCGCGTCCTCACGAGAATCCTGAGGATAGAATATTCGAAGGGACTTGGGTTGTGGACGAGGTCAGGCGCGCTGTACTTAAAGGATATCAAATAACGACGATACACGAAATATGGCAATACGAGATCACTCAGTACGATCCGACGATGCGGACGGGCGGTCACTTTGTCAATTACATAAATACATTCCTGAAGATTAAGCAGGAGGCTAGCGGCTGGCCGCGTGAGTGCAACGACGACGAGTCTAAGAAGCTGTATGTAGAGGAGTACGATCGGGTCGAGGGTATTCGACTAGACCCTGCTAATATAAAATCAAATCCCGGTCTGGGGGCAGTCGCCAAACTATGTCTGAATTCCTTTTGGGTTAAGTTCGGGCAGCGCGAAAATTACCTGAAACGGAAATCGTAACGACTCGTCAGAAGCTCGTGAGTTTGCTTACGTGTCCGGAGGTCGAGATTACAGGTATTCTGCCCGTAGATGACGAGATGCTCTACGTCAGCACAAGTAGTACGAGCGAATCGGTGATACCCACAGCGTACACAAACGTTGTTATAGCCGCGTACATCACGGCTCAAGCGCGTCTTAAGTTATATGACTATCTCGAGAAATTAGATCGACGTGTACTATATTACGACACCGACTCGTGTATATACGTATCGGGTAGACGGCACGCCGATAACGCTTACGAGCCGCCGCTCGGCAGTCTTTTAGGCGATTTAACCGACGAACTGGAGTCGTACGGTGTTGGTAGTTATATCACGTCTTTTTTATAGGGAAGCCCGAAATTTTACGTGTACCGGGTACGTAAGCCAGACGGTTCTTACGCTGAGGTCTGTAAGGTCAAAGGTATCAGGATCGACCACGCGACGAGTCTTGCCATTAATTATGACTGGATACGGTCTTATGTAACGGGGGAGACCTGCGAAGCGGTCGTTTTACACTATGACGCGATACGCCGTAATCCGTTTCACGGCATAGTGACACGCCTCGAATCAAAAACGTGTAAACCGACAGAACTTCAAAAACGGCGGCGCGACGGTCGTTTCGGATCCTTGCCGTACGGTTTTATGTAACTAGTATTACCAAAAAATTGTACAAATGTATATACCATCCTGAACAATAATTCACCGGGCGGCTTTATGTAACTACTATTACAAAAAAATAATTGTACAAATGTATATACAACCCTGAACAATATTTTACCGTACAGTTTTATGTAACTAATATTACAAAAAAAATGTACAAATGTATATACAACCCTGAGCAATAATAATACGGATAATAAACGTATTTATTTGAAAAACAAAAAAAAATCTCTTTTATCGATCTATCCCCGAAGGCTCTACCAACCCGTCCACGTTATTTTTTTTTTCAACAGCGCTTCGGACATGCTAGCAGTGCACGGTGGCTAGCGATATGGCTGACGTACATACAGGCTGGCAGTTAGCTCGCAAGTGTACGATGAGCTCACCCGGACGAGGGGCTAGCAACGTCACCGCTAAGAGCTAGTACACGCGCGCGACGTACGAGTCTCACGCGTGTCGCGCGCCTCCGCGGCCCGTCCCCGGCTATGGCGGAGGGCCTATGTAAAGTCTGGTAAACTCTTTAATAGTATATTCGTAAAGATCATCGCCAATTAGCCTCATTTGGCATAATGGACACGCGGTGGAAGCAGTGGACGTCGATGGTGTGCGGTCCAACGGGCTGCGGAAAGACATTTTTCGTAAAGAAATTCCTACGGTTCATCGGGGACATGAGCGACGTGCGCGTCGCGCGCGTTCTCTTCTACTATGCAAAGTGGCAGGAGGGGTACAGGAAGTACGGGAGCGCTATAGAGTTTCACGGGGGCCTACCGCAGAACACCGATTACGGCAACGATCCACGCTCGAGATTCATCATCATCGACGATCTCATGAGGGAATCGTCCAATAACACGGTGGTCGATCCTTTTACCAAAGGCAGCCATCATAAGAATATCAGCGTTATCTTTATCACGCAGAAACGCTTTCATCAGGGCCCCGGACAGCGCGATATCTCGTTGAACGCCAACTACATCGTTGTATTTAAAAATCCGCGTGACAGAGCACAGATACAGCATCTGGCCAAACAGGTGTTTCCTAAAAATCCGCGCTTCGTACAGGAGGTCTACCGCGATGCCACGGCCCAACCGCATGGCTATCTACTACTCGATTTGAAGCAGTCGACCCCCGATAACTGCCGCTTTCCCACGTGCGTGTTTCCTTCGGATCCGTTCCACTACGTGTACGTGCCGCGAAAGGGTATAAAGGGCGGATACGCCGATCGAGACGTACCAGTCATTCGGTTGTAATGGTATCCAGCACACGCTGCTCTATAGGGCGCAAACACGCCGCAGTGTTAAAGGCTATTTGCCATCTGGATAGCAAACAGCGTAACACTTTGTTACGAGCGGCCGACTCACGTCTTGTCAAATGTATATATGAATGTGCTCTGAATATTCTTCGTGGTAACGTGCCTCTCAAGCCGACGCAGAAACGTCGCTTACGAAAACACGCACCGATGTTGAGACGTTTATCCAGACCGGGTTCAGCCGTCAAAACTAGAAAACGTCTTATCGTTCAGAGCGATGGTTTTTTACCTCTTGTGGTAGCACCCATACTGGGTACCATCGTATCGAAACTTATGAAGGGAGGTGGGTAGGGTATACGCCGCGGCGGGAGGGAGGGAGGGAGGGAGGGAGGGAGAGAGAGAGTGAGGGAGAGAGGGAGAGGGAGAGAGAGAGAGAGAGAGAGAGAGAGAGAGAGAGAATGCCAAAAAGATGGTTCTCATCCCTCAGGAGAGCCTGGACCAGCAGCACTACCGGTCAATGCCTCATACACCCCACCAACGCCACCACCAGCAGCAGCAGCAGCAGGAGCAGGGTGTCGACACCGTAAACACCGTGCAGACCCCCGGGACCCCCTTAAGCAGATTAGACACATCCATGAAGGAGATCCTATACTCACTGAATTTCATGGACGAGCGCGAAAAGTGGAGGATGTAAAATCAGGTGCTGCAGCGTTATCTACACTTTATCGAGGATCTGCGAAATAACGTCGACGAGGATAGGCGAGGCGATAACGATGCCAAGAAAAAAAATAACAATTTTGCGGAGGATAATGTCAGGAGCTTGACCGACGATAGCGACGACGACATCATCGCTAGCGTAACCCAAAAGTACAAAGCTAAGGCTAAGCTCTCACTAGGAAGGCTGCGCAACGCTGGTTCGCCACGGATCTCGTGGAGTAAACAGGGCGTTACGCGTATCGTTGGAGCCGTCGTGCAGGACGCCAACATCGTGGATTTAATCAACAACACTATGCGCGAGAGAAAAACAGCGCGACCAGCGGGGAGTCGGCAGTTTGCGCGGTTCCTCCGTACTGCCGGTATATCGCGCGAATATATCGGTAATCAGCATCTATCGAGGGAGGGGAGCAACACGGGGTCTCTCGGTAATCAGACAGCGCGACGTGTAACAATCGTGCCGCGCCCTATCGAGCCGACTCAGAGCTCGTCTATAGAGGAGGAATTCGGCTAGGCGTTTCAGGAAGTGTTTAGAGACTCCGGGGAAGGAGAGCTCGTGGGGAAAAAATATACGCGATCCGTGTCGGCCGGTACAACCAGCGATACCGAGAAAAAGAAAAGATTAGAATGGTTAAGGCTGCCGTGAAACAGAAGAAGAAAAAGATATCGGCTGATGATAGCCTTCTGAGGCGTCTTTATTATACACCAGCAGAACCGTGGTCGTACGCCGGTATCAGTAACCTACAGTGAGCGGCTAGGGGCAGGGTAAAACGAGATTCCATCGTACGTTGGCTAGAGGCGCAGGACGCGTATACGTTCCATAAGCCCGTACGACGTATGTTTCAGCGTCGCTCTTACACCGTCAGCAATAACGACGACGTTTGGGAGGCCGATCTTGTGGACCTTCGCTCGTTGAAGGAGTACAACGATGGTTACACGTATACAGGGTGTCCCAAAATTACCTGACCAACGGGGTATGGCGGTGTTCGGGAGGCACCACTTATCACGAAAATGACCTTCCTTTTTTCCGGAAGCTCTTAGTTTTTAAATGGGAGCAGGTCAAAGTTGACCAATCAGAGGAAGGCATCAAGAGAAACGTAGGCACCTGCGAACTATGAGTTTTCTTCCCTCGCTTTTGTTTCTCGGTGGCTTCGGGCAGGATGACGTCAGTCAAAGACATGGCTATTGGAAACAAGAAACAAGCTATCGAGAACAAAAGCGAGGGAAGAAAACTTCGTAGTTCGTAAAACAAAAGTTCGTAGGTGCCTACGTTTCTCTTGACGCCTCGTTCTGATTGGTCAACTTTGACCTGCTCCCATTTAAAAACTATGACCTTCCGGACAAAAGGAAGGTCATTTTCGTGATCAGTGGTGCCTCCCAAAAACCGCCATACCCCGTTGGTCAGGTAATTTTGGGACACCCTGTATACTTGTAATACTCGATGTACTCAGCAATTACGCTTGGGTCGAGTCTTCACGCGATAAGACCGGTGCGACGGTAGCCGCGGCATTCGACACACAGAAAAAGGTAAACGTCGGCCCGCAGCCCTGACGAAAAGGCTGCTGTCGTCGAGCGCTACAATCGTACTCTGAAGGATCGTATGTGGCGCTACTTTACACATAGAAACACTCGGCGGTACATAGATATTCTTCAGAATCTCGTGGATTCGTACAACAGGATACGCCACTCCGCGATAAGAATGCGCCCGGTTGACGTAACACTGTATAATGCCGCTAAGGCTCGTATGAATCTATCTACGAGGTACGCATCAGCGAGGACGCGTGTCCCTAAATGCAGTGTCGGCGACCTGGTACGCATCAGTAGCGCTAGGAACCCTTTTGCGAAAGGTTACGAGGGTGGGTGGACTCGAGAGATTTTTAAAATCGTACGCCTAGGTACAACGAGGGAACATCTTAGAAGTCTACATCTTAGAAGATCTCGCCGGCGAGGAGATTGACGGTATTTTTTACGAAGAGGAGCTCGTTCGAGTTCGCAAGGACCTCGCAAAGGACGCGTTTCTCGTCGATCGTGTAATAAAACGAAGCGGTTGTGGGAAAGCCCAAAAAGTACTGGTCAGTTGGGTCGGTTACCCCGAGAAATTTATTTCGTGGATACCGGCATCCCGCTTAAAGAACAATGAAGGACCAATTTTATCTCGTTCTTCCTAGTAACAGCAGTATGTCGTACTATCCCGAAAATAAAACTACCAGTTTTACGACGCATCTACCGCATCAGATCGATTTACACGGGACATGGTTTGTTGCTCTGGTTGAAATACAGATTCCTATGACCTTTCTTCACGTTCCGGTAGCGCTAAAAGATTGGGATCACGTGGTCGTAGTCACCACCCGTACCAAACCGCGGAAGAACCACAAAGAACCGATAGCCGGCCTTACAGTGACGGGTTCTAACGTACCGCACGGTGTTTACGATGACGTAAAGACACTCATTGAAAAAATAAACGCTACCAGGGCTATGACGGGCCGTCTGAAACTAGAGTTCTGCAGAGGCGGTTACGTGAGCGTATCGTTGCTCTCTACCGATAACGATCTAGACGATCCGCACGAGCTGAGATTCTACCGCTCTCTGGCTCGCATCCTTGGTTTTACCGAGTCGATCGCGGTATCGAAAGCAGAATCCCCTGTGATGGCCGATCAACCGGCTAGTCTGATCAACGCCCTACCCAAGATGCTTTTCGTTTACACCGATGTCTGCGAACCGTATATCACCAGAGACGTCCAAACGCCCCTGCTCCGCGAGGTTCCCCTACAGCCAGATAAGAAATATGCGTACGTGGCTGTAAAACTGCTCTCGTTTTCGCCGTTAAAGTACATACCGCTGCTCCGAACGACTTTTCAAACGATCGACATCGATATAAAAGACCACCTGGGCGACCCCATACCATTCGAATCAGGAACGCTCTCCGTAACACTACACTTTAAACGGTTAGAGTGATGGCTCATTACACCGATTACTACGATTCGCAGATAGGTGGGGGATATTCCACGAAATTCCGGGTGCTCGCGGGGTCCCCGTATCAGCGGGGTCATGGTATCGGTAGCTTTCTTGGTGGTCTGTTTCGGCGCGTGCTACCCCTACTATCGAGGAGGGCGCGAGCAGTCGGTAATGAGCAGTCGCGCTGGTATGAATATCGTAACAGACGTCAGCGAACGCGGTGCTCCGCTGAAGCAGGCGTTTCGCACCAGGGCCGCCGAATCGGGTATGAATCTTAAACGTAAGGCGGAGGCGAAAATTGACAAGCTCATGAAAGGATCGGGTTATAAAGTTGTAAAACGATCACGCGGTGGCCACTCTATCATCGGCGTCCCTGGAAGGAGCATCGCCTTACCCTTAAGAGCTGCTAAGAAGCGTAAGAAAAAGAGGAGTAAAAGAATAAAGACAAAAACCAAGAAACCAAAAAATAGTCGTAGGATCGGTAGTAAAATAAAAAATAAGCGGAGCGTACTGGATATCTTCTCCTGAGCGCTACCTCTATCATGGCCTTCCTACACGCGCACTCTTACGAGTGTATGAAATCGGAGCTCGATCTCTTTACACTACCACCGACGCAGACTACTATAGAGAGCGCTCAGTGGGTGCACTATAAACCTATCTCATCGCTGACCGATGACTCGCCCATTAAATTTGTCGTGCCAGGTAACGGCCACGAGTACCTCGATCTAGCACACACCATGCTGAGTTTACGCGAACAGCTGCGATCCAAGGACACGTCAGCAGCGGACGCTCTGAGCAAAGCAGCCCCTATTAACAATCTGCTACACTCGCTATTCAATCAGGTGGACGTATTTCTTAATCAGAAGCTCGTATCGCCGCCTAATAACGCGTACGCTTACAGAGCTTAAATACAGATACTATTAAGGGTGTATTCCGAAACTCAACCACAATTGCGATTCGGATGGTTATGGTACAACCGTGGTGACGTGTGGTAAAGGTGCGGCTACGCACGTTTTTGGAACAGCTAACCGGCAGTGTCGTGACATGGTCGAGAACCAGTTACTTTTATTTGTAACCTGAAAATAGTGTAATGAAAACATGGATGCTATCAATTTTTTCATAAACAATTTTTTGAGCGATAGTAGTAGTAGTAGTAGTGAAGATGACGAGGAAAATAATACACGGTCTGGTAATGTCTATTATTATTCATTTACTGTTTTCCATGAATGTTCTTGTTTGAGTTGTTGCATAATTTACAGGTAGAAGAACAAGAACAAACAATTTTGAAGATGTCATTGATAGTTATTCAGATGATGAGTTTCGAAGAGATTTCAGGGTAACTAGGAGCACATTTTCATACATCTTGAGTATGATTGGAAAACAAATTGAAAACAGTTATGGAAATTTTGGTAGAAACATATTATCTGCTAAAAAACAACTTTATATAGCACTTTGGTATTTTGCTACTCCGGATTCGTATAGGTACATATTACTATTACTATATGTAAAAATATGTATTGTGACGTGAATTTCGGAAATTCAGTCACAAATTTTGCTAGGAGTAGGGAAAAGACACCATCCACCTGCAACGATCCTCCAAACGTCGGTCACCCGACATTCCAAAGACGGCTTTGCTTGTCTCGCTTATCGTTTATGCGCTCTGTTTCCGTCTATCGTCCTTTCTGCTTATTTCTGTTTCGCTTTTCTGCTTTTTTTCGTTTTTATTTTTATTTTCGAGCTTTCCTATTCGCACTCGCCTACCTTCTTTACCGTCCTGGGCAAATCTACGTCTACACTACGAGTACGAAGCTGACCGCCAAAGAGAGTTCCTGAGCTACCGGATGAGCGCTCGACAGAGGCTGGACCAATCTGCTGTCCGTTCCGGAGGATTGCCGTGGAGCCAGGGAGACCCGGGATGGGATCCCTCCACTACTTCTGCCGGCCGCCCATACGGACCGCAAAAAGGGCCTTCGCCACTCGTGCCGCCGATAGGAGGAAAGGATGGTCCCCTATCGTGCCGCCAGTCGCCGAACGTTCCCTAGCGTTCCCGTTATCAGTGGCCCCCGGAGAAGAAACCAGGGCATACTCTTCGCCGGATCCTGCTGCTCACACCGAGGACTCACGATCGGCCGCACCAAGGATTCCCGCGCTCAGCTCGGCCCTCTCCGCCTATCTTCGGACTCGAGCCGCCTAATGCTTCGTCTCTGGCTACCGTCAAGCGTTAGATTACTTATTTTGTATTATTATAGTGTGTTATCGCTCTACCGTGCGAATAAGGAATTATTAATTTAGGAGGGGGGCCCCTAGGGCTCTTCCTCTAGCGACGAATTCCGGCTCGTTCACTTACGTTTGGAGCATCTTAGCCTGTGGTCAATTTGTCCAAGTATAAACTAGTGAATAACGACGAGCTGGGATTGACCGTTTGGAAATTGCCGATTTATTGAGCCTATCGTATCTGGAAAGAAGGAATATAATATATTGAAATAAGGAAGGAAAGAAGGAAGTCTGAGGACCGATTTCCTCAATTCTGGATTTGATAAATTTGGTGAGCTCTTTTCGTTACCGTTATTGTGGAGATTTTTGTGCATTTAATTGAAGTAATACCGTCTAGGCCTTTTGTCTCGACGGCACATTTTCTCGCTTACCGGGACTGAATGTCGTTCCAGTCCCTCTAAGTAAAAGGACGATAGTGCCGGATACCGTTATCTTATTTAGCTTTTTCGTTTATTATCGTAGAATATCTTTCATATCGAATATATTGTAATTAATTTCGTTTTATCGTAATTTAGTGCTTTGGAATTGTCGAATATTTTATAAGTTACCGATTATCGTCTCGACCACGTGGAAACTACTAGGGCCCCGGCGTCCCCGGCTTGGCCGTTTCCCGTTGAGTCTGTTTAGTTATTTTAATTAGCTATCGGTTGGCTTTTCTATCTTTTCCGGCGTTATATGTCGCTTTATTATATTGAATTTTGACGCTAAACAATTCTTTTATCGGCCGTATATTCTTTATGTATTTTTCGCTGTCGTTATAAGGAATGGCTTCCTCCTCTTGATTTACTTAATATTTCAATTTTGGAGAAATTCGAAATTAACGTCTTATTGTAATATTTTTCCGATACCTTACGCTGCCGATCGAGCGTAGAGTCACATTTTTTTTTGTGTGTACTCGCCTAACGCGAGAATAAAGGACGTACTGACTATCAGTGGCGTACCTACGATTAATTTATTGTTGCCGCGTATAATATTCTTGTGTTAATTTTCTGAGAGCTTGCCATTTCTTGTGACTATTGTATATTACTTGTACGATCTATGTTAATTTATTTGCGTGCCTTTTATACCTGTGTTCCTCGCCACAATTATATCGCTTACTATCTGACTCTTTCCGATTGTCGGGAAATTTTGCGAGTGAATTTGTTTTGTGTTTTTGTACCGATACGAAGTTAAAGTTTCTTCTCGCGTGTATTTCGTACTCGCGGATTTATTGAAACATTGTCGAAAATATCTTTTGCGTCGGCGCGGATTCGTCCCGCTGCCGTATCGTTTCGCCTCAGGGCCGCAGTCCCTCGCTAATTCCGCGTTTCGTTTAAGAATTTTGGTTTATATAGAATCCCTCAAGAACCTCTTGCTTTGTGTTAGTATTCTAAAGCCCGTATTCAGAACTCGCTTTTAGTGCTAATAGCGCGCTTTTAAATTTTTTCTTAGTGACTTTTAACTACAACCGACTCTGTTAGTGACTTTAAGAGCGAGTTGTGAATACGGGCATAAGGATTTTGTGCTATGATTTCGCTTTCGCACCTTAGTGAATCTCACTAACGATTTACTTTATCTTTTCTGCTTTTCTCACACTGTAGCTTTCTGTATGGCTTGCATGCCGCTTTCTTGCCTTTATTTAATATAGCTTCGGTGCGTTAACCTTACTGATTTTTCTCTAATCTCTTTCTTTTACCTTTTCTCTTATCGCATGCCTATTCCTTCTCTCGTCTAGCCTCTTGAACGCCACGACGCTCTCCCAGGTGAGCTAGCCTCCGAACCGGGTATATTTCTGGAGTTCTCGTCGACCGCTTGATTCTCCTCTCTCTCACGCTTCTGTTTCGACTTTTCTTCGCGCTTCCTTCTCCTATCTTGGCGGTGTCGCCGTTTGCGTGTCTCGTTCGTTTTCCCTATTTGGCGGTGTCGCCGTTTGTGAATCTGTCTCTTCACGTTATTGGCGGAGTCGCCGTTTATTGCTATTTCTCCTTTTTATCTTGGCGGAGTCGCCGGTTCTCGATCTTTCTCTTTTCTATCTTGGCGGAGTCGCCGTTTACTTATATTCCTCTTTTCTATCCTGGCGGAGTCACTGTTTATCGATCTTTCTCTTTTCTATCTTGGCGGTGTCGCCGTTTATCGATCTTTCTCTTTTCTATCTTGGCGGTGTCGCCGTTTATCGATCTTTCTTTTTCCTTCTTGGCGGAGTCGCCGTTATTATTAGTTCTCTTTTCTATCTTGGCGGAGTTGCCGTTCCTATCGCTTCACTCCTCTTCCCTTGGCGGTGTCGCCTTCCCGGTTTCCCTCTCCTTTTCGTTGTTTCGAGTTTTCCCGCGTTGCCCTAACGCTCCCTAGGATATCGAGTGCCCTGCACTCACGGTGTTCTCCCCGGAGATCACCTGGCGCCCAACAAAATCTAGTCTATCGTGTATCGGGTCTCATTACTATTGGAAATCTGTTGAGAGAGGATCATTCGGCGTTTTGCGTACGGTTCCCTGTTTGCCGAATACTTCGTATCTATCTCCGGGAGTATTGAAACTTTCTTTTTTTTTTGGGAATAACGTCGCAGTATATAGGCCTCTATCATAACTCAATCTATATTATCTCTTAAGGTAATAATATTAAAGTATGAGAATTCAGATTTAGGGTTTAATTGTGATTACTAATTAGTAAATTTTACCTGCAGCTTAAGTGATGATATAAGAGAGACATATGAGTATAGATCATTTTATTTGATGAGCATTATTTGGCTGCTTTGGTCACCATCCACTAAGAGAGCATGACTAAGATATATAAATCTTATTTAAAAAATTAACAACTTTTCTTACAGATCATTTTGTAAAAAATTTGATGTTGGCAATGCAACAGCATTCAGAGCTGTTCATAGAACAACACATGCATTGCTGTTACTATCAGGGAAGGTAATTTCATGGCCTACCGGATCTACTATAGACAAAATGGATTTGCAAAACTAGGTTTTCCTGATACCATTGGTTGCATTGATGGCTGCTATATTCGAATCCCAATGCCACAAGATGAAGGAACTGCCTATATTTGTAGAAAAAATTTTCCAGCTATAATTCTGCAGGTATTTAGTAATTAAGTAATTATAATATAAAAACATATTTTATTAAGTCCAATCTGATTGATAATAGAATAGAGCGATCATTCTACAGGTATTTGGCAAATTTTTACAATAAAAAATTTCTCATGTATTATTTTCAAGCAGTTTGTGATCATACAATGAAGTTTACACATTGCTATGCAGGTGAAGTGGGAAGTGTACATGATGCTAAGGTTTTAAGAAATAGTGAATTATGGTCATACATGACAACTGGCGCTGAAGAAAAATTTCCTAACAACATGCATCTATTGGGTGATAAAGCATATCCACTATCTCAAACCCTTTTAATACCATACAAAACTTATGGACAATTGAACAGTCAGCAACGGAATTTTAATTATAAATTAAGTGCAGCTTGTAGTGTAATAGAGAGAGCTTTTGCTATATTAAAAGGAAGATGGAGATGTCTAAAGTTTCTGGACGTTAGGACAATTGAATGGATACCAAAATACATAGTGGCATGTTGTGTTCTACATAACCTATGTATAATCAACGGAGATATGTTTGACCAACGAATTCAGACGTACATAGAAGTGTATTTCTTATGGCCCTCTTGAAGCTCGATTTTGTTGGGGATAGGGGTTAGTTCCTATCCCCAATGGGTAGAGGCGCTGGCAGCACCGCTGGCTCTGTGTGGTACATCAATATATCACCGACGCACGTACACTACTCTAGATACCAGAAAAAGAACAGGCTCCGCCTTTTATTCTATCCTATCTCTCGTTCTCCTATAGCTGTAATGCCTTGGGGATATGATGCGGTCTCACTCTTGCGCTCCGCCTTCTCTAATCCGTGGTGGCGATTTCACTCTCGCTCCGTCTCTCGTACTCTCGTACTCTTAATACATTGGGGATTTGATGCGGTCTCACTCTCGCTCCGTCTCTCGTACTTTCGTACTCTTAATACATTGGGGATTTGATGCGGTCTCACTCTCGCTCCGTCTCTCCTACTCTCGTAGTCTTAATACACTGGGGATATAATAGCGTCTCGCTCTTACCCCGTTGATTCGTTAGTAAGGCCGCTCTCTCTGTTGCACTATCGTACGTTCCTATAGCATTGCCTCGCATTGTTCTCGTTTCTGGCACGAGCCAACACGAGCACGTGTTTAAAAGCCTCAGTCCGGGACGGTACGCGACTGCGTCTATTGTTTGTTTGGAAACGAACGTAAAGTGATAGATTGAAGATGCCGTACACTAAAAATTGTGCGTATGCAGGGTGTGCGAACAGCAAGAGGAAAAATAAAGAGTTAACGTTTCATCGTTTTCCGGAGGATGAACAGACGTGAGTTTTTGTTTATTACCATTGAGAGACAATGTATGAACTCTTCTTCTCTTAATAGAAAAAGATGAAGAATCCTGAGAATCAGGTCGAAATATTATAAATCGTGATTAAAGTCATTTACGTATTCGTGTAAAATATCTATTAATCAAGATCTATAGGATTTTTCTTTACGTAACTAAATACATTGTGGTTACAGTTACTTCTATCCTTTAAAATTTAATATGTTTTGATCGGTACGTAATTTATGCGTAATGTAATTGCTCTGGCATTACATGGAGGTAAATGGAAAATAAACAGTAAATAATTAATAAGAAATGTATAAATAAAAAACTATTAATTATGTAAAAAGTGAGTGGTCAAAGTGTGCATGTTGGGAACTTTGTTTGTCAAGTTGTGCATGTTGGATATAAATATAACAAAGCATGCATCTGTTGCGCTGGGAGTCTCCTGATCCCATAGAAATATGCCAGACTTGATAGTCCGCGCGTGCAGCAATGTGCTAAGTCAGAACTAAAGGCGGCCTGGCAACCGAAATGAAGAAATAATAAAATCGCACAATAATCACTTTTCGGAAGTCCAGCTTATGGCTGCACATCCGAAAATCGGGAGTCTACGTTTAGAATCCGTACGGATAAGGTGGTCTCGAGAGTAGACCCGAAATAGAAGATAGTCAATTTAATTAACGGTGACTATATTTTCCAGGTCGACGTACGTCAGTAGTTACAGGCCACTCTGGAGAGTCATAACAAATCCCCCACCACTGTCCCCATGAGTCATGGAGCGCGCCGCGCTGTGTCCCCCGCACCGCACTACGGCGCCACCCCCTCGCCCGTGTAGTCTGTTCTCCCCACCGCCACCCTACGCGGGACTCCCCCCACCACGCGGGTCTGGTCCTAAGGCCCGAAACCCCCAGCAGTAACGTTGCATGGCCCCAGAGGGCGCACCACGGTCGGTAACTATGCACTGCCCACCGGTCGGTAACTTTTTTAATTACCCTAAGGAGATAGCGTGGTAAGGTAGAACACGGTTCTTTTTTGTAAGAAATACCTTATATTATACAAGTATCGCATGTATTGGCGATGCTTTTTTCGATACCTTTAGTTAGCGACGGGGTGGCTATCCGACCCCTAATACTTTGTTTGGGGTGAATCCTCCACATACCACGTAACTGTTGGAATGATGGTACCTTCTTTTTGGATCATCTAGCGATGCGCCAAACACACCAGGCGTGGGGGTACCATTGTCTTAGCAGCGTAAACTACTACATGTATCTCTTATTTGCAACTATGCAAAAAATAAGGGTCATGGTGGGGAAAAAGATGGTTACCTGTGAGATGTCTTCGCAGCATCTCGTTAGTACCTTGGTGACAATTGTGGAATACAAGCAGACAAATAAAGAAACAGTGGCAATAAAAAGTTAGTGAAAGTTAAAAACGGTTCAAAATCAGCGGTAGGTGTAATATTTTTCTCGTTTTCAATTTCTACTATAGTTATTTCATCTAATGTTCACCATGTTTCTAGGATAATTCCGAGGGAAAAAAAGTGGAGAAAAAGAAAAGTGGTATGTATAGCGGTGTTACGATTGTACGCGTTTTTATTTGATTTTAAAAAGGTTATTTTATATCTGGTATTTTTACCTTTATTTCTAGACATTACCAGAAAGAGAAGGAAAACTACGAGCGTTCTCTTTACAGCCGGTTATTACCGAAACTGTAAGTACAATAATTTTTAGGCATGCACCAGTTTTAATTTGATTTTTAAAAAAAATTTTTATATATCTGACACCCTTTACTCTTATTTCTAGCACAACCACCACCATCATCGCAGCGTACTGTAATAGTCTCCCCCAACAACAACTCATTACTAGATCGGTAAGTGTAATAATTTTAAGACTACACTATTTTGTATTTGATTTAAACAGATTTATTTAAAAAAAAAAAACTTAAATATTACAGATTATGGCACCAAGGCGCCCGGATACGCCGCCCGAGGGGGCAGAAGGACCATTTGAGGGGCCGCTCCTTGATGGGGTACCGCCGCCCCTCAATGCGTTCTTCGCCCCCTTTCACGAAGGGCAGTGCTTGTTCGAGTGTGTTTACGTGCGGGGTGTGGGGGATGGGCTATGTTACGGGTGCATGCGTGAGCAACCCGCCGAGCACAGGACTCAGTTTACGCCCCGTGTAATACATCACCTAAAGATCGACCCCTCAATAGATCTGCATGTGGGTATCTGTGCACGCTGTGCTCGGTGTGTGATGCGCGCGTATGCACCCGGAGACTGCACAGCCTGCATAAGTTATTTCTGTGATAACCGGGAGTGGCTATTAAGGCAGGGGTCTGCAGAAGTTCCTCCCCCACTCCGAATATAAATTGTGAGCTATATATATATATGTATATGTGTGTGTGTGTGTTTTTTTTTTTTTTTTTTGTAATCATTTGTCTTAATCTTGTTTTTTCACACCTGTTTCTAGAAATCTCACCACGAATGGCTCCTGAAGGAGGTGACGACAGCGTGGGTCGTGGTGGCAGGGACACTCCATCGCCCAGGCCGGACGACATGTTCTATGAGGCTCTAAACAACGGTCTGTGCCTCTACGGATATATACACGCGTACCGCTGGGAGGAGCTGTGCGCCGGGTGCGTGAGCGAGCTGCCGCCGGACGTGCAGCCGCTATACACCGCCCACAGCATGCACTATTTGTTGCTCGACACCGGTATGGTGTTTAACTTATCGCGCTGCACAACCTGTAGTCGGAGTGTCTTGCTCGAGCACGCACCCGGTGATTGCCCGAGCTGTGTGGTGTATTACGAGAGGCACAGAGCCTCCCTGATACGCTACGGCTACGGGGAGGTTAGGCTAGACTAGGTTAGGGTAGGTTAGGCTTTACAAAAAAAAAAAAAACTAGGCTTACATACGTTACATACATTTATTATTTTTTTTTACTTACATACTTATTATTATTAAAACTTACTCGCTACTGCCTTATATACATATATATACTTATTATTATTATTGCTTATATATATATCATTGTTATTATTATACGCTATTTTTTTTTTTTTTTAATTTTGTTCACTAGTACTATTATTATTATTACTACTATTATATTGATATATACCGTTTATAATAAAATAAAAATTAGCAAAATTATATCTTTAATTTACATAATTAAATGCACAGCCCACGCACCTTAACGCATGTATCCGGATTTACACAGTGAATACTGTATCCTACCACCGCCACCGCCACCATAGATCTTATTATCGTGCGCATACTGGCGATCAGCCAAACGCTTCTTTCGTACAAAAGCGTCGTAGTACTCTCGGGCAATTCTATCGTTTTTCCGCAAATCAGCACTAAACACATTCTGGAAGGCATGCATCCCGAAGCCTGAGGAGAGGTAGTGTAGAAACATCATACAGAATTGGCCGCACACCGTTGACGTCTCGCTCTGAAGCTGCTGGGTGTTCCATCGGAAGGATCGACAGTTCCGTCGGAGTCTCGATGCGTGGTGATGATTCAGCGGTGGTAATCCATAGCTGTCAAAGTAGTAGCCGTCTCCGTCAGCGTCCACGTACATTGCAACCCAATGTGCTCCTGGTTTCGTATGATCGTCCGTGTTGGCGATAATCGCAGCGGGTTTCGACCAGCTTCGGGGTATTCTATCAGCTGCATAGACACCCGTCGTATGCTCCGATATACCGCGAAGGCCAAGGTAAAGGTCTAGCGTGTTCATATATGCGGTCCGTTATTTCGAAGCCAGAATTCAAGACGCAACGCGTTGTTCAGAGCGCAGGTGAACGATCCTCGGCTCTCCTTACAGGCGTGACCGATGCACTCGTAATGGTCACAATTCGGTGGGCAGTTCTCGTATGGTGAGTTATCGGGGGTTTCATCCAAATTTATAACCTCCCTTGCCATAACGGTCTGCAGAAAAAGTACGCTCTCAGGACCTCGCGTGTATATGCTCCGCGAAATACCGGCAATATTTCGGAGATTGCTGTATAGCTGTTTGTACGTTACACCACCGTCGAACCACTCTAGACCGTGTCGATAGCGGGTCATGGTGTTGTTCTCGCTTCTGATCGTCGGTGGTAATTCGTTGAAATCGCAGGGCGGTGAAACGATCCAGTGGCCTATGTATTTTCTTTCCACAGCCACGACGCCGATCTCCTTCGGCGCGAGACGTCCCTCGGAGTCTTTGAAGTACTCAATCTCGATTACGAAATCCATCACTGCGGTGCTAACTCGAAGGCGTTCAACGAGAAACTAACGGCGATGCTGACGATCACAGGCGATACCGAGTGCACAAAAAGAAAACGATGACGCATACCCTAAACTGCTGACCTATGTATTTTCTTCGATTGTTTATCCGCGGTAATCTACGACGATTTGCCGCGAGGCGTCGATCTCCAGAACGTTGTCGTACTCTGCGTAAACGATACAGTTTACGGTCGTGGCCAGCGGCTCGTCGAAGCGTACCTCAATTCGTACACTACCGTGCTTGATCAGGTTCCAGTGGGTGTTGCTGTTTGCCGAGAGATCGGGTGTAAGATCGAAAACGAACAGGCAGTAGCCGTCTGCGTACGCGTTCCTAGATATCGAATTACCCTCGTTGAGGAAGTGTATACCCGTACCACTAAAGAGGGTATGATACGCGTCCACGTAAATGCCGGCTTTGCCGAAATCTGTCTGCAATGCTTTCGAGGGTACTTGAACACCGTCGACGTACAGCGATAGGAAATTAATACAATAGTTTTTAAAATTGAACGGGTTGAGTTGATAGTTGCCATTGAATGCCTTGTTATCGACGAAGCCTATTATAATACGCTTAGGTAATTGGCCGAGAATCACATTGTCCATAGTGCCACCGTGCAAACCGGCATGCATCGTCAGCGCCTTGACCTCTACACGCGTAAGCGGATACTTTGCAGTTGTCTTTGATAGCATTTTAGAATGAGCAATTAGAATACCGGGACTTATTTTGGCGCGTCTAACGAGGAGCGTGGCCTCCATTATATGTAAAGAACACTCGCTCTTTGGATCCATGAGGGAGAAACCGTCTCTCGTGCGTACGAGACGTAAACGGAGCTCAACACCATTTAATAAAAATTTTTCCTGGTTAAACACATCACAGTGTAAATGACCGATCAGATCGACCGTCTTGTCTTTACCGACGAACGCCTGCCTATTCACGAGACCCATATTCTTGCCCGCTGTATCGTCCATATGACCGGGCATGTCGTCGTACCAGAGCACGCTCGAGAGGTGGGACCCCTTGGCGGCTGGCCCATAATTTAATAGCGTCTCTATGTAAGCCCTTTAAGCGTACGCGTTATTAGGCGGTGATACGAGTTTCTGATTAAGAAACACGTCCACCTGATTGAACAGCGAGTGTAGAAGATTGTTAACAGGGGCTGCTTTGCTCAGAGCGTCAGGGGCTAGCGCATCCTTGGATCGTAGCTGCACGCGTAAACTCAGCATGGTGTGTGCTAGATCGAGGTACTCGTCGCCGTTACCCGGTACGACAAATTCAATGGGCGAGTCATCGGTCAGCGATGAGATGGGCTTGTAGTGTACCCACTGCGCGCTCTCTATAGTGGTCTGTGTCGGTGGCAGTGTAAAGAGTTCGAGCTCCGATTTCATACACTCGCAGGAGTGCGCGTGTAGAAAGGCCATGATAGAGGTAGCGTTTAGGAGAAGATATCCAGCACACTCCGCTTTACTTTCTTACTAGCGATCCTACGACGATTTTTGGGTTTCTTGGTTTTTGACTTTATTTTTTTACTACTTTTTTTTCGACGCGGAGCAGCCTTCTTCCCCGTACGTCTCTTACGCTTGTTAGTAGTTCTTGAGGCGATGCTCCTTCCAGCGACGCCGATGATAGAGTGGGCGCCGCGTGGTCGTTTTACAGCTTTATAGCCCGATCCTTTCATGAGCTCGTCAATTTTCGCCTCCGCCTTACGTTTAAGATTCATACCCGATTCGGTGGCTCTGGTGCGAAACGCCTGTTTCAGCGGAGCGCCGCGTTCGCTGACGTCCGTCAAGATATTCATGCCCGCGCGCACCGCCTCCTTACCGACAGCTCGGGCTCCTCGCGATAGCAAAGGTAGCACACGCCGAAACAGACCACCGAGAAAGCTACCAATACCATGTCCTCGCTGATAAGGCGACCCCGCGAATACCCGAAATTTCGTGGAATATCCCCCACCGATCTGCGACTCGTAGTAGTCGGTGTAATGAGCCATCAGTCTAGCCGTTTAAAGTGTAGTGTTACGGAGAGCGTCCCTGATTCGAATGGTATAGGTTCGCCTAGTTGATCTCTTATATCGATGTCGATCGTTTGAAAAGTCGTGCGGAGCAGCGGTATATACTTTAACGGTGAAAACGAGAGTACTTTCATGGCCGCGTACGCGTATTTGTTATCCGTTTGCAGGGGAACCACACGAAGCAAGGGTGTTTGGACGTCTCCGGTGATATACGGCTCGCAGACATCGGTGTAAACAAAAAGCATCTTAGGTAGGGCGTTGATCAGGCTAATCGGCTGATCGGCCATCACAACGGGCTGTGCTTTCGATACCACGACCGATTCGGGAAAACCTAGGATGCGCGCCAGAGAGCGGCAGAGTCTCAGTTCGTGTGGGTCGTCTAGATCGTTATCGGTAGAGACGAGCGATACGCTAGCGTAACCGCCTCTACAGAGCTCTAATTGCAGACGGCCCTTCATAGCCCTGGTAGCGTTTATTTCGTCAACGAGTGTCTTTACGTCGTCATAAACACCGTGCGCCACGTTAGAACCCGTTATCATAAGACCCACTATCGGTTCTTTGTGGTTCTTCCGCGGTTTGGTGCGGGTGGTGACAATGCCCACGTGATCCCAGTCTTTTAGCGCTGCGGGCACATGAAGAAAGGTCATAGGGATCTGTATTTCGACCAGAGCAACAGCCCACGCCCCGTGTAAATCGATCTGATGCGGTAGATGCGTGGTAAAACTGGTAGTTTTATTTTCGGGATAGTACGACATACTGCTGTTACTGGGTAGAACGAGATAAAATTGGTCCTTCATTGTTCTTTAAGTGGGATGCCGGTATCCACGAATTAAATTTCTCGGGGTAACCGACCCAGCTGACCAGTACTTTTTGGGCTTTCCCACGGCCACTTCGTTTTATCACACGATCGACGAGAAACGTGTCCTTTGCGAGGTCCTTGCGGACTCGAACGAGCTCCTCCTCGTAAAAAATACCGTCAATCTCCTCGCCGGCGAGATCTTCTAAGATGTAGACGGGTGGTTCTCTCGTTGTACCTAGGCGTACGATTTTAAAAATCTCTCGAGTCCAACCCCCCTCGTAACCTTTCGCGAAAGGGTTCCTAGCGCTACTGATGCGTACCAGGTCACCGACACCGTATTTAGGGGTACGCGGGCTCGCTGTGGCGTATCGCATGGACAGGTTCATACGGGCCGTAGCGGCATTATACATGGTTACGTCGACTGGACGCATTATTATCGCAGAGTGACGTGTCCTGTTGTACGATTCCACGAGGCTCTGAAGAATATCTAGGTACCGCCGCGTGTTTCTATGTGTAAAGTAACGCCACATACGCTCCTTCAGAGTACGGTTGTAGCGTTCGACGACAGCTGCCTTTACGTCGGGGCTGCGCGCTACGCGGAATCCTATGCCGAGCTCCTCGAGCAGACGCTGCAATAGGCCATTGGTAAACTCTTTACCTTTGTCTGTCTGTAGGTACACGGGTATTCTATTCTTACTACGTGTCAACACCCTCCGGAATGCCGCTGCTACCGTTGCACCGGACTTATCGCGTAAAGGCTCGACCCAAGCGTATTTGCTGAGTACATCGATTATTACAAGTATATACGTGTAACCATCGTTGTACTCCTTCAACGAGCGAAGGTCCACGAGATCGGCCTCCCAAACATCATCGATATTGCTGACGGCGTAAGAGCGGCGCTGAAACGTACGACGTACGGGCTTATGCAGCGTATACGCGTCCTGCGCCTCTAACCAATGTACGACGGAATCTCGCTTTACCCTACCCTTAACCGATCGCTCGAGGTTACCGATACCGGCGTACGAAGACGGCTCTGCTGGTGTGTAATAAAGACGCCTCAGAAGACTGTCATCACCCGACTTCTTCTTCTTCTGTTTCACGGCAGCCTTAACCATTCTAATCTTTTCTTTTTCTCGGTATCGTTGGCTGTACTAGCCGACACGGATCGTGTATGTCTTTTCCCCACGACCTCTTCTGCTTCCCCTGAGTCTCTAAACACTTCCTGAAACGCCTCGCCAAATTCCTCCTCCGTGGACGAGCTCTGAGTCGTGTCGATTGGGCGCGGTACGATTGTTACACGACGCCGTGGCTGATTACTGAGAGGCGTCGTGTTGCTCCCCTCCGTCCATAGACGCTGATTGCCAATAAATTCGCGCGGTATACCAGCAGTACGGAGGAACCGCGCAAACTGCCGACTCCCCGCCGGTCTCGCCGTTTCTCTCTCACGCATAGCGTCATTGATTAAATCAACGATGTTGGCGTCCTGCACGACGGTTCCACCGATACGCGTAACGCCCTGCTTACTCCACGAAATGTGTGGCGAGCCAGCGCCACGCAGTCTGCCTAGTAAGAGCCGCGCCTTAGTCCTGTACTTTTGGGGTACACTGGCAATGATGTCGTCGTCGTCAGCATCGGTGGTCTGGTTCCGGGCGTTATCCTCCGCAGAATTGTTATTTTTTTTCTTGTTATCGCTATCGGTGCGCCTATCCTCGTCGACGTTATTGCGCAGGTCCTCGATAAAGTGTAGATAACGCTGCAGCACCTGATTGTACATCTTCCACTTTTCGCGCTCGTCAATGAAATTCGGCGAGTGTAGGATCTCCTTCATCGACGCGTCTAATCTGCTTAAGGGGGTCCCAGGGGTTTGTACGGTGTTAACGGTGTCAATGCCCTCCTGACTGTACTGATGCGTATGAGGCGCTGCACGGTGGTACTGCTGGCGCACGGTATTCACGCTCTCATGAGGAATGAGAACCATCTTTTTCGCATGCTCCATCTCGGCGTATATCCTATCCGCTTCCCCCTATGAGTTTTGATATGACGGTACCCAGTATGGGTGCTAACAGAAGAGGTAAAAAACCGCCGCTCTGAACGATAAGGCGCTTTCTAGTTTTGACTGCCGAACCCGGTCTGGATAAACGTCTCAGCAGCGGTGCGTGTTTTCGTAAGTGCCGTTTCTGAGTCGGCTTGAGAGGTACGTTACCGCGAAGGATATTCAGAGCGCATTCGCATATACAGTTGGCGAGGCGTGGGTCGGCCGCTCGTAACAAGGCGCTGCGTTGTTTGCTGTCCAGGTGGCAAATAGCCTTTAACACTGTGGCGTGCTTCCGCCCTATAGAGCAGCGTGCGCTGGATACCATTACAACCGAATGACTGGTACGTCTCGATCGGCGTACCCGCCCTTTATACCCTTTCGCGGTACGTACACATAGTGGAACGGGTCCGAAGGAAACACGCTCGTGCGAAAGCGGCAGTTATCGGGGGTCGACTGCTTCAAATCGAGTAGTAAATAACCGTGCGGTTCGGCGGTGGCATCGCGGTAGACTTCCTGCATGAAGCGCGGATTTTCAGGAAACACCTGTCTCGCCAGATGCTGTATCTGCGCTCTGTCGCGCGGATTTTTAAACACAACGATGTAGTTGGCGTTCAACGAGATATCGCGCTGCCCGGGCCCCTGATGAAAGAGATTCTGCGTAATGAAGATAACGCTGATGTTCTTATGATGGCTGCCTTTGGTAAAAAGGTCGACCACCGTGTTATTGGACGATTCCCTCATGAGATCGTCGATGATGACGAGTTTCGGGCGTGGATCGTTGCCGTAATCTGTGTTTTGCGGCAGTCCCTCGTGAAACTCTATAGTGCTCCCGTACTCCCTGTACCCCTCCTGCCACTCTGCATAGTAAAAGAGAACGCGCGCGAATCGCACGTCGCTCATGTCTTCGATGTACCGTAGGAATTTCTTTACGAAAAACGTCTTCCCGCACCCCGTTGGCCCACAGACCATCGACGTCCAGGGGTGCTTCCACCGCGTGTCCATTATGCCAAATGAGGCTATTTGGTGGTGTCCTTTACGAATATACTGTTAAAGAGACTGCTGGATTTTACACACTCCCCCTTCCATCGCGGGGCCCGACCGCGGCGGGCGCGCGACACGCGTGAGGCTCGTGACGTCGCGCGCGCCTGTTAGCTCTTATCGGTGACGTTGCTAGCCCCTCGTCCGGGTGAGCTCATCGTGCACCTGTGAGCTAATAGTCTGCATGTATGTGTGTCAACCGCATAGCTAGCCATAATGCACGGCTAGCATGTCCGAAGCGTCGCTGAAAAAATAAATAACATGATCGGGTTGATGGAGTCTTCGGGAATAGATCGATAAAGAGGTTTTTTTTTCAAATAAATATGTTTTTATTATTATTATTGTACAGGCGATGTATATACATTTATACAGGTTTTGTTTGTAATATTAATTACATAAATCCGTAGGGCAAAGAGCCGAAACGACCGTCGCGTCGCCGCTTTTGAAGCTCTGTCGGCTTACACGTTTTTGATTCCAGACGCGTGCTACGTCGTGAAACGGTGTACGCCGTATCGCGTCATAGTGTAAAACGACAGGCTCGCTGGTCTCTCCCGTTACATAAGAACGTATCCAGTTGTAATTAATGGCCAGACTCGTCGCGTAGTCGATCGTGATACCTTTGACCTTACAGACCTCAGCGTAAGAACCGTCTGGCTTATGCACTCGGTACGCATAAAATTTCGGGCCTCCCGAGACAAAAGACGTGATATAGCTACCAACACCGTACGACTCCAGCTCATCCGTTAAATCGCCCAAAAGACTGCCGAGCGGTGGCTCGTAGGCGTTATCGGCGTGACGACCACCTGATACGTATATACACGAGCCGGTGTCGTAATATAGTACACGCCGATCCAATTTCTCGAGATAGTCGTACAATTTCAGACGCGCCTGAGCCGTGGTATACGCAGCTATAACAACGTTTGTGTATGCCGTGGGTATCAACGCGTCGTTCGTACTACGCGTACCGACGTAAAGCAGCTCGTCATCTACGGGCAGAATACCTGTAATCTCGACCTCCGGACCCGTAAGCAGACTCACGAGCTTTTGACGAGTCGTTACAATTTCCGTCTTTGGCAGATTTTCGCGTTGCCCAAACTTGCCCCAAAAGGAATTCAAACATAATTTTGCGACTGACCGCAGACCGGGATTTGATTTTATATTTCCAGGGTCCAGACGAATACCCTCGACCCGATCGTACTCCTCTATATACAGTTTTTTGGCCTCGTCGTCGTCGCCACACTCGCGCGGCCAGCCGCTAGCTTCCTGCTTAATCTTTAGGAACGTGTTTATGTAATCGGCAAAGTGACCGCCCGTCCGTGTCGTCGGATCGTACTGGGTAATCTCATACTGCCATATTTCGTGTATCAGCGTTATTTCATACCCCTTACGTACGGCGCGCTTGACCTCGTCCACGACCCAGGTCCCTTCGAATACTCTATCCGCGGGATTCTCGTGAGGACACGACCCCTGTAGCATGGCCTCTGCACAGGAACGACACAAGGCGAAGAGCAGTTTACCGTGCATGCGTACCGGTAACACGGGATGATACAGATCTCGCGGTGGTAACACCACACACTTAATCAAACCCTCCACGTTATCGATGTTGTTGCGATCACCCGTTAATTCGCGACAGTCATCGCCCACGTACACCGTAGGGTGACCTACAGGGAATTTCCCCGTTTTCGAAATGAAGGGGTAGAGCGAGCACACATCTACGTAATGTATCCTCTCAGACCCCTCGACTTCGTAAAAACTGACGGTATTTCCTGTACGGCCACCGAAGAAAGCATCGCGGGGTTCGAGCGGTGCTTGCGATACCAGCGGGTTCTCATTCAGTGATCTATATAAAGCGGCCTGTTCAGAATCTTTTATCCAGCGGTCGAATTCGCACTCCCAAATTTCCGTCAGCTCGTAACCTAAATACCGAATCTTATCGCTCGTAGCCTGCGTTCTCTCGAAGCGCGCGTCCATGGATCCACCCGTGTGTAAATGACTATCTCTGTTTATACGATAGCATTTTGGGCAACCGTGCCAGAAAAAACCCTGAAACTGGAATACGTGTCGCGAACCTGTGGTGGCGTCCAGGTAGTAACCGTCGACGGGTGTACCATCCGGTAGACGATACTCCCGAGTGCGCCCTGCGTGAACTATGGCACAGCCCAAACGATGCTCCAGCGAAAGAAGCCATAAGACAGCCTTACGCGATTGTTTGTCACCGTATCGGTACCCGCCCGGTGGTAAAATAGCTATCTGTTCATCCCGCAAAAAGTTTTTCCGAAAAACTCTCGAACACGCCGAGGCTATGGTTGTGCTCTCCGAGAAAGGGCAAACGCTGCCATGCTGAAGAAACATTTCGCGGAAAGAAACGCAAGCCTGCCTGAGAATGGTAACGTCTGATCTACAGTAATCTATAAACTCGGTTCGAAAGTTAAATACGTATCCCGCAGAGCACTGCTCGTTGTACCATACTAAAAACTGATTACGCTGAGCCGGCGACATCGTATCGGGCGAATAAAACTCGAGCGCTGGTAACGGACCGATATAATGCTGATTCTCAGGTGTATTGAACAGATGCGGGAAGACACCCTTTTGTTTCAAACCGACCGCATCCGCGAGGCCGAAGGCTTTCGGTAGGGCGCTCAGCGGCATATGAAAATAATTAAGACTGTCTATGAATGTTACACGCCCCGTCTTCATCATTATGATGCTCGTACCGCTGAGTAGCAGCATCGGCGGCTTTAGGCTTTTTCTTCTACGCTTCACGATGTACCGTAGTACAAACTGCGCGTCGAAACCCTTGGCATTATGCGCCACGCAGATCACTCTCTGAAACGATTTTCTTTTAGGATCGCACGCGAAATCTACAAACTGCCTTACGGGATCCTCTTCGAAGATGTACTCGTGTACACCGCAAGACGGGCATACCCTCGCGAGATCTGTATCATTTATGCATGCTGTACACACTTGCTGAACGACGCACATGTTTGGTGTGTGGATACGCACCGCGTCGTCACCGGGCAGCTTCTGTATCTGCTGTGTTTCAAAATCGTAGAAGATGTACAGAATATTTTTTTCCACGGGCGCCTTTTTTACCGGTCTGACGTAACACCGATGTCCAACGTCATTAACACTCTTGCAGACGCTGCAATACACCTTATCGCAAGAGTGCTTACGAGAGGTTCCTTGAAGAGGTCTAAGACACTGCGGACAGCTGCGAATGGCCTGACACACGCTCTTTTCTCTGCCCTTCTGTTTACTAATCAGCGTATTTATGTGATTATCAAAACAGCGTTGACCAAAAAAGTACCTATGGCACTCGCGACAACACAATGTGGGGAGAGCCGAATCGCAGGGCGGTTTTCCGAAACATCTAGCGCATTTTTGGGAGCACTTATGCTCTGCCTCGTACGTGTAAGATTTGTTACAGGGTATGCAAAAACCACGACTACCGACCGCACCCCGCATATTTAAAATAGGTTG
Source organism: Cephus spinipes (assembly GCA_963971525.1). Lineage (NCBI taxonomy): Eukaryota > Metazoa > Arthropoda > Insecta > Hymenoptera > Cephidae > Cephus > Cephus spinipes. Next base: position 11,402,878 of record OZ020577.1, on the reverse strand, counting down.
ATAATGCTGCGAATTATTATAATACAGAATGCGGAGCGTTTGCCGTGGTTTCCCTGAACCGTACGCGTTATCGACTATCTGCGATCCGTCGTACAGTGGTTTCTCGCCGCTGCCTATATTGTCAAACTCGTAAACAACAATGGCTATACCATCCTGAGCAAGGTGCCTTTGAAATTTATCAATTTCCGGAATACCGCAACCATCAGGCGGTATGTCTTGTAACACCTGTTCCCGAATTTCCTAAATAGATATCGAGATAGCTAGATCCGGGAACAGAGGAGTACCTTCGCTCGTTCGGCTCAACACCTTCGGGTACGCAAACGATACACAGAATTGATAGGTTTGCCGTTGGGCGCCAGGCATCCAGTGATGCCACAAGAAGAAGGTAGGAAACTGCACCAAGATAGCACGAATAAAGGAAGTCCGAAGGTGTTGGAACCGATACGTCGCGGAAGTCCGGCCAACTCAGCCCCGTTAGGAATAGGAGAGGGGCTGGGTAATTACAAAGCAAGAGCCGTGGCCAAAATTAGGTAACCAAAAACTTAATCATTTATTGCACCTGGCAATCAGAAATTAACAAACAATTAACCCGACAAAGGTACGGAAAGCTACCGGAGGTAGTCGCGATATTATCACTAGGAGACTGAATTTAACTTGGCCGAAAGGCAGCCTATAGCCCTCACAGGGAATTTACGGTCCGCGGGCCAAGGTATAGGCAGCGGAGATTTTCATACGCACCCAAAAGGGAATTTTACCGAGTTGCACTCACGGCCTACGAAACGAGGGATGTAACGTTCGCTAAAATCTCGGACACTTTACCGACTACTATATTACACTTGAATCGGTCCCCTTTCGCATTCCAGGTACTTGAATTAACAATGTAAGAACAGTGATATCCTCAAAAATGATAAACAATTATAGAACAATTATATTCGATAAGTTGCCTAGCGATAAAATTACATAGTCATAGATAACGGAGGTACATCACGTCAAAAATTCTAATACTAATTACGATTCTAGACCGCGTGGTCGACACTCGTATTACTTCCTTTAACAAAGGAAGCCGGATTGTCCCAGGTAGCCTACAACCACGTGCCGACAAGCTCTTATTCTTGCGAATTATGGGAGTCTCGAGGACTCAGGTAGCCGCGGCGGGATTTGCACTATCCCAGGTAGCTGTTCGTATTCACACCCGGACGAGGAAATCTTACACGCGCGATCCGATCAACCAAAAGAGAAAACACGTGTTACTCACGGAAATATCCGATCGAGTAAGCTAACACAAGTTAGTCACGACGTAAACGAAACTATAACGAAATTACAAAACGGACGAAACAATACAGGCTCTTCGCCGTGGCCGTAATCGGGGAACCACTATTTATCTAAATTGCCCTACACTCGCGAACTAGCATATCACTTATAATTCCGGCGACGAAGCTCTTCAATGGACGTTTGTTCAAGCCCTTAGGCCAGAGATAGTTAACAGGTAGCATATAATTACAGGGCTACCGTAGATAGCGTGAAGAGATTCGTACCCGGTTACAGGAAAGACTGCTTACCAAAAGATAGCGAAAAAGATGTTCCACACACAGGAAGCTTTCGAAGGTAATTCCGGAGCAGTGTAGTTAAACGTCCACTTAACGGGAAGGTCCACGACGAAAGAGGACGACTCCGATTCTTGTCGCGACACCCGGGGTGCTCTGCTCCCACCCGACCCCTTAAATTACCGATTACAATTGGGTAATGACTAATCGTAATTACTTCCGCCAATCCTGGATGCGTATTGATAATATATCGCCAGGATCCAGGATCGTTGACCCTATCAGGTAGCTTTACGTTAGAGCGGCTGCGCGCGCATCGTTCGCGCAGCCCGCTGGGCAGTAGTAGTTCGCCCGCGCTCCGAGGTGTGGCGGTACTGGCGTCTTCCTCGTTGCCATGCCACTGTCCGCATGTTATTGTCGCGGTGTTTTGGAGTGCTCCCGTACTCTCCGACTTTTCTCCAGATGTGCTCCGAAATTGTGCCGTGACCACTCCAGGTAGCTGTTGGCCGATGCAGGTGATCCAGGATATTGGCAGCCACAGGTAGCCTATACGACTCCTCCGCAGGTAAGTGAGCTTTCCCTTCTTCTCCGTCATTTCGACGTTGATGTTATTCCGAGTGACAGCTTCCCGCGCCTTACAGGTTGCTGACCGGGGCCTCGCTCCACGTCTTTGGGGAAAGCCTTATCGTGCCCACAGGGCACAAGGATCCCCTAGGACGGGAGACGAGGTGGCCCTTCACTCGTCGCTGTCGAGGATTCATCCTGGGCGTAGTGGAGTCGTATGCGATGACTTCGAACTTGCCTCCCGGTGTCGGAGAGTTGGAGAGCCTTGGTGCAGGTAGCAGCAGTCTCGTGGTGTGTCCGCAGGTAAGACAGTAACCCTTTTACAGAAAATTTGGGTGTTGGCGGCAGCGGCGATATGAGCGGCCTGCGTTGAGCCGTTTGAATTCGGCGGGCTCCAAGTCAGGTCGGGTGGTCGGTACAGCAGTCACGCCGGGGTCGGTAACGTCGTCCCACGGAGATCTCCAGCTTCCAATCCTCCGTGATGGTGAGTGTGCGCTCGTTCATAGATATAAGTTAAAATTAGGTAGCATTAATTTATAGATCTTATGTTTTCTAGGTGGCTCCCCGACCCCCGCCAGTGGACGCTTCTTCAAATAGCGGGCTGTAAATCCAGCCCGCACTCCAACTTCCCATGACAACAACCCGGTGACGCGCATTTTGGAAATGCAACGTCACAACTCCCCCCTCCCCGGGGGTTTTAGGGTTTTGCAGTTGATTTCCTGCAACCGGTGTACTCTGCCTATTGATGTTACTTACAATAAACGTCCATAGCGAAGGCCTGGTGGCCGGAGTTAAGACAATACAAACAACACCATTAGCTATTCGCTTCCGTTATTTTCTTTTTTCCCAACCCCTCTTTCAGGGCGGATACGGTTCCTCCGATTGCGATTCGGCTTGAGCCGTAAGGTACCGTTACCGGGTCTCTGCCCGCTTCACTCTGCACTCTTTAAAGGAACACGTCGATAGGTAAGATGCGATAATCACCCGGAGAGACACTTCGCCTCAGATGTTCTTTTACGCGGGTTACCGGTAGTAGAATTTTCCGCGACGTCTCGCGAAAAGGGTCTACTACGAGGGACACGGACATCCCGGGCCTTGTCCCTTCTGGCCCCGAGATAGTCCGGTGTAGCAGTGCCGACGTAACACTCTATCCTTCCGGAAGGTAGCAGGGGGGTACAAGATACGTGAGTTCGTAGAGCGTGCGGCGCTAGAGACGCTCTTAGGTAACACGGTAACTGTCAAAACAAAGGTACACTGAGACTTCAAATGGACTAGAGAATTGAGCGCTTATCGTTCCAGACGGAGACGATATTAGGTAGCCGAAGTGAGGTAAGTATCGAAATATTCCTGAACCCCCTTCCGGGTAATCGCGTGAATCTTATGTAGTCTGCCCAAGGTAGTCCGGGTGGTGTACCACCCGGAAGGTAGCTGCTGGTTAAGGTACACCCTCAAGGTAACTGGTAAATCAATCACTGAGGTAGCCGCGAATTACTGACAGTTCGTAAAGTAGTGGGCGAAAACAATCACCGAGGTAGCTGCTGGTTACTATGTCGGGCTGGTCGAGTGCCCCTCCCTTCACGACGATCGGAGTCTGGCCGCCTACTTCCTTGGCCTATAGGGGCCTTCCGCCCTGCACCGGTCCCGGCACCGGCCGCAGGCCTTGATGGTTACGCCCGACGTGCCGCAACGATAACAGAATGGGCCCCGATTCGGGTGCGGACACGCCGAATACCGGTGTGCCGTGCTTAGACAGTTGAAGCAGTGCCCGCGACGGTGCCGGACCGGCGACGGAGCCCTCGACCCGAATCCGGGCGGCCGCTGGCCTTCCTCGGGTGGCGCCGATCGTGGCCCCACAGGTGGCCCCCCAGTCTCTGCAGAGGTCGCTCTGGGGTTGGTGGTGGCCCCGTTCATACCCTCCGGCTCCCCGAGCGGAGTGACGACTGCCGGGGCGGCGACTCGGGGTGGTGGATCTTCGCTGGACCCCTGACCCCTGGGTCGCGGGTTCCAATTGAACTCCGGGGCCTTGAAGGGTGGCGTCGCGTTGGTTCCTGCGGGGGCCCCGTCTGTGGGTCGCGGGTTCCACGACTCGCGTTGCTCCCAGGCTGGTATGGTTGCAGGCTTCGGCACCTTCGGCCCCCAGTACGGCTCCCGGGGTTTAATGTCCTCCCAGTCCGTCTGTGTCCCCCTCTCCATCGCGGGCTTCCCGTAGGCAATCTCGCCCGGAGGACCTGCTTGAATGCGAGCGTTCTTACGTGGGGGTCGCAATAAGGCCTGAACTGCCACGGTCCGTTGGAACGGACGTTCCGGATAAGGTGCGGAAGTCTGTGATCCTCGGGACCGGATCTCCCCGGGTCGACTACCCGGGTCCCTCAGGGCTTCCCCCCTCTCCGTCTGAGTGAAGGCGTCCCGTGCCTCCGGCCAGTCGCGTATTACCGCGTTACCGGCACCACAGGGTGGTGCGGGGTCGGGACGCATCAAACACGGGCCCGCACCCTCGTGCGTCAAGTCGACCACCGCGAGGCAGAGGGCCTCGAATAGTTGTGGGGTGTCGGCTGCTATCTCCCGTAGACGGTCCTCGAAGGGCTGCAGTCGTTTCCGAGCGCGACGGTAACGGAGCCGCTCCTCGGGAGTGAGGCCGTCGGGGTTCATTACCCAGGTAGCCGCCAAGATAGCCGACGGTCGGAGAGAGCGTAATCGCTCGCCTCAGGTAGCTGCTCGTTAGGCTTCGAAAGGCCGTTAGGTAGCGACGAGTTGATCTAATGAGGTAGCTTAGAGTAGTTCTATTGAGGTAGCTGCAGAAAACCAGAAATCAGATACTAGGATGATATGCTTTCAGATCGTTAATGTGCCACTTTCCTACTACCTGGCTGGACATATCACTCAATTCATATACGACCGGAGACAAAACCTGGGAAATGCGAAAGGGTCCATGGAACTTCGAGGCCAGTTTAGCCGCGATGTGTTGAGCGGCCGAAGATAGCACATGTTGACGTTTTAACACTAAGTCGCCAATCGCGAAAGTCTGATTTCGGTGACTTCGATTATAATATTTGGCTTGGCGCTCGTGGGCCTCCTTGAGTCGGCGCGTTACATCCTCTCGCAAACTATTAAGGTGTTTCATCCGTGCCTTCCAGGCCGCGGGTGGTTGTGCTTCGATCTCGGCTTCCCCTTCGGCTTTTCGCTTGATACTATGGATTGGCTTCGGATCTCGACCGAAGTTCAAAAACGCCGGCGTCGAGTCCACCGAGGTATGGTGGGCGGTATTAAACGCAAAACGGAAATCCGGTAGGTGCTTGTCCCATTCTCGGTGATCCCTCTCTAGGAACGACACGATCATAGTTTTCAGTACTCTATTCACTCGCTCCACCGGATTTGCTTGGGGATGGTAGGGTGGGGTAGTCGTATGCACTATGCCAGCGCGTTCCGTCATCTCCCGAATCGCCCTGTTGTTAAATTCGGTCCCGTTATCAGTTAACAGAACCCTAGGAGTTCCGAACCGAGATAGCACCAAGTCTTCTAGGACCTGGCGTATGTCGGCTCCCGTTGCCCTTGTTAGGGGGCAGCATTCAACCCACTTCGTGAAAAGGTCCTGAATAACAAGGACATAACGATATCCTGCGGCACTAGGAGGGAACGGTCCCATCATGTCGGCCGCAACTACATCCCAGGGCTGATCGACGGTTCGTTGGCCCATGAGCCCTGCCGGAGCTACTTGCTCCACCTTGCACTTTTGACAGGTATCACAGTGCCGCACGTAGGTAACAACATCCCTAAACATTCCGGGCCAGAAATACGAGGTAGCTACTCGACGGTACGTTTTGTCCACGCCTAAATGGCCGGACTGAGGTACATCATGACACTCGGAGATAGCTTGTGTTCGAAGTTCCGCAGGGAGCACTAATTTCCAACGATTTAAGTCTTCGACTTCTTCAGTTAGCGACAGATTCGGGCGGTGGTAATACAACTGATCCTGGTCTATGCGCCAGTCCGGGAAATCTTCCGCACGGTTTGAGACAGCCTTACACTTCCTAGTATACCAGGAGTCGGAGGTAGCTTCTACGGTCAGCAAATTCTCCTCCTCCCCTTCGTATAATCGCGATAGGGCATCAGGGACATGATGTAGGGCCCCTTTTCGATGAATTATTTCGAAATCGTATTCGAGTAGGTCTAAAGCCCATCGAGCCAATCTCCCAGTAGGGTTACGCAAGTTATGGAGCCATCGGAGACTGCTATGGTCAGTGATCACAGTGAAGTGATACCCTTCCAAGTAGCAGCGGAACTTTCGGATGGACCAAATGACGGCTAAGCACTCCTGCTCGGTAACAGTGTACTTTCGTTCGGCTCCTGTCAGCGCACGACTTGCGAAGGCTATTACGCGTTCGGCTCCTTCCATAGTCTGAGTCAAGACCGCTCCTAACCCTACTCCGCTCGCATCAGTCTGCAGTACGAAAGGTAGCTTAAAGTCTGGGCACGCCAAGGTAGGTGCCCGCACCAGGCATGATCGGACAGAGTCAAAAGCGCGTCGTTGGTCCTCCGCCCACTCCCAAGCTTGGTCCTTCTTCAGTAGCCTTGTTAGGGGCTCTGTGACGGTAGCAAACTCCGGGATGAAACGGCGATACCAAGACGACATCCCGAGAAAGCGACGTAGTTGTTTAATGTTCTTAGGTGGAGGGTATTCTAAAATAGGTGCGACTTTATCCCGATCTATCTGCAGTCCGTGCTTATTGACGAGGAAACCAAGGTATTTTACCTGCGCACAACAAAATTCACACTTATCCGGATTGATGGTAAGTCCGGCTGCACAAATGCGACGTAATACGAGCTGTAGTAGGTCGAGGTGTTCCTCGAAGGTAGCCGTGACGATAATTATATCGTCGAGATACGCGAACACATGGGGTTCTAATTCGGGTCCTATGAGACGATCAAGTAATCGCTGGAAGGTAGCTGGGGCGCCAGACAGCCCATAAGGCATACGCGTGAAATGGAATAACCCACGGCCAGGTACGGTAAAAGCGGTGATTTCGCGACTGTCTTTCGCCAGAGGTATCTGGAAGTAGGCTTGACTAAGGTCGAGAGTCGAGATATAGTGGGCACTCCGGAGTTTATCAAGGATCCCGTTCATATAAGGTAGCGGGTAGGCGTCTTTCTTTGACACCTCATTTACTTTCCGAAAGTCTAGACAAAACCGATACTTCCCGTTGGCTTTCTTAACCATGACTATGGGGCTGGACCAATCGCTACTGGAAGGCTCGATAATACCATCTGCTAACATCTTCTCGACCTCCTGCACGATGGCTTCCTGAACCTTTGGCGAGACTAGATAATAACGCTGTTTGATCGCGGCGTGGCCGCCCACATCTATGTGGTGTTCAGTAAGGGTGGTCATCGTCGGTTTATCCGGAGGTGGTGGTACCTCTCTTTTCAGAAAGTCACTCAGACGCTCGCTCTGGGTAGCGTCGAGCTCGGATATGCCATAGCATCCGTTGTAGGTAGCATCCGATTCCACGGAATCGAAGGTAAATTCGGTCGAGGGGTCGGACTCGAAATACCACGTTCTACTGGAGAAATTAATACCAATCCCGAAGGTAGCGAGAAAATCTAATCCCAGCACAAAAGGTAATGTTATAGAAGGCAATAAGGTAGCGGCCAAATATTCGATCCTATCGCGCACCCTTAGGGCTAGTGTCACACCCTCGGTCGCTTCTTTCCGTTGGCCATCCGCGATCATCACGCGACAGGTAGGGATCTTCTCGCGGGGAATGCCCAATTCCATGATTGCTCCGATTCCCGCTGGCCCCAGGAAAGTTCGATTCGACCCAGGATCAATTAGAGCCCGTATGGGTCTTTCCCATATGAAAACGGTAAGGTAGAGGAGTGAGCCAGCTGCGGGCCCAACTACGGGTCCGTAGCATAGGGTTACTTCTGGTTCGGTCGGCGAAGCTGCCGGAGGTAGCGGGGAGGCCTCACATAATGGCAAGGCCGAAGATATCAGTAAAGATTGAGGTAATGGAGACGCCTGAGGTAGCGACGAAATTGGAGGTAGCGGCGCGGCCGGAGGTAGCTCGTCAGTAAGGGTCGGCGACGCGGCCGAAGGTAGCTCAAAGATAAGGGATGGCGGCGCGGCCGAAGGTAGCTGCGGGGCGTCCAAGGGTTGGAACGGCTCAGTTAAGTCGGGGGCCACGGATGACGGTGTCGGTTCATCTAAGGGAGGTATCGCTTGGGCCCGGTTGGGACCCTCCCCTAAGCGTTTCCCGAACACTTAGGGCAGCTACTCACGGTCTGATCGCGAGCCCCACAACGATAACAAAATCTTCCCCTGACCTGATCGCACGAGTTAAATCGATGCCCAGTCTTACCACAATTCCAACAGGTCGTTTCTCTTGGAGGGAAGTTTCGCGATGAGGTAGCTGCTTGGGGTGCCCCTGACGTGTTTTGCCTTTCCGAGGCACTAGGTAGCCCGAGGGCCTGAGATAGAGGATCTTGCAACGGGGTTGGATGGCCTGAGGCAGTCGAAGGTAGCGGATGAGCGGAAGATTGAGTCGGACCTGACGGTTGGGGCTGCTGAGGTTTCCCGGTAGAACGTCCTCCCCGGTTTCCCCGAGCGCCCCCGCGGCGGTTAGTCTGGGGCTGCCGTCGTGCATCCTTTCCGCTGGTTGACGTTCCGGCCTGCTCACCCTGTTGGGGGTTCACACCCTGGTCCCACCCGCAGGCAGCTAATAAGGCCGGTTGTCGAGAATTCGTCTTTCCGTGTGACTTGGGCGCGTGATACGCGAGGTTAGGGCACACGGAATTCTCTGGCGCGGGAGGGGGTCGATACGCCCTAGCCCAAGAGAGGCTTTTCTCCGCGTCAACCGCGATACGCTCTAGGGAGTCGTAATCGGCCACGTCTTCCCGACGGATGATGATACGCAGGCGAGGTAGCAAGTTACGGTAGGCGTAGGTAACCTGTTCCGATTCGGGACCGGGAGTATCGAGCCTACTAAATAAAGCGCGCATGCAGGTTAAGTAGTCCGCCTCTGGCTCCCACTCCCCCTGGGTCCGCCGATAGATTTCTTCCCGTAAGGCCATCTGGATATCTGGGTCCGCGAATCTCTGCCGGAAAGCGGCTCGACAGGCAGCCCACGTGCTCCAACGTGCATAGTGCACGTTGCAAACGGTACCACTGTGAGGCAATTCCGTCGAGAAAGAAGGGAACGCAACGCAACAGATCTATATCCCGTATGGCCATTAACGCACGGCCCGTAGTTATTCGATTCAGAAATTCTTCTACGTCCTCTCCACGTTTACCGGAAAATTTTACGTTCCACTTCCGCATCGCCTCAAAGACAGCGGCTGGTGCGGCGGGATTCGGACGGCGCGGTGTTGTTGCCGACGCGGGACACGTGGTTCCCGTGGGTGAAGTCGAAGGGGAGAAGTATTCCTCCCCATCCACCGATTTGGGGACTTCTAAATAAACCCCTGGGGGGTCCCCTTTGACCGCACCAGGTTCTCCCGTCGCCATTTTTGAAGAGGTGGACATACTTGCCGATAGGGCTCAGGTAGATTAACCCGCAGTGACTGATACTAGACCACGGTACTGTCCGCGAAAAATGGAACTCGTCCCTTGAAGCCGATGTGCGACAAGGACGTAAGGTAGCCGCAAATAACAAAAGGTAGCCGCAAATAGGAAAAGGTAGCTGCAATTAATAAAAGGTAGCCGCAAATAATAAAAGGTAGCCGCAATTAATAAAAGATAGCCGTAATTCCCCAAGATAAGGCGGAATCGATACTGTACAAGGGGTCAACAAGGTAGGTCGTAACCACCTTAGATAGTCGCAAAACAAATCGCCAATAGCGTATTCAAAAGGTCGCCGCAGGATCGAAACACAACCGGATTAACCTCGACAAGGTAACTTTTTGTCGTTCTAAAGGAAAATATTGAGGTAGCACTACTACTGTTCACGGTCAAATTTGAGCTTGGCTTAACGGACTCTTACTGCGTGGGCCCCACGTTGGGCGCCATTTGTAACACCTGTTCCCGAATTTCCTAAATAGATATCGAGATAGCTAGATCCGGGAACAGAGGAGTACCTTCGCTCGTTCGGCTCAACACCTTCGGGTACGCAAACGATACACAGAATTGATAGGTTTGCCGTTGGGCGCCAGGCATCCAGTGATGCCACAAAAAGAAGGTAGGAAACTGCACCAAGATAGCACGAATAAAGGAAGTCCGAAGGTGTTGGAACCGATACATCGCGGAAGTCCGGCCAACTCAGCCCCGTTAGGAATAGGAGAGGGGCTGGGTAATTACAAAGCAAGAGCCGTGGCCAAAATTAGGTAACCAAAAACTTAATCATTTATTGCACCTGGCAATCAGAAATTAACAAACAATTAACCCGACAAAGGTACGGAAAGCTACCGGAGGTAGTCGCGATATTATCACTAGGAGACTGAATTTAACTTGGCCGAAAGGCAGCCTATAGCCCTCACAGGGAATTTACGGTCCGCGGGCCAAGGTATAGGCAGCGGAGATTTTCATACGCACCCAAAAGGGAATTTTACCGAGTTGCACTCACGGCCTACGAAACGAGGGATGTAACGTTCGCTAAAATCTCGGACACTTTACCGACTACTATATTACACTTGAATCGGTCCCCTTTCGCATTCCAGGTACTTGAATTAACAATGTAAGAACAGTGATATCCTCAAAAATGATAAACAATTATAGAACAATTATATTCGATAAGTTGCCTAGCGATAAAATTACATAGTCATAGATAACGGAGGTACATCACGTCAAAAATTCTAATACTAATTACGATTCTAGACCGCGTGGTCGACACTCGTATTACTTCCTTTAACAAAGGAAGCCGGATTGTCCCAGGTAGCCTACAACCACGTGCCGACAAGCTCTTATTCTTGCGAATTATGGGAGTCTCGAGGACTCAGGTAGCCGCGGCGGGATTTGCACTATCCCAGGTAGCTGTTCGTATTCACACCCGGACGAGGAAATCTTACACGCGCGATCCGATCAACCAAAAGAGAAAACACGTGTTACTCACGGAAATATCCGATCGAGTAAGCTAACACAAGTTAGTCACGACGTAAACGAAACTATAACGATATTACAAAACGGACGAAACAATACAGGCTCTTCGCCGTGGCCGTAATCGGGGAACCACTATTTATCTAAATTGCCCTACACTCGCGAACTAGCATATCACTTATAATTCCGGCGACGAAGCTCTTCAATGGACGTTTGTTCAAGCCCTTAGGCCAGAGATAGTTAACAGGTAGCATATAATTACAGGGCTACCGTAGATAGCGTGAAGAGATTCGTACCCGGTTACAGGAAAGACTGCTTACCAAAAGATAGCGAAAAAGATGTTCCACACACAGGAAGCTTTCGAAGGTAATTCCGGAGCAGTGTAGTTAAACGTCCACTTAACGGGAAGGTCCACGACGAAAGAGGACGACTCCGATTCTTGTCGCGACACCCGGGGTGCTCTGCTCCCACCCGACCCCTTAAATTACCGATTACAATTGGGTAATGACTAATCGTAATTACTTCCGCCAATCCTGGATGCGTATTGATAATATATCGCCAGGATCCAGGATCGTTGACCCTATCAGGTAGCTTTACGTTAGAGCGGCTGCGCGCGCATCGTTCGCGCAGCCCGCTGGGCAGTAGTAGTTCGCCCGCGCTCCGAGGTGTGGCGGTACTGGCGTCTTCCTCGTTGCCATGCCACTGTCCGCATGTTATTGTCGCGGTGTTTTGGAGTGCTCCCGTACTCTCCGACTTTTCTCCAGATGTGCTCCGAAATTGTGCCGTGACCACTCCAGGTAGCTGTTGGCCGATGCAGGTGATCCAGGATATTGGCAGCCACAGGTAGCCTATACGACTCCTCCGCAGGTAAGTGAGCTTTCCCTTCTTCTCCGTCATTTCGACGTTGATGTTATTCCGAGTGACAGCTTCCCGCGCCTTACAGGTTGCTGACCGGGGCCTCGCTCCACGTCTTTGGGGAAAGCCTTATCGTGCCCACAGGGCACAAGGATCCCCTAGGACGGGAGACGAGGTGGCCCTTCACTCGTCGCTGTCGAGGATTCATCCTGGGCGTAGTGGAGTCGTATGCGATGACTTCGAACTTGCCTCCCGGTGTCGGAGAGTTGGAGAGCCTTGGTGCAGGTAGCAGCAGTCTCGTGGTGTGTCCGCAGGTAAGACAGTAACCCTTTTACAGAAAATTTGGGTGTTGGCGGCAGCGGCGATATGAGCGGCCTGCGTTGAGCCGTTTGAATTCGGCGGGCTCCAAGTCAGGTCGGGTGGTCGGTACAGCAGTCACGCCGGGGTCGGTAACGTCGTCCCACGGAGATCTCCAGCTTCCAATCCTCCGTGATGGTGAGTGTGCGCTCGTTCATAGATATAAGTTAAAATTAGGTAGCATTAATTTATAGATCTTATGTTTTCTAGGTGGCTCCCCGACCCCCGCCAGTGGACGCTTCTTCAAATAGCGGGCTGTAAATCCAGCCCGCACTCCAACTTCCCATGACAACAACCCGGTGACGCGCATTTTGGAAATGCAACGTCACAGTCTACACGGGCGCTTGTCACAAGCTCGAGAGCTAATTGTTTTTGTAATTTACCCCGTTGACACCGTACCGCGTTCCATCGCTCATGCAACGCCCCAGAGCGCACCTCCCCACGTTCAGCGTGCACCATCGCCGCAGCGAGCGATCTAGGTAGACTGAGGTTATCGCTATTCGCTATGGTCAGTATAGATTGTTTATTTACAAATTCGTGCGCTAATTGCACTCGCCCCGTACCCCGCGGTACTTCGACTATACACGACTCGATGACAAAAGACCTATCTATCTGGAATGCCTGGGCGCTTTGTGCGACGGACGATATCACACCCCACACATCGTTTTCGAGAAGTTCTCGAGCCGGTCTGTACGACACCCATGCTGCCCCACACGCAAAACTGTCGGATTTGATCGTTAGACCTATATAGTCCCGCGCTGTACACGAGCTTGTGAGGTACGCGTGTATATCTCTGACTGCCCCGTGTAACCATGATATCGTATTTGTATCAGGGTCTTCGGGCGGCCTCCGGATAGCCATTGTTATTTCGCGACCGTCTAATCGGAACCGATTTATGCGACGCGTCGTTTCCGCTTGTACGGTAAACCTATGCCCTGGTGGTAACACATCGTTATCGCTCACTCCCTCGTTATCGGCGTCTTCGTTGTCATCAATCTGCGACCGAAGAAGGGGTCCCCCGCCGATCTGATATTGCGCGCCCGCATCTAGCGTTTGGAAAAAGAGTTTTTTATTATTTTTTTTGTTATTATTAAACACAAAAGAAAGAGTATTCGGCTCATACTGTTTGTCGCCATTGCTGTTTAATGCATACCCCACGTATCGTGGAACGGTTCTTCGTCCTCTTCTTCTTCCTCCATCGCCTGTATGTCCAGCGCTGTCGATGGACCTGCCACTTTTTTTTTAAAATAAAACGTAAATTAGCCGTAATCTTTTTTTTTAAAAAAGTATGTTTTACCGTTAGCACGTTGCATCACTGTCTCCGTGCTGGTGCGGGGCTCCGAGTAAACCTCCTCTACACGATCGAGGCACCCTAGGAGCAACTGCTCCTCCTCCTCGGGGACGACTTCGTGATGAAAGCGCGTCAATTCTTGTAAAATAGATTTATTTTTTTTTTTTTTAAAAAAGGCAATTTGTGTAGGAGAGTGCTTTGCTTTGCTGGCAAGCGACAGATACATACCTTCGTGAAACCGATGATCGGTTATAATAGCCCTGGTGATGCGGCTATCGCGCACTCCGCGTTTGTTGATACACTCTGCGGCTAGCGAGAGTATACATATACGGATCGTTCTTGAAGTATCCTCTTTCATGACCCCTCGCTAGCACACGCAGAGAACAATGGGCAAACACACTTTTTAATCTACGCGTTAACGTGCGAAAACCGAAATATCTTAACTCGCGACACCACCCCGGTGAAAATAATCTCGGGTTTCTAGGGGTATTCAAGCGGCGTGTCCTGACGAAATCGAGGATACAATCGCGAATATTCCCCAAAGATGACATTTTTTTTTCTTTGCTTAGAGCTGGTGGTTGATGTAAGTTATCAGACTATCAGCCAAGACGTCGTGATACGAACTCAAGCAGGGTACGTCCAGTCCGCGGACATCTTACAGCCACGGCGATATTAATTTCAAAACAATACCATGCGATACATCTGAATCAGCAAAAAATGGCACGACTTTCTTATTGAAGCGTTATTCGTCAAAAATCGGATAGAAGCGTTTTAATCGTAAAAATGAATTACATATTATTGATCGCTCGTTCGCCGATCGCGAAATATTACGTATCCATAATACGGATAAAAAAAAAACCCCTGTATAGAAGTGTTGCGTCGGAAGCTGCAGCGATCTGCTGACGCGCACCGTTTGAGGTTGCATCAGCATCTCATCGTCGTAGTGTAGGGTTAGAGATACGAATCATACTACGCCGTGTACATAGGTATTTTTTTACTTTATTTATATTTATCAATTACAATCGACTGGTACCAAAAGATCATACCAATCTTTTACAGCATCGAACTCGTCGATATCACCACCGATAAGCTGTACGCCGATATCTTTTCCGCCACGGTCATCCCGCAGCAGTGTTTCGCAGCTCTCGTCGCGAAAAATTGCCATACACCGTATATGCCGTATGTTGCGTCGGGATGCTGTTCGTGTGTCCATTGCGTAGTACGTCAAATTGCTCTATCCTTCAGCGTGTTCCCTCTCCGCATCGTTGTAAGCATCATGGGGTGTATAGGTTTCCCACGCATCGTCGAGTGCCTCCAGGTACGCGTAAAGACCGTGAGGCATGCTGACCACGCTTGTTCGGCATTCCTTGTAGTGTAGGAGCGGTGGACCATCCCGCGTCGTCAGGGTAACGCACCCAATAAACTCTGTCAAACTGCATCGTTTCTCCAGAGTACGTAGCGCTGTCTCGTATGCACGCATAGCCCTCAGACACCACAGTGTGACGCAACTTTCGCGTAATCTCTCAAGATGATTGAATGCCGCTAACCAGGCCTGCGACTCCAGACGCATAGGTGCACGACGCGGTAGTTCTTCCGGTGTGGGCCTGCCCCACCTTTTCCTCAATATCGTTAGCTTTGATTTGGCCATAGGGCGCCGATACGTGATGCGGCATTTGGGATTACTATCGTCGGACATGCACCATTCATGTTTCGCAAACCACTCATTGGTACATATGCGCTGCGCGTAAGGGCTATCGTTAGAACGCTGATCGCAGATAAAACCCAGCGTTACACTACAGCGTGTGAAATCATGGTGTCCTTTATCCAGTATCGTTGCTATAGACAGCTCGGGTAGTATCACGGGTCTTACACCCGACGGCCAACCCTTACGACAGACCATGTCGGGGTTATCAACGCCTATGTCTTCAATGTTCAGTGCTCCCGGTTTCGTCATGTATATTGAGGCTAGCGGTACACCCGTTAAATGCCCCAATCTCAGCCACTCCCGTACGGCCTCTTTCTTTGGATCGTACTCGGGATTTGCGTACCGATAGAGGGCTCGTGTCTTCGCCCACTGCTCATCTCTATGCCTCAAAAATTCGTTGTCGTCGTCGTCGTCGTAGCGATCCATTTCTTTTTTCTACGGTAGCTGTCGGTAAATTTTTCACTGTAATGATTCTACTGCTTTTCTTAGACTGTACATCGCTGCCTGCTCGCGCGTGCCCCAGCTGCGTGTTTTCTTTTTCACAGGATCATCTTAAGATGATCGCTGATGCAGATGTACCCAGCAGTACAGTGATTCACGTGAATCACTCGCTATAGGATATCAGCATCTCGTCATCTTTGATACATCCTGCGGTATCAGCAGTATCATGGCCATAGGCTCTTTGTTCGCTGCATCCTATGAAAACGGGGTGTGGCTATGGTGGCGGTGGTGGGGGACATGTTCACCAATATTTCGATGACCTGCTTTTTAGATATTGCCTTAGACAGTACTGCTCAGACCCTCGCACCGATCGTATAATAGTATTTACTACAACCATGTATAAGAAGCAAGTACTGCTGCCCACTGCGTACGGTCTAAACCGATCGTTTTCGAAGCAAGTGATCACCGGCCTCTCTCTAAATCGTTCGGGAAGCTTATCACCTGTAATACGCATCGTTAATCAAGATTATTCCGGCGTGGAGTTTGAACCAACCGAATGGGCCATCATCACCGACCACTTCCCCGTCATCGACAAATTCTTCACCGCCGAGGATAACATCAAGGAGGTACCCGAGGCTTTCAACACTCCTATTCTCATGGCCACTCATGAGCTAGTCTTCACGTACTCATACGGTGAGCAGGCAATTATTATCAAACCTGCAATCCCTATGTCTACGTACAACGATAGCTCTGGTGTTAAAAGAGCTAGGGCATACACACCTACGGTTGTGATGAAGAGGGTGTCCTACCTCAATCTCCAGAGGGTCCTGCGCTGCGTAACCTTGCAAATAACCAAGCTACGCGAGATTACCGACAGTGCTAACAACTGTAAAGACACGCTGATTGCGGAACTCGACCGTCGCGGAGATGACGCCTCCTCCAGGGACAGCATATTGGGCGATCTTCGACTGACTCTGGAGAAGAAAGGCCTGTGGTCTTTTAATTATTAGTGGAGCTGCTCTCCCTGTATAACCACGAGTATCTCTCCTTCGTGCGGAGCACCATGGAGGACCAGAACAACCATGCATAACGCTTATTTTCTTAATAAACCTGTATGATTGATGTATCTTGCAATGTGCTTATAATATATTTTTATTTAAAACTTTTTTCTTGTTCTGTCTCATACACCTCGATCTCCCTATATCTTTTCCTCTGCACGATGTTCATCATTGGAAATGAGTGTTATACGACGCCATCGCACACCTGCAGGGATTCTCACTGAGATAAAGACATTCATCAGAGGCGATCTGAACCATGAGTACGTCATTGTTCGGAGAATATCTTGAGCATAACATTCTTAAAGTCACGCGGCTTGGGAAACGGAGGGGGGGGGACCAGGCCTTACCAATTAATCAGAATACGTTTTTTACGACTTAAAGTAGATTCGCGTCAACAATACGGTAATAATCGAAAATGTATGCACGCGTTACAGCTTTTATAATATACACAATGGGCCTTACATAATACGGTGTTCTATTTTACCACGGGGACACTTATCTCCTTAGGGTAATTAAAAAAGTTACCGACAGGCGGTCAATGCATAATTACCGACCGTGGTACGTCCCCTGGGGCTATGCAACGCTGCTACTGAGTTTTGGGCCTTAGGACCAGGGCCGCGTGGTGGGGGAAGTGCCGCGTAGGGTGGCGGTGGGGAGAACAGCCCACATGGGCGAGGGGGTGGCGCCGTAGTGCGGTGCGGGGGACACAGCGCGGCGCGCTCCATGACTCATAGGGGACAGTGGTGGGGGATTTGTTATGACTCTCCAGAGTGGCCTGTAACTACTTACGTCGACATACTGTACACACACTTAATCATTTTAATAAACCTTCTCAGTTTTGTTATATTCACGCGAGTTCTAACTCCTTAACCGGCAACGATCCCAAAAATATCCAAGCCCTAACCTCTCTTATCGAACACCTTCGTTATCGAGACGTTACGGCACAACAAATTTGGTGGCAGCGGTGGGATCTTGCCAAAGTGAATTAGCGAAACGGAAGTGTCTGAAGTGATCAAGCAGCCCGAACGAGAAACAACCGGAAACGGTAAACGAAACCCAGAGCTGAACCCGACATACATTCGTTGGGACAAATAGCCTGGTAGGATTCAACACGCAGTAGTTGAATCAGGAACAAAGTCGGATTCGACAAGAGACGTCGAGGAACGTAGGGCAAAACGCTACGCAGTAGGCGTTATTGCAAAGAAGAGTCGTGCAAACGTGGCCGACACACAAGGCAACAGAAGACCAACAACGCCCGGAAGGACGTCTACAGTTGACAGCGGTATCCAGACATCGCCGCTACCGGAATCCAGACGAGTACGAGTCAACCCAACGACTACCAACGTCATCCCGGAGGATCAACACCATGGAGTGGAGCTTCATCCTGTAAGTGGCGGCTACCAATCTATAAAGCCTATAAAAATTCCAAAGCCAGTAGGTAGGATTAGTCTCTAACGGTTAGTCGCGGTAGACCCCTGACATCCTCTACGCGAATCGGTCCATGCCTCGCGATACCGATCCGCGACCCTTACGTAGGGGAGGCTCGTTGGAATCACCTTTGGATAGGAAAAACGTCAACGCCCTAGCCGGACTAGAAGCCGCGGTCGGAGATATAACTTTTAGAGCTAGGAGAGCGCTACGGACTCTCTCCCCGTCAGGACGTTTACCCGTGGGTCGACAGGCGGCTATCTCGGGTAGCTTAAACGCTCAATTCGGAGTAGTTTCGCGAAGAGGATCGGCTTTTGACGAGTACGACGACACTCTCTTAGACCAACTCGGGGACATGGCTCACAGAGGACAGACTCCTCCCGCGGGAATATCAGATTCCATGGTGAACAACGAAATAGCGCGTCTCCGCGCGCGTACTGCCGCCTCGGATCCAGTGAATGCAGTAACTATGGCCCGAGGTCCTTCCCCCAACGCAGCCAGGATGAGCCAGGATAGGCGAACCCTACGGACACTCGTCCAGGACCCTGCGGACGGAGGGTCGTACCTTGATGGGGAAGGTGGAGAAGAGGAGGTCGAAGAGTCACAAAGCCCGCGGTTAGAACACACCCCGAACGCTAGGAGAGATTTGGCGCACACCCTCAACGAGGTAGGAGCGGACGAGTACGAACTTATTACAGCCCTCCAAGAGCAGATTAGCGCCCTCACGAAACAATTAGAATGAATACAGCCCGGACGGGACCGAAGAAATAGGCCAAGTTTGAGGTGGCGGCCGGAACCAGTAAGAGAAAGAAGAAGCGTCCCCGCCACCCTCGGATCACCACGACTAGACATAGGGCTAGCGTTAAAAAACATAAAGACATTCGACGGAAGCGACGCGAATGAGCTAGACGGATTCATAAGGTCATGCGAAACCGTATTTAGAAGGGTTGCCGAAGCAGACCAGGAACTTTTACTAGAACTGGTGCTCTGCGGCAAACTAAACGGAAAGGCATCAAGGGAGCTAAAGAACAAAACGATCGAGACCCTAGACGAATTAAAATACGAACTAGAGGCCTTGTACGGGCAGCGTAAATCACTGTCTGCCCTACAAATGGAGTTCAATTGCCTAAAGCAAAATCCCGGAGAAGATGTCACAGCGTATGCGACCAGAGCCGAAAGAATCACCGTAGATATAGTAGAAAAGCTGTGTGATATGGTACCCGACCAGAGTCACGCGCGATCGGTAGAAGCCGTCACACGCAAGTGTGCGCAGGCTAATTTCGAAAATGGATTGCACGGTCAAGTTCAAGTTCTGGTCCGTTCGCGAAACTATGAAACCTTACATGAATCGATCGCCGGTGCTATCGAAATTAGCAGAATGGTCCAACCGAAAGGAACCATAACGGGACAGCCCCAGAACACGAGAAGGTCCATGCAGGGCCAAGTCGCAGGGGGAAAAACCTGTTACAATTGCGGTAACGCCGGGCACATGGCACGAGATTGCAGACGCAAGTCGGGTCGCGTCAGCTTACCGGCACCGCAACCGAACAAGGCAATCAACCAGGTTGATGTCGTCTGTACGTACTGTAAGCTCAAAGGTCACTCTTGGAAGGAGTGTCGGAAGAGGCTAAGAAAGAGACAGGAGAACGAATCAGGAACGAAGCAAGATCCGCCCAGGCAAGACGTTGCTGAAAGACGGAATGCGCCCAGTTCCGACCAAACGTCCTCTAGCCACGACAATACCGGCAAGCGAACCTTAGGTACCTTGAGGCTCAACACCCTCGTTACCGAGAGACAGCAGAAGAGGATGATGCAGCTACTACAGGTAACATTGCCTGCAAATTCCGCATCCGCAAGCGATTTCGACATCGTGTCCCCACACGCAGTCGGAGGAGTACTGACGCTGAAGGCCGACACCGGAGCGCAGTGCAGCATCATCAAAAAGAGCTGCCTGAAGCCGAATACGGTCATCGAAGATAGCGAGATAGAACTGCAGGGTGTGGGAGGCGAGAAATTCATGCCCTTGTGCAAGGCAGAAGTCGTCCTTGAAACCCCGGCAGTAGATGTGAAACATTGGTTTTACGTGGTATCAGATGATGTACCACTGACCGTAAATGGCCTGTTGGGAATGGAATTTATTAGAGGACACAAGGCGGACATAATCAGCGGAGAAACCTTTAAACTCTACGGCCATAGCATGCCTCTGATGGATGGGAAGTCAACCATGAAACTTCCACCTAGAAGCGAGACAATCGCTTACATAGCCACTACGAGCCGGAGCGTCGGACTACTTGCAAAGTCCGAAGTCAGCACGGGCGTTATCATGGGCTCGTGCCTGACGCAGCCGAAGGGCAACAGCTGTGCAGTGAGCTTGGTCAACATGACCGAGTTAGAAGCAGAGGTGCAACGCCCGACCATGAAACTCGAGCCGATGGATGCCCCCATTGAAGAAGGAAACGATAAGGCCGAGTCGTTGCGCGTAAGCGCTATAAGCACGGAAAGAGGTGCCAGACGCATAGAGCGATTACAGAGTGAACTCGATCTGGCACACCTCAACAGCGAGGAGAAAAGGGCTCTTGCAGGACTAATCAGCGAGTACGAGGAGATATTCCACCTGCCAGGAGACAAACTCCCGTGCACACATATGGTAGAACACCGGATCCCGTTGAAGGAAGGGGTAAGACCTACTAAGGTACCCCCATACCGCCTGCCCGAAGTCCACAAGAAAGAAGTCGAAAAACAAACGGCGGAAATGCTGGCCGACGGCATAATACAGCCCAGCAGGAGCCAGTGGAACGCCCCTTTGCTAGTAGTAGCAAAGAAGCCCGATGCGACGGGCGAGCGACGCATGCGAGTGGTGGTGGATTTCCGAAAGCTAAATGAAGCCACCATAGGAGACTCATACCCACTGCCCAACATCAACGAGATATTGGACCAGTTGGGAAAGGCACGATATTTTTCAACCTTGGATCTTGCCTCGGGATTCCATCAGATCCCGATGGCGAAGGAAGACAAGAAGAAAACGGCGTTCTCTACACCGCAAGGGCACTTTGAGTATAATCGGATCCCTTTTGGGTTAAGAAATGCTCCCCCAACCTTCCAGAGACTGATGAATTCCGTACTAGCAGGACTCCAAGGAATAAAATGCTACGTCTACCTAGACGACATAGTGGTGTACGGAAAGAACCTAGACGAGCACAACGCTCGCCTGAGAGAGGTGTTCCAGCGCCTAAAGGAGGCCAAACTGGCCATACAACCAAGTAAGTGCCAGTTCCTGCGAAGGGAAACGCACTTCCTAGGGCACATCATCTCGGAAGAAGGTGTGCGAGCCGACCCGGAAAAACTCACAGCGGTAAAGGAATTCCCGGTACCTAAAGATGTCAAGGGAGTTCAATCTTTCCTAGACTTGGCCGGATACTACCGGAAGTTCATTAAGGACTTTTCAAAAATCGCCAAGCCTCTAACCGAACTTATCCGAAAGGACACCAAGTTTGAATGGACTGCGATTCGAGATGCCGCGTTTGAAGAATTGAAAAGGGCACTGACATCCGCACCGATACTACAATATCCGGATTTTGAGAAGCCTTTCATCGTGACAACAGATGCGTCCGACAAGGCAATCGGCGCAATCTTGTCTCAAGGCAAGGTCGGAGAAGACCTGCCAATCTGCTATGCAAGCCGAACGCTATCTAAAGCGGAGCTGAATTACACCACGACCGAAAAGGAGCTACTCGCCATCGTATGGGCGATAGCACAGTTCCGACCGTATATCTACGGCACCCGGTTCAAGGTCGTGACGGATCACCAGCCGCTGACTTGGCTGTTTGGAGTCAAGGACCCGGGCTCCCGACTCATGAGATGGAGAATTAAACTGTCGGAACATGAGTTTGACGTGGAGTACAAGGCAGGGAAAAGAAACACTAACGCGGACGCGTTAAGTCGCATTTATGCCACGACCAGGGCCCAGAAGAAGGCGAGGGAAACCTCCGAGCCTAACGGCAGCCTAGGGCCAGAAGAAAGCGCGAAGGACTCTGAACGTCCCACCACAAAGCCGTGCGGTTGGGGCAGAGATAGCGCAGGAATCCGCAAGGAAAGAAGCTCGGAAGAGCAGAGCGAAGGCTCATCGTCCTGTCCAGAAGAGGACAGCAGTTCGAACGACGAACTCGACTATAGCAACGGCGTAACCTGCCCCACGGTAGAAGACCGTGAGAAAATCATTAAGGAGTATCACGATGCCCCTTTAGGAGGGCACCAGGGCGTCAAGAGAACGCTACAGCGTATTCGAATGAAGTACGACTGGCCAGGAATCCGGAAGGAACTAGAAGATTACATCTCCAAGTGCCGTAAGTGCCAGGTGAATAAACTGCGTAAGAAAGGAAGGGTCCCAATGATAATAACGGACACACCCGCACGGGCCTTCGAAAAGGCAGCGGTCGACATAGTAGGACCGTTGCCAGAGACAGCATCCGGAAACAAGTACATACTTACCTTCCAGGATGCCCTCACTAAATATAGTGAGGCGGTAGCCATTCCCAACCAAGAAGCCAGAACCGTGGCGAAAGCCCTCGTTGAAGAGATCATTTGCAGATATGGGACGCCAGAATCGATACTCTCCGACAAAGGAACGAATTTCCTGAGTTCAACCTTCAAGGAGGTATGCAAGTTGCTGAGAATTAAGAAGATCCAGACTACTGCATACCATCCGGAAAGCAACGGCGCGTTGGAGCGATCGCATCGCACGCTCGCGGAATACCTTAAGAACTACATAGATGAGGATCAAGGAAATTGATACGAATGGCTACGATACGCGATGTTCACTTATAATACTACGCCTCATACGGCGACCGGATTGTCGCCGTATACGCTAGTGTTCGGTCGGGAAGCCGAGCTCCCGACAGCGGTGAAACAGGAGCCGCGAAACTCCTACTCCCTAGATGACTACGCGCAGGAACTGAGGGAAAGGCTACGCGCCGCATGGACGGTAGCCGGGGCTAACGTACGTGACGCCAAAGAAAGATCGAAACTGACCTATGATGCTAAAGCGAAACTCGAAGAATACCGTATCGGAGACAGGGTCCTGCTCCACAACGAAGCCGTACGGCGCGGGCGTTCAGCTAAACTGACCCCGAAGTGGACAGGCCCGTACGAAGTAATCGCTAGAAACTCCGCGGTCAATTATACTATAAAAATGGGACGCAAGACCATGCTGGTCCACGCAAACCGCCTAAAGAATTTCGCCGAGTACTAGGAAGAAAGGGAGGTAGGGACGTAACTGGAGGACGAACGGAAATAATGGGAGAACACGGCAAGTGACTGTAACCACGCACTATTTATTAACACTCGGGATTACATTCCCTGTCCACACGGTCACTCTTCTCGGAACAGTCTCTGGAGGCCCAGGAAGTCCGGGGGGTCCTCGTCCCCGGCAAAGTCGCCAAGGCCTCACAGAGCCTCAACAGTCCGCCGGCACAGGTCTTCTCCGACGGACCTCCCTAAGCGTCCTCACCGCGAACCTCTCGATTTGCGAACGCCGATCCCGCCTCCTGGGGATCACCAGTTGGTTCTAAAAGGAAAAGAAAAAAAAAAAACGCAATCCGTCAAAAGAGGATACGGGGAATCACCTCGCTCACAAGAAGAAAGGACGATTGCCTATACTAACCAACTTCCGCAGAATGACCGGCCCCACGGCCGCGCCTTCGCAATAGATAACTTCTAAGCAGCGATCCATTTTGTTCCGATCTCTGGAACAAACTGAGCTCCCTAGAGTCCACATTGCACCTCTTTAACGCCTCCTTCACTAACGTGCAGAGCAACGAACTGGCTCTCCAAGAACTCATTGCCCGTGTCAACCTTACACTGACGGCAGACATGAGCATAGTGATGAAGGAACAAAGGCTGGATGAGGGCCTCACCGCCCTAAGCGTGATAGTCGAGGCACTACGAAACGACGTAAAAGACTTAGTTGGACTAATAGTCGAGATTGCGAGCGGCAAAGTGAGTGCGGCGGTGCTACCACCGAGGAAACTGATAGGATACCTCACGGATGCACTGCCACACTTACCAGCGGGAACTGGGTTCCCGGTGCCAATCGAACGAAACCAAGCGGCCACCCTAATGAGACTAGCCGATACGAAGGCCTACAGTCAAGGGAACGCCATCGTCGTCGTACTCGATTTTCCGCTAATAAACCAAAAGAGGTATAGCGTAAGCAAGGTACACCCGATACCCGTGAGGTCGGAGAACGGAGCGTATGACTACCTGGACACCTCCGAAGACCTCGTGATCGTGGATCAGGAAAATCGAAACTTCCTGCGAATGACCAGCCTGGAGTTGAGGAATTGTAAACAATTCGCTAGCAGATACATCTGCAACCTCGTGCATCCGTCTGTTCCCCTGACGAGCTCAGCACCGTGCGAAGTGCTGACGTTTGCAAAATTAGACACGGATAACGGACTTCACTGTCCGAAGCGGGTCACCAAGTTCGATCATGTACTGATGCTCACGATGCATCAGCCGGGTAAATGGTTATTTGTAGCGCCCACCGACGTACCAGTCAGTATTACCTGCGACGGAAACCCCGCGTCTCACGAAGTATTAAAGAACATAGGTATATTGGCTTTGGTAGGCGTATGTACGGTAACCGCCCGTAGTTTCAGCTTGCAAACCATCCGACGCATCACCCAGGTCGCCAACGAGGATTACTTGCCCCCCTTCAATCTGACACTATCTGAGATGGACCAAGTTATTCCCCCGCGAGTGACCAGTGATACCGGAAAAGTGGAACTAGTTAAAGTATTACGGGACCCCGAGGAGTTAGCGCGCCTCGGGACGCAAGTGTCTAAAATTAAGGAAAGCCTAGACTATGATGACCAACACCTGGAGCAACATTACCATATTCTAGGGCTTTACTCATTAAGTACGATAGCGCCCATAGCATTGATTTGTCTTGCCGTGTATATGTGTTACACGCGTAAGCATAATTCGACGCCAACGGCACCGGCTCTCACGCCGAACTCTGTCTCACCCGCGGTGAACATCCAGCTGGAACCGCTGGAATAGGCAATGGCAAGGCCAGATAGCCTCAGAGCGGCGTTAAATAGAGCACGCGACAGGCGTTTTCGCTGGGCCGACCAGGACGTGCAAGACAGAACCGATGTTACGGGCGGACGCCCCTGCTAATATTAAGGGAATTGTACCCGATTGTACTCAAAATAATCATGGAAGCTGTGCTCCACTAAGGTAGTAACCACCCGAGGCGAACGCCGTGTAGAAATTGTGCGATTTCCTTAAGGGGGGAGGGATGTTGCCCTGGGAGTCTCCTGACCCCATAGAAATATGCCAGGCCTGGTAGTCCGCGCGTGCAGCAATGTGCTAAGTCAGAACTAAAGGCGGCCTGGCAACCGAAATGAAGAAATAATAAAATCGCACAATAATCACTTTTCGGAAGTCCAGCTTATGGCTGCACATCCGAAAATCGGGAGTCTACGTTGTAACGTTACAAAACGATCAACCTCTCAGTGCGGCGGCACTGAGAGCGCACACGTTACAATGGGACGACCGGGACACGCGGCTAGTATAAACACGCGCCGGCAGATGGAAAACATATCCCGAAAGTACAAATTCGGGAAGATAGTCCCAAGACAATCCGATAGGTGGTTAGCGCTTCCCGCTAACAACTATCGGATTACAATTCATGAAATACGGCATTTGAAGCTTACCAAGTTAGTCAAAAAACATCAGTTAAAAAGTAAGTTAGAAACTTAACTAATTAAAGAGGTAACCAGTAAGTGTCAGTAAGCTCGATCTATGCCCGATGGGACAGAGCATATTATTATTCATCCGTATCATCGTATAATCTTGTCGACGGCTACAGCAAATTAGCGTTCGCTATTTCGCCTAGACCGACTCGTAGGGAAAATCTGTCACGGTTCTGAGGAGATCACCGAGATCTTCCGCAGAAACTTTAGGTCAAGCTATTTTGTATCTTTCATCCGCGCCTTAGGTAGTTGCGTCGCACATAGTGCCATATCCCTTAGGTAGGCAAAGCGCCACTAGGATTATCGAACCAACACCGGCAGATCCTCTGAACCTCATATACAGGTCAGAGAGAGACAGGGATAGAAAAACAAACATAGGCCGATTCCTAGACTATACGATTCCCTACAATACCGACCAACGATTACAACGGAGAAATTAATATCGATTACTACGGAATAATTACCTATTGTCAAACCTTTATACCTCTTATCGATTAATTTAATAAAATTTTATTATTTTATTTTACTTTACCCACCTGTGTCGCCTACATTCTTAAAGCCGCCAGCCCCGAGCATTTACCTACCTCCCATTTCGTACACTCATAAGGAGCATACGAAATTGCACTCTCGTAAAACGTTACAACTGGCGCCCAACGTGGGGCTCGAGCAAATAAAAAGGCTTAACTATCAGAACAAGTGAAAACTTTAGATATGGCCGAAAATAAGGAACAAGATTCCCACGACACAGGGTATCAAACTAACCGACCGCTCGATGAGACCGAAACGTTGTTTCCAAGTACGGCACTTGAACAAACCGGGGAAAATCGAAGAAATCCGGTCGTACGATTCGCAGAATCGGAAGATATAATTATGGATAGTCCCGTGGAGACACATCCGAGACATAATATAAGGAAAAACGTAGGAACAGGAGCAAATCTAGCAAGCGAGTTAGATTTAGCAGAAATCCTCGCGCAGAGTCCCGTAGATCCAAACGCGGACGCAAAAGCGTTAATAGAATTAAGACACAGAGTGCGCGATCTAGAACGCGATAATCACGAACTACGAAAAATTATCGAGGAAAGGCTACCGCGAAACCTGTTAGAACTTATCCAAGCTGAAATTCAAAAGTCAGGACGAGAGCATCAAGAAGCTCAACAAAGACAGCAGGTAGATCTTGCGAGTACACGGATAGATATCGCGGATCTAGAAATCAAGCACCATAAAATAGTCAACATTCTACAAGATCTAAGGGAACAGGTAGAAAGGATGGCACAACAAGAAAACACTCGAAACATCCAACAGAGAGAAAGCCAAAATTTAACAGAGAGTAGGCCGACGGAGAGTTTTCGAAGTAGTTTTCTTAGGCCGAACGCGATGTCCATAAGGCCACCGACATTCAAAGGCACAAGTAACGAGCGTCCGCTCACCTACTTGAAGAAAATGTCAAATTATTTAAGGGCAACTCAGGCCCAAGGGGAGGAGTTACGTTTCATTGTGGGAAATAGCCTCGATGGAACGGCACAAGACTGGTGGCAAGTCCAGGAGGAAAACATACACTCCATAAAAGAGTTTGAGGAGAAATTTAAGGCCCGGTATTGGAACAGTGAGGTCCAGCAAGAGATAGGACTAAATCTACATTACGGAAGATACGACCCTGCAAAACATAAAATATCTGCAGTGGAGTATGCCGCCAAACTGTTCAGTGAGGCAAAAGATTTAGAACCTCCTCTACCCGCGGCTAAAATCATCAGTAAATTAGCGGATCACTTTTCCAAGACATTAAGTCTTATTATTCATGGAAAACAGATAGATGATATAAACTCGTTCACGGAGCTACTCCAAAAATACGAGAATCCGTCCCGACATGAACTGGAAAGGGAAAATAGGAACGAACCAGAATCAGACAGGGAGAGGACGAGCTCGGGAGCAGCAACCACACATCCAACGACACCTCCTTGGAACACTCATCCTCCACCAAGACAACCCCACCAACAATCAACACCAAATAACCGCCCTCGACAGCAGAATCAGCAGCAAGGACGGAATCAGAATTTCAACCGAGCAGGCTATCAGCAAGCGAACACTATCCAAACGGAAGGAACGCAAGGCAACCGGCGATCTCCGCAACGGACTGAACCCCATGAAACGGATCCAGGGGAGGAGTCCACCGGAGAGAGCCACTGCCCGAAGCCAACGGTCTCGGAAAACTAAAAAACGTTGTGGCCACTAAGGTGCCCCGCACTAGCCAGGGACACCAAGGCGCGTCCACAACGGATATGACGAAACGGGAAAAACACTCACCGGATATGAACGAGATAAATACAATAAAATTTGCTTGGCTAGAACCCGAACATATCTTGACGTGCAATAATATCTTCGAAGAAGAAGAAAAAGAAGCACAAGGAGACGGCCGACCACTGCAATGCCCAGAAATCGACGTCGTCATCCAAGGGATCAAGACTAAAGCACTCATAGACACTGGAAGTCAAGTCACTGCTCTCTCTGAATCTTTTGTCAATCAGCACATCAAGAATTTCAGACATTGTCATACACTTCCAGTAGTGGGCATGTACGTCACAAATGCGACAACCCACAAGTCAGTGCGAATCAAAAAACAAATAATGGCCAAGACAAATATCGCAGGAAAAGGGATCGATACCATCTTCATGGTAATACCCAAATTAATAAGGCCCTGCATAATCGGAATAGACTTCCTACGGACACACCAAGGGAAGATCGACCTCCGAGAAAACAAAATATACCTGAGTAACAAGGACGAACAATTCTCGATTTCCTTAGCTCAGCGGATGGAACAACCTAGCACGAAGGACTCAATTCCAGAATGCAACCCCATAAAGAAAGAAGAACTCTTCCAAGGATGCAGCGGGGTGAAGAAGTTGACGAGTTTGGATCTGGCCAGTAGCTTCTCGCAGATCCCACTCCATCTAGATTCAAGAAAATACACCGCCGTCCTACATCAGGGGAAAAGTTACGAAATGAAGGTAACACCATGCAGACGGAAGACAAGTAGCACCTGCTTGATAAGAAGAGGGGACTACACCTTACATGGGCTGGGGGACAACACCATCAACTTCGTAGATGACATCCCATGCGAGAAACGCGTGGACTATCTCGAAGCCCTGTGGAAACAAATCCAAAAATTTCACTGCAATGAACCACTCAAGAGGAGTTGGGAAAAATACATTGCCATTGAGCGGTTAAAGGTACCACCTGATAAAAAAGAAAACGAGGCGAGATCATGCCGGACCCGAAACCGCATTCGTAAGAAAGGCAGAAGAAGAGCCGAAAAATTAAAGGAGCGACATAATCGCCCAAAGTTTCAAGGAAACGATAGGGCACTATTTAAAGGTTGTAATGTTTCAGATCCTGGTATTGCGAAATCCTTCGCTCACTACGAAGGCCTAGACAAAATCCTTAACCAGATTGCAGAGGCCACATACATCATTGGTGATCCAGATACGAGAAGGGAACGTGGCAGGTTTCATAGTAACAATATGAAACACTATAAAACATCCACGAAGACCATTCCAACGCCAAAAGAGATGATAGAAAGGCCATTACAGCAAGGAGAACAGCCACCGACCAGAATCGTTACACGCTCAGCCGGATGGCGATTAAGAATCAGCGAAATCCCCTTAAGGAGGTTTTAGACGCAGAAAAATAATTTATAAATTAGCATAAGGATAAACTGTGGTAAATAGAATTAGGAAAATAATTTGTTGATGTGAACATTCACCAAAGTGCATGACACAACAACAAGTTATTTTGGGGGACAGTTGTAACGTTACAAAACGATCAACCTCTCAGTGCGGCGGCACTGAGAGCGCACACGTTACAATGGGACGACCGGGACACGCGGCTAGTATAAACACGCGCCGGCAGATGGAAAACATATCCCGAAAGTACAAATTCGGGAAGATAGTCCCAAGACAATCCGATAGGTGGTTAGCGCTTCCCGCTAACAACTATCGGATTACAATTCATGAAATACGGCATTTGAAGCTTACCAAGTTAGTCAAAAAACATCAGTTAAAAAGTAAGTTAGAAACTTAACTAATTAAAGAGGTAACCAGTAAGTGTCAGTAAGCTCGATCTATGCCCGATGGGACAGAGCATATTATTATTCATCCGTATCATCGTATAATCTTGTCGACGGCTACAGCAAATTAGCGTTCGCTATTTCGCCTAGACCGACTCGTAGGGAAAATCTGTCACGGTTCTGAGGAGATCACCGAGATCTTCCGCAGAAACTTTAGGTCAAGCTATTTTGTATCTTTCATCCGCGCCTTAGGTAGTTGCGTCGCACATAGTGCCATATCCCTTAGGTAGGCAAAGCGCCACTAGGATTATCGAACCAACACCGGCAGATCCTCTGAACCTCATATACAGGTCAGAGAGAGACAGGGATAGAAAAACAAACATAGGCCGATTCCTAGACTATACGATTCCCTACAATACCGACCAACGATTACAACGGAGAAATTAATATCGATTACTACGGAATAATTACCTATTGTCAAACCTTTATACCTCTTATCGATTAATTTAATAAAATTTTATTATTTTATTTTACTTTACCCACCTGTGTCGCCTACATTCTTAAAGCCGCCAGCCCCGAGCATTTACCTACCTCCCATTTCGTACACTCATAAGGAGCATACGAAATTGCACTCTCGTAAAACGTTACAACGTTTAGAATCCGTACGGATAAGGTGGTCTCGAGAGTAGACCCGAAATAGAAGATAGTTAATTTAATTAACGGTGACTATATTTTCCAGGTCGACGTACGTCGACATACTGTACACACACTTAATCATTTTAATAAACCTTCTCAGTTTTGTTATATTCACGCGAGTTCTAACTCCTTAACCGGCAACGATCCCAAAAATATCCAAGCCCTAACCTCTCTTATCGAACACCTTCGTTATCGAGACGTTACGGCACAACACATCCCCCGAATGCATTATTGCGGTTTCATATGGGTTCTTTTAATTTACACTCCTTGCACTATGCATTCCCTGAGCACATTGATTTGCACTAATATTTTTTTCGGTATATTCGGACACTGATATGATATATTTTCCCCCCTCACTTGTTGCCAGAGTTATGTATGAGATTGTTCTGCATTGCGTATAATTCTTTTGCAATAAAGGTGATTGATTTGCTACTTGGCTTTGACAGGAGTATGCTATGGATCACTAGATCCGGAAACTTGGATTTAAAACTACGGTCCAAGAATCAGCTTAAGAATGAGAGGATATGCTGTAAGCACTTTTCAGAGGTAGACTTTTTTGCGTACGGTAAACAAGGTAAACGGAAAATCTTACCTGGGGCACTACCTATTGATTTTGCTATCGTGAACTCCATTCCTAGTCAGATTACCGTTAGCGCAACGTCTCAAACTAATATCTCCGCGATCGAAAATACCGCCCTCGCGAACGCCGTTATCCCGGATAGTAATCTAACTGCGAATTCCGAAAATGCGAACTCGACAAACCAGGAGACCACAGGCGAGATGATTGTCAATTTGGAGGCTGCGCATCTCGCAGAAACCTCACATCGCGATACAGAGAACGAAAACACAACCAACTCTTGACTGAGTTCGGCCACGTCTCGAATAAAAAAGGAAAAGATCCAAGAAACCCAGAAAGAACGTCAGCTGAAACGTTTGGTTAAATCCTTGCGCAATGAAATTAAGGTAAAAAATCAGAAAATTCGTAGATGTGAAGTACAATCTAAAAAAATTGCGAGTACCGTGGCATTTGCTAAAGCCGCGTACGATTTAAACGATGATCAACTCGCTTTCGTCAAAATGCAAATTAATCATTCAAAGAAACGACTCTGTTCCGAAGACGAAAAGCAATTTGCTTTGTCTTTATATTACAAATCGCTAAGTGCATATAAATATTTAAAAGACTCAAAACATTTCGCTCGGCCTTGCGTGTCTTTGATTCGGAGATGGGTTAACGATTTAAATTTAAGTCCAGGAGTAAATCCAGAAGTTTTGAGCAGATTAGCTTCTAAAGTAGAGACTATGTCCGAGCACGAACAGCATTGCGTTCTCATGTGGGACGAAATGTCGATCAAGCGATTACTCGAGTACAACTCGAAAGACGATTTGGTCAAAGGTTTTCAAGACTTGGGCGAACTCAGACGATCAGATCAGTGCGCAAACTACGCACTTGTTTTCTGATACGCGGACTTAAGGCTACCTGGAAACAACCGATATCGTATGTCGTCTCACATGGGAATGTACACAATCCGGATTTAAAGAAATTAATTCTAAAAGTTGTAGATTCACTGCTTGCAATAGGTCTTAAAGTTCGCTTCATGGTTTGCGACCAAGGATCTAGCAATCGTGCAGCGATGACTTCGTTAGGGATGACTGAATCGTTGCCGTTTATCGAACGGGCTGGCCATAAGATCTATTGTGGTTTCGACGTCCTTCACTTAATCAAAAGTGTTCGAAATAATTTACTTAGCAAAGATTTCTTGGTTAGCGGAGTTCGCATTTCCTGGAACGTATTTCGCGAGCTCCGAAACGTTGAGCGTTCTCGAATGTGCAAGGCGGCACCTAAAATTACAGATCGGCATATAGCACCAAATAATTTTCAAAAGATGACGGTTAGCATCGCGACTCAAATATTTAGCCACTCCGTTTCGGCTGCAATAAACACTGGTATTCTTACGGGTGATCTCAAGCATCCTGCCTGCGCTTCAACCGCGAATTTCACGAAAAAAATGAATGATCTGTTCGATTGTTTGAATAGTCGTACCTCGAACGATCCGAACCCTTTGCACTGCGCTCTGTCATCTCCGCAACCGCAAGTTGAAGAATTCCTTCGGAATTCCCTGTCGTGGCTTGGTCAGTGGACTGGAGTGATGCCCACTGGCACACAACCCGATTGCGCACAAGCCCAGTTGGACACAAATCATTGGACACAACACGATTGGACACAGTGTCCATTCCGTACAGTAAGATTGGACACAATGCCGATACGACACATTAGTTTTGGACACACACCGTTTAGCATGCGATAACATTGGACACATTAGAACTGTGTCCAATCTTGTTGTGGCGAATTGGTTTCGTGTGCGATCTGACTACGTAAGGACGGACCGTGAAATTGGACACAGATAGTTGTAGATAAATTTCAGATAATTCATTGGACACAAAGCTAGCTGCACAAATATTATACATACGAGATCAATGGAACAGGTTCTTACGTACTTTTCTGAAATAATGTTGAAGTTATTATAGCAATGTTACATGCTAGATTATAGGGAAGTGAACGCTCATAAGTTTATCCCAACAGCATTTAAATACATATATGCATATTAAAAAGCTGCAATATCAAGGATTCAAATATGAGTGAAAAAATAGTATTGTGACGTATAACTGTTCTGTACGGTTACGGGGTAAAAATCTGGCTCATTATTACATTATTATAAAATATTCATCAATAGTCGTATTCTTTACAAAACGTGTGACTTTCAACTCACGAATAAATCCCATTGGCTAGTGTAAATTATCATGTTATAATTAAGATAATAATTAAAAATTTCATTAAAATGCATTACCAAGTCATTAACAAGAAACATTGAACATAGAATTCATTTATGCCTGATGACGATTATCTCTACCTATTTGACGTGAACACTTTGTAAAGTTACAAATATTGGAAGATCATTTTTAGAAGATATATAATAAATTTATTATAAATGTACCACAGCAGTTCACATTCCCTCACTTCTTGTAGAGTTCTGGTTACATCGATATACCTTATTGTAAGGACACCTGGAGAGATAATAATTATTAAATGCCAATACTATAAATTTTGTCGTTTTAAATATCTAGGCATTGCTCTTTGCTATCTTGTTTCGTCGTTTGACTGTACTCTTCCTTCAGCCTTTTTAAACTATTGAAGTTTAGCAATTGACATGCTTCCCAGTGTCACCAGTAATATCACCAATATAATAACTGCATTGCTGCTTCAGTCGAAGAAATTGTACTCATTGCTCATGTCCCCTTTCCTTATATTCATGTGTTACTGTTATATAGTCATTTCTGTAGTACTTTCTTATTTTCTCTTTATAAATATGTTTAGATCAGATGTACCTGGAAAAGATCCTTTTAAGTAATAGAAACTTTATAGACTGTCTTATATTGATACGAGATAGTCATTCATTAATTTATATTAATATTAAGTCAAAAATGCAGAATTTCTTCGTGTCATGAAATTTAATTATTTACTACCAGATAATCAGTTTTTGCCATCTGTTCTATTAATCTAACATCATTTGTAGCGTATGATCTTATTCAGATCGAAAGTAGGGAGCAGCAAACAGTAAGCGATATGTAAAGAACATTGGGCTCTCCATAATTGTAATAACAGCGTCATAAATCGATTCTAACGAGTACTATCTATTCGTTAGTGATACTAGAAGCTCATTACTTATGCTCTTAATCAGAGTTTCGGGTACTATTATATTAGTCCAACAGAAGATTCGTTGTACGCATGAAATATGTCTAGCTGGAATGGAACAACTATTTTGTAACGCGAATAGTATGCAATTTCATTTACAAGGAAACCCTTAGGTAACTGGGCCAGGGATTGTTTTCATATTTATGGTACATAAAGTTCAGACCCCTAATAACACCTTGATATTGCAGCTTTTTAATATGCATATATGTATTTAAATGCTGTTGGGATAAACTTATGAGCGTTCACTTCCCTATAATCTAGCATGTAACATTTCTATAATAACTTCAACATTATTTCAGAAAAGTACGTAAGAACCTGTTCCATTGATCTCGTATGTATAATATTTGTGCAGCTAGCTTTGTGTCCAATGAATGATCTGAAATTTATCTACAACTATCTGTGTCCAATTTCACGGTCCGTCCTTACGTAGTCAGATCGCACACGAAACCAATTCTCCACAACAAGATTGGACACACTTCTAATGTGTCCAATGTTATCGCATGCTAAACGGTCTGTGTCCAAAACTAATGTGTCGTATCGGCATTGTGTCCAATCTTGCTGTGCGGAATGGACACTGTGTCCAATCGTGTTGTGTCCAATGATTTGTGTCCAACTGGGCTTGTGCGCAATCGGGTTGTGTGCCAGTGGGTACCCCCCAGTGGACTGTCGAGGACCACAATAATCCACCGTGTTTCGAGGGCCTGAGATTGACCGTCAGAAGCGTTTTGATGCTGTGGGACGAATTAAGAAGCGAGGGAACTCTGTATTTAATCACCTCGAGATTAAATCAGGACCCTCTTGAGAATCTTTTCGCGGTGATCCGAAGTCGTTCCGGTCACAATGACAATCCATCAGCGATGTCTTTTCGTCGCAACCTACAGTACACAATGACGGCCAATCTTATAAAACCTCCGTCGGGAACAAATTGCGAAGCCGATGACACCACAGCGCTGCTCGCAGTCGAGAGAAACGCGCAACGACCAAGTGCCAGCACAGACGAGACGTTCAACGTTAATAAAAACATTGATATTTGGCTCAACAATCAGCCAAACGTCGACAAGTTCGATGAACCACCTGTGATCGAGGAAGTAATGGAAAAAGTACGCCTTAGTAGGATTGCTCGAGGAATGCTCAATAAAGTACGTTGCCGGTTATCTAGCTCAAAAGTGCCTACTTCAATTTGATTGTGAAGCTTGCGAAAATAGTTTAACTAGAGCCAATCAAAATTTTGAACAAACGAACGATCTATTAATCTTTTGGAGAGCATTTAAAAATAGCGACAATCAAGAACTCGGTTCTCTGCGAGTTCCGACCGATCCATTTCACGGAGCGATCGTTACCGCTTTTAAGGTTTTTAATTCTAAATTCCTCAAAGTTTGGCACATGAAAGAACTTTCGAAACACCTGATCGCATGCATCAGCAATGCTGTGGTTCAAAATCACGTCGACTTTGTGGCCCGTTGAAGGCGACTGTTCATTTCACCGCGAGTACGTAATTAAACTCTTTGTGCGCATGCTTTTATTCAATTACGTGAAATGGAAGTCTCAGGACATGCGAGACGCGGTGAGTCGCAAGCAAACTTCAAATTCCCCCGCGTTAAAACCAAGCCGGAAGTTGCAAAAAGTCTCTCATCAATGAGTGGTGTCCCAGAATACAGACAGCAACTCTTTTGTTGATCGGTATACACGATCGTCATTTAGTAGAAAAATGATTTGTACTGAACAACTTTGTTTTAATAAATCGTCAGCCAAAGAGTTGATGCTTGTATATGCATGCATTTCTGTACAGCAGAGAGGGTTTGGAGTCTTTAACTACCCAGGAAGTGACGAGCCAGGGGGTCCTGATCTCTGCTTGTACTGTAACCCGCTTTAAATTATTTTTCGCTATAATCCTGTCCCACCCACACTCTTCACTGCATCCTTCCCGTCCAGATGGAATACACCCACCACCTTCCCGTGGTTTCCATTGAGCGACTTTAGCTCACGCACGTTTTTTTCTTATTTTTGCTCGAGAATGCAAGTTGCTATATATTTTTTTTGCTTCTATTAACATTACTTTTAATATAATTATTATATTAGTGAGCGTGAACTGAAATCAGCCAAGAGTGGGTAAATATTTAACATTTACTATTTTTATATTTTATGTTTTATTGTCCATTACCAATTATTCAATTTATTGCAGCTGTTAGTGGTATTCTCTGGAATCTCTGGGTTAACGCTCGCCGAATTGTGAATATTTTTGTGAATTCTATACTTTATTATTAATCAAATATAATTATAAAAATCATTAATTATTTTTATTTTATATGTTTTAATATAACAAATATTTCAATACACAATTAAAGCAATTGAATAGTTCGTAACTATGAGTAATAATTATAATATCAATTTTTTTACGAATGTGGAAAGGTCTGCTTGCTACATCACAATTTCCTTTAGTCCTTATTTATTTATCAATTTTAATATGCCGTGTGAAAACGCGGCATCTTAACGTGATACCGAAGTCTCACTGGGTTCTATCTTTCTCTCTCGTACAAACACGATTGCCAATGGCGCTACCTCCCTCGCACCACACATAGACACAGTCACCATGGCTGTCAGTATAATACTCCGTCTGAAGGTGCGAAAGAGATAGACGCGATATACGATACTCTCCCTTTTTCAGACCGCCCACTGGCGTGGCCTGGCGTGTTCGAGTTCTGACTGACGTCACAGCGCGATCGTCGCGCCATCGAGTGGATATTTCAGTCGGAGAATACTTGTCTTCAAGCTAAGCATAGGAAATACACTTCTATGTACGTCTGAATTCGTTGGTTTGACCAAAATGAGGAAGACGCTTCTGCCGTTTTAGAATACGATGATATGCATAATGAAACAAGAAGAGAACAAGGGGAGCGAAGGATGTTTGGAATACAAAAAAGAGATAGAATTGCAAACGAATTATACAATTTATTATAATAAAATTAAATACTTTCTGTTCAAACTATTATATATTGTTATAATAAAATAATATCACTCGATTGCCATCATGACACTGATAAAGCATATAACTCTTGAATAAAAAAACATTTTTCTCATTTATAATTGTACGAAGATAATTTATATTTTACTACATTTTCCTTTTTTACGGTAAAGATATGTAGTCACTATATACTTCTTTTTTGTACTCTATTCGTGTTAGCATCAATTTTGTCGCGTAGATGCATTCTCAATCAAAAAATCTTTAAACCAATTAAACATTTTCTCCTTCTGTTCCAATCTTTCTTTATGCCTTCTTTCCTTTGCTTCGTACATGGTAAAACATCGAATTTCCTTCTTACTTCTCCTTTCTTGTTGTACGGAATTTATCCTTCGTTTCGGTAGCGTGCAGGTATCTTTTGATGACTGAACAACTTCAGGTGAGCTTTCTAGTTCGGCTATATCAATTATAAAAACATAATTCATAAATTATTGTAGTCATGACTTTTCATAAATTTGGAATATTGCATTAATCATGTACGCGATGAAAATGTATGTCGTTTTAAGTTGGTTAAATCTTCTTCCGAATTTTCAGTGGGACAGCTTCGTTTTAATGACTCCTCTTGTAGAATCTTGCTTTTCTGTTTGGTTTGCTTTCCAGTGCTGGAGACAGTAGCAAGAGGATTTATAGTAGGATTTTTAAAGAAAATATCATCTAAACTCTGAAAAAAATTAATTTCATAAACACTGTGATTAAAATAATTAAATGTTGATTAATAAATTTTGTTTATAATAAATAAATACACATATAGGTATCAGATTCTCTTATATGAAAACTACCAACTGAAATTCACTTTACTGTAGAAATGTAATGAACAAACTAATTCAGTTGTTACATTTCAGTAAAATTTGTATATGTATATACCTCATAAAACTCCCATGTCTTCCTATTGTTGCCAGTTTGTTTATTATGTGTCTTTATTTTTTCCTACATTTGCTTCAGATTACGCCATTTCTCAGAGCACTTTGTACCATTAGTATGCACATTGTGTTTCTTCAAATTATTGCCAATTGATTCCCATAATTGCTATTGCATTATATTGGGGAAATATAAATCTATGCTTAAAGTCCTTGTAAGAGTCTATGAGGAGACCAATTTCGTGGGATGTCCACTTGTTTTTATGAAGTCCAGTACTTTCTTCAATATTGTCATAATTATCTAACTTCTTTTCAAACTGTTCGGTATTTTGTCCATACAAGTATGTGTTTTTTATTATTAATTCATCAAAATCTTTTAGACATTCATGAGTAAATGCTGTACCAATATTATCGATGAAACATACTTGATGGTGGCATAGCCCACATTGATATGTTTCCTAAAAATTATATTTATGTGTTATAAAACAGTTTACTTCAAATAAAAAGATTTAATATGAAATAATACAATAACAATTTTTATAAATATTATCTTCTGCAGTCCGCCATCCATCTCCGCCATCATATGCCCAATACATACTTCAGATGTGTTTTAGCGCGAAAAAATAAGTGATCGCCACAATATTGAATAAAAATAACTAAAAAATTACCGTAGATGACCACAGCAACCACACTTTTTTCGTGGTTGCAGTGGTAACAAAAAATCAACCACGGTTGCTATTCACCATGTTCCAAATTGCTCATGCAATATAGGGATATTTCATTTTGGAACACAAAACCGCAATCCTGGTTGCAACGGTTACATTTCGGAATACACCCTAAGTTACGGGCCCGCCGCTAAGGGGTCACACCTCTCGAGCTTGCTCTGGTACAACGACACGCCCGGTCATATGGACGATACAGCGGGCAAGAATATTGGCCTCGCGAATAGGCAAGTGTTCGTCGGTAAAAGCAGGACGGTCGATCTGATTGGCCATTTACACTGCGATGTGTTTAACCAAGAAAAATTTTTATTAAACGGTGTCGAGCACCGTTTACGACTTGTACGTACGAGAGATGGCTTCTCTCTCATGGATCCCAAGAGCGAGTGCTCTTTACATCTAACGGAGGCTACGCTCCTCGTTAGACACGCTAAAATAAGCCCTGATATTCTAATA
This sequence comes from Cephus spinipes, assembly GCA_963971525.1. NCBI lineage: Eukaryota > Metazoa > Arthropoda > Insecta > Hymenoptera > Cephidae > Cephus > Cephus spinipes. Next base: position 11,363,298 of record OZ020577.1, on the reverse strand, counting down.
GTGCATTCTAAAATGCTGTCTAAGACAACGGCCAAGTATCCGTTTACGCGTGTGGAGGTCAAGGCCCTGACGATGCACGCCGGCTTGCACGGTGGCACGATGGATAACGTGATTCTCGGCCAATTACCTAAGCGTATTATAATACGTTTCGTCGATAATAAGGCCTTCAACGGCAACTATCAGCTCAACCCGTCCAATTTTAGAAACTATTGTATTAATTTCTTATCGCTGTACGTCGACGGTGTTCAAGTACCCTCGAAAGCCCTGCAGACCGATTTCGGCAAAGCCGGTCTTTACTTGGACGCGTATTACACCCTCTTCAGCGGCACGGGTATACACTTCCTCAACGAGGGTAATTCGATACCTAGGAGCGCTTAGGCAAACGATTGCTGCCTGTTCGTTGTCGATCTTGCACCCGATCTCTCGGCAAATAGCAACACCCACTGGAACCTGATCAGGCATGGTAGTGTACGAATCGAGGTGCGCTTCAACGAACCGCTGGCCGTCACCGTGAACTGTATCGTCTACGCTGAGTACGATAACATTCTGGAGATCGACGCTGCGCGGCAGATCGTGGTAGAAAATACATAGGTCAGCAGTTTGCGGTCTGCGTCATCATCTTTTGGGCACTCGGTATCGCGGGTGATCGTCAGCATCGCCGTTAGTTTCTCGTTGAACGCCTTCGAGTTAGCATCACGACCATGGATTTTGTCATCGAAATCGAATACTTCAAAGACTCCGAGGGGCATCTGGCGCCGAAGGAGATCGGTGTCGTGGCTGTGGAAAGAAAAGACATAGGCCACTGGATCGTTTCACCGCCTTGTGATTTCAACGAATTACCACTGACGATCAGAAGCGAGAACAACACCATGACCCGCTATCAACACAGTCTAGAGTGGTTCGATGGTGGTGTAACGTACAAACAGTTATATGCCAATCTCCGAAATATAGCTGGCATTTCACGGAGCATATACACACGGGGTCCGGAGAGCGTGCTTTTTCTGCAGACCGTTATGGCCCGGGAGGTTATAAATTTGGATGAAACCCCCAATAACTCACCATACGAGGACTTCCCACCGAATCGTGACCATTACGAGTGCATCGTTCACGCCTGTAAGGAAACCCGAGGATCGTTTACCTGTGCTCTGAATAACGCCTTACGCCTTGAATTTTGGCTTTGGAATAACGGACCGCATATATGAACACGTTTACCTCGGTCTGCGCGGTATATCGGCTCATATGACGGGTGCCTACGCAGCTGATAGAATACCCCGAAGCTGGTCGAAGCCCGCTGCCATTGTCGACAACACGGACGATCATACGAAACCAGGAGCGCATTGGGTTGCCATGTACGTGGACGCTGACGTAGACGGTTACTACTTTGACAGCTCCGGATTACCACCGCTGAATCATCGCCATGCATCGAGACTCAGGCGGAACTGTCGATCCTTCCGATGGAATACTCAGCAGCTTCAGAGCGAGACATCGACGGTGTGCGGCCAATTCTGCATGATGTTTTTACACTATCTTTCCTGCGGCTTCGGGATGCATGCGTTTCAGAATGTGTTTAGTGGTGATTTGCGGAAAAACGATAGAATCGTCAGAGAGTACTACGACGCTTTTGTGCGAAAGAAACGTTTGGTGGATCGCCGGTATGCGCAGGATAAAAAGATCTACGGCGGTGGCGGTAGGATACAATATTCACGGTGTAAATTAGGCTACATGAGTTAATGCTTCCCTTTTTTTATGTATTACAATATCATTTTTAAAGTATAGAAACAGTAATAATTATTAATAAGGCGGAGCGATATAAATAGTTAAAATATAATAAAAAGGAATAATAGAGATAGTGATGTAATGTAGCAGTAAAATTAAAGGTATTATTATTAATAACAGACATAGTGTATATTTAATAAAATAGTAATAATATGTGTGTATATATTGTTACGTTCCACTCCTTATAATTATCAATGGGCAAAACACATTATATTCTGTTACACATTATAATCATTTAATCACATAATCATTAATCTAGGGATAATACATTACTAACGTTACATTAACAATATTAAATATTGTTTTCTATTCTGTTAATATTGAACAATGATAAATAAACGGATAAGCCTGAATCTTCTCGGAAAACATTCAAGGAGATTCAAATTACGGAGTACGACTTGGTATATTGATTGTCGGAAAAGGGTTAACTATCAATCGATATATTAAGAATTTTGAAGAAGGGGAGTCACATTGACCAATCAGAAGTAGTTTTACTGCTATAAAAAGGGAGTCAAAAGTCGCATTCGGGGATGTGGTTAAAAGAGTTTAAGAGAGCAACATTAGCGTTGTCGGGTGTGTTAAAACATATTCAAAGTTCCAATTAGAGTCGCGAGTGAAATCAAAATATACCAAGTACCTCTAAATCTTATCCAAGTTACCAAAATCAGAGTATTTACAAATACTTGCAACCTTCCCGGATAGAACTGAAGCCGTCATATAGGGTTCTATCCATCCTTACTATTTCCAAAAAGGTAGAACTGAAGCTGAATTTAGAGCCTCTACCTTATCCTACCAAATCATTAATATGAATCGAAACTTCGATCAACATTCCATACATCATCAGGACTTGGATAGGACTGATTCATACCGAACGAACTAATTGAGATTCAATCGCATACTGAGGGAATTCCAAATATACTTGTTATACAAAATCTGAGTAAGTACAGACTTATGTCTAAACAAAGTGGTAGAAAAGTTCAATTATATAAAATATTCAGACAATTAGATAAACCATACACTCAAAAACAAACAAAACCAACGAGTCAGAAGGATCTAGACGCGACAAAATATCAAGTTAACGAACAAGACAATTGTATCCAGTACTTACCGTGGAAATTGACTCTCATAGAATTTTCAAGTTTGTCAAAAGATCTACCTACTGAAGAATCACTAGAAAATAGAATATTTCCTGATCCGCGAAGACACATCTTGAGAAATTATCACAACTCCAAATCATAAAATTCGATAGGCCTTGTATTAACACGTGGACGTGCTGTTAAAGTAGACCGAACCAACGAATCATCCTTTATATTACAAATCTCATTTACGATTGCTTGATTTTCCGGATTTAGCAATCGTAACATAATAAATTGGTGGCAGCGGTGGGATGGTTTGGTGAGTTCGAAAGTGTTATGACGAGACCTATCACTAGAGCCTATTCACAATATTTAGAAGGAGTTCAAAGTTTAACAGAACCAAAGTTAAGAAATATAACAATGTCGCAAGATCAACAAATCCCAATAGTACCATCTATATCAGATGTACCAACACCTCAGATACAACCATCAACAACCTCTATCTATTTACCACATTCTTCATTGAAAGACGCATTAGAAGGGGTACAAGCTTTCGATCGCTCAAGTATTTCTGTTCATACTTTTATCCGAGCTTGTAAAAATGCAAAAGAATTGGTATCACCAGCCGTAATTTCACCATTAGTTAGGTTACTCAAAAATAAACTCAGAGGCGAAGCTAGAAGAATGATCATCTATGAGGAAATAAACGATTTCGAAGGTTTTATTAACGACTTAGATTTAATGTACTCAGATACCCTCTCTGTTAGAGAATGTGAAGGAGAATTAACTAAAATATTCCAAGAAGAAAATGAAACAATCACATCATTTATCAGTCGTTATCGAGAAACAGTAGATCAGTTAAAAGAAGCGCATCGGAAAAAACTAATTTCTAAAGGAATTGTAGTAGATGAAGCAAGACTTAAAAGAAAGATAGATGAGCAAACAGCAGAAGGATTTATTCAAAACGTAAAACCAGAAATACTTGTTAGAATACCATCCAACACCCCTCTTGATACATTATTAAAAGCAATTCTAGCCGTTAAACAAGCTTATAAGAAAACTCAACATTACATACAACTCAAGAAAGGCATACAAACCCCATCTAACACTAACAAACAAAATAAGTCAAAGGAACATAAGGTTACACCTATTCGCACTAGCATTGAGTGTACCTTTTGCGAAAAAATAGGACACAAAGCAGAAGATTGTTTCAAACGAAAACGTTCAGAAGGCTTTCAAAATAACCAAAATACAAAAACCGAATCCACTACACCATTAAATTTGAACAAAGAACAAGTAGTTTGTCGATATTGTAAGAATGTTGGACATACAATACAAGAATGCCGGAAAAGAGCTTACAATAATTCTCTTAAAGAAAGAACAGTGCCTAGTACATCCGGAAATGTTTCGGGAAACGAGCAAAGTCTTCAACCGAGGGGCGACAGTCAGAAGACCAAAACAGTACGCCCAATAGCTATTCACGAGGAGTCGCAACAATTCGATCCGGAGACTCCTCTCGAACTCCAACAATAAGATTATATTCCCCTGAAATAATTGGTTCGTCTACGATAATGATAGATACCGGAGCAGAATTAAATATTATTAAGAGAAAATGCGTTAAACCAGGAACACCAATACTAGACGGCAAACCATATTATCTTAAAGGCATTACATCAAACTATGTAGAAACTCAAGGAGAAATCATAGTTCATGTAGAAGAATTCAAGACAAGTTTCCACATTGTAGGAGACGATTTTCCAATAGTACAATATGGAATCATCGGAGAGCCATTCTTTACTAAAAAAGAAGCAATAATCAATTTCAAAAAACAACGACTCGAATTTGAAGGACGAGAAATTCTTTTTGAACCTCCGAATTCAGTAGTATTGTTACGTCCGACACGTCTTGTTTCCGAGGAGGAAGTACGTGGAGGGCGAACTTACTTATTTTTGGGATTCTTGCCACTTTAAAATGCTTATGCACACCAAACTGCTTTCTGCTGCTTCCTTCCGGTGCTGATCGGTGATCAGCCTCGTCGTATGTATATATGTATATGTATGAATGATAGAAAATTTAGGTATCCAAGAAATGATTTTGAACAATGCCAATGTGTATGTTGATAGTCAATATTTAGTATATTGTAACTGAATATAAAAATGACGTACCGCGTTTACAATGATATGATGCACCCTAAAGATGGTCGGTGCTATCTGTGTTTTCGTGTTATGGTGTTGTTTGTGTTGTTCGTGTTACAATGGTTGTTTGTAATCGTGTACGTGTAGCTGATATTCGGTACAGTGAAATGGTACGATAACGGTAAATATGTATAGATATATATGTTATGGTATGATAATATGATAAAGAACAAGTAATTACGATAATGTGTTGAACTCACCAGTGAGGGCAAGAGAGAGATATTGTAGATGGTTTGGGACGAGTCCCCGAAGTAGTATGTAATCCAAAATTTAGAAGATGATCCTTGTCCTGGCCGCTAAGGTAGGCACTAACACTAGTGTAGTGGTTGTTACACACAAGGACACTGAGTTCAAAAGGGGTGAAACTTGTCGTGACTCACTATTGGTCTTGCTGCTCGGTCCTAAGGCGAGGAAGACAAGATAGGTCCTAAGGTATCTTGTCTAACACAATGGATTGGCACTAAGATGGCCTTTGACTCAAGGTTTTAGTGAAAAGTAAACTGTGACTAGTTTTGATGAGACTCCTAAGTAGACTGACTAATTCGCTCCTCGATTCTGGCTCGAGGAGTGCTAGGGTCCAGAGAAGCGATGGAAAACTGCCGATTCGGTGCATTCTGGAATCGTGGGACCAGCGCGGACTGTTCTTGGTTCCTGCGGTCTTGTCACGTTATCGGCACGTACTTTGGAGTTCATGGTCCTAAAGTTCTCTAATTCATGCACTTATATTACTCTCTCTCTCTTACACTCACTGATAGGTCCCCATGGGAACATTCCGTAGAGAGACTGTTCCCATGGACTTACAATCCTATGATTATTACTATCTTATTTCTAACTTATACTAAGGAGGAGCTAGGTGCGCGTAAGACCTGATCGCAAAGTAATAGGGCAGGGGCGTTTGGCGAGAATTTTGGGGTGTAGTTGCGTCGGACGTAACAGTATTACCAGCCAGAACTAAAATCCAGATCCCTATTAGAATACTAAATCCTGAAATTAATACTGGATATGTACCTCGGTTAGATGGTGGTCCAGACGTTTATCTCGAGAATGTTCTGATAAAAAATTATAGAGGTATCGGTTATATCTATGCCATTAACACCTCTGAAGAAGAAATAGAAATTGAAACTCCACAAATTAGGTTATGGAACTTTGAAGAAATGACCAATTCTTGCTATTCCACTGAATCCACTGAGTCTACTATATCCACTGAATCCACTGAATCTGTTAAAGGGTAACACCACTCTAGAGGCCGAAAAAAAGGTGTAATTTTGCGGATTTTTCATGGGATTATGGGAAAAGGGATTGTATTGAAATTTACAGGGTTTATTCAACATATATTAAAGTATAAAAAAAAAATTTTTTATGATCGATTTCGTGCAAAATGACGGCGCCACAGCGGATCTCCGATACAAGGTTTTTTTGAAGACGCTCCACGGGCGTACTCATTCCTCGGCAACCGTGAGAGCCGGAACAAAAATCCAAAATTTTTTTGAAACTACATACTAATAGCTTCCGAAGTACGTAGGATTTTTCTTTTCTTTCAATTTTTGTAGAAACTGTGCATATCTGAACAAAAAGTATGAATTTTCGACTAAAAAAAGAGCAATAAATTGTTAATAAAACAAGTAATTTTCAAAATATCAAAAAACGGGTACGTACTTCGGAGGAGAATATATATATGAAGCTACTGTAAAAATTTGAAGTCGATCCGAGCAATAGTTTTGAAGCTACGAGTACGCCCGATTTGAAAAAAACAGTTTCGAGAAAAACGCGTTTAAAGTTTAAAGGTCGATCAAGAGACTCGGTCGAGTCTCGCGCCAAGTACAGGCAACCGGCTGTACAGGGCGCAGCTCGCCGAGACTCTTTACTTGAGTCAACTCTTATACCTGTGTTTGGAACGAAATATCTTATTAACCGCTATACATGAGAAAAAGTTATTGATACATTCACTATAGGAATTGAGGGTCCTGAATTGATTGCCCCCACGTTCAATACGATTAGTATACGAGATCAGGGTGTATTGAGATGGCGAGCGAGATGATTTTATTTCAGTTCCGTCGTCGTCGTCATCGTCGTCGTCGTCGTCGTCGTCGTCGTCTTCGCACGTCCATCGAATTTTTTACACGACAGATGGCGCTGACTGCTGTGCCTTCTTTACCTATTTGTACTCTGTATGGTGGTAGTAATTTACGAATACACAATACAATCAAATACACTTTATACGTGAAGCTACCGTTCATACCGAATTTCCAGTTAGTATAAGGGTGCTTTCACAACAGTATAGAATTATCCAGTTTTTAATAGCATTCATGTGCAGCGCGCGTATATGGGTGTATGTATATGTGTGCTTCGGCATAATTCCTCGTATTTTAGGTGACAGATTGTCCAACTGTTCTGCTTCGTAGTTTTCTATATCTAGATGGCCGACGTGGAAGTCCAGGGTGTCCAGGTATTCCGCTTCGTAGTTTCTTGTATCTAGGTACTGGATGTGGAAGTCCAGGGTGTCCAGGTGTTCCGCTCCGTAGTTTCTTGTATCTAGGTACTGGATTTGGAATTCCAGGGTATCCAGGCATTCCCCTTCGTAGTTTTCTGTATCTAGGTGTCGGATGTGGAAGTTCAGGGTGTCCAGGTATTCCGCTTCGTAGTTTTCTGCATCTAGTTGTCGAATATGGAAGTCCAGGGTGTCCAGGTATTCCGCTCCGTAGTTTCTTGTATCTAGGTACTGGATGTGGAAGTCCAGGGTGTCCAGGTATTCCGCTCCGTAGTTTCTTGTATCTAGGTACTGGATGTGGAAGTCCAGGGTGTCCAGGTGTTCCGCTCCGTAGTTTCTTGTATCTAGGTACTGGATGTGGAATTCCAGGGTATCCAGGCATTCCCCTTCGTAGTTTTCTGTATCTAGGTGTCGGATGTGGAAGTTCAGGGTGTCCAGGTATTCCGCTTCGTAGTTTTCTGCATCTAGGTGTCGGATGTGGAAGTCCAGGGTGTCCGGATGTTCCGCTCCGTAGTTTCTTGTATCTAGGTACTGGATGTGGAAGTCTAGAGTGTCCAGGTATTCCGCTTCGTAGTTTTCTGTATCTAGGTGTCGATGTGGAAGTCCAGGGTGTCCAGGTATTCCGCTTCGTAGTTTTCTGTATCTAGGTGTCGGATGTGGAAGTCCAAGGTGTCCAGGTATTCCGCTTCGTAGTTTTCTGTATCTAGGTGTCGGATGTGGAAGTTCAGGGTGTACAGGTATTCCGCTCCGTAGTTTCTTGTATCTAGGTACTGGATGTAGAAGTCCAGGGTGTCCAGGTATTCCACTCCGTAGTTTCCTGTGTCCAGGTGTTGGATGTGGAAGTCCAGGGTTTTCCGCTCCGTAGTTTCTTGTACCTAAGTGTAGGACGTAGAAGTCCAGAAAAGTGTGCAACAAGCTTTGGCGCTTCGCTCAAACTATAGTATCCTCTTTGATGTTCGCACGGCCTAAGGTACAAGGCCTGAAATAATCCAGCATACTCTCCTCTCTTACATTTACCACACGGCTTCAACAAGCTGGACACCATTAACGACGCTTATATGCATTGAAGATTACATTTTCTTTAAAAATTTGTATATGTCTTTATGCATTTCTAGAAAAAGGGACTTACAAATTAAATTTATATGCCATTAAACATTTTCGACACCGCAATATATTTTTCTGATTAGCAACATCATAATGCATTTACATTTTATATCTGTGACAACATAGATTTCAGTGCTTAATACTTCTATGTCCCGTTGAACAACAAAAACTTGTGATATCCCCCAAAAAACACTTACGTGTAAAAAACTACGCCAAGTACAGGTGTGCTGTGTATTCCTCTAATAAAAAGTATTGATATCAGATTATTGAGGCCAAGTACATAAGTCACTACATGTTTGCCTATTATATGATCTAGCACTGTTCCATCATTTTAATTGTATTTTCAAAATTTCCTATAACGTTTTCACTACTCTTTTACATTACTACTGTTTCTCGTAGTTGATTATGAATTAATGGTTATTTAATAATTAATAGAACTTTAGCTGATTCCTTATCGAGTACTACTTGGCGGGTCCGTGCCAGAAATTCCAAAGTACTTACTTTGAACGTACTAATAGTATCCTAAAATTATGTTTGTTATTAAGATTTTACCGTGATTATTATTAACGAGTTATCGTTAATAAGCTCTATATAGAAAGTTGACATTGGTTTTGAGTTTAATGACTGGCAATATGAATGCAAATTTATATCAAGAATTGCACGGACCCGCCAAGTAGTACTCGATAAGGAATCAGCTAAAGTTCTATTAATTATTAAATAACCATTAATTCATAATCAACTACGAGAAACAGTAGTAATGTAAAAGAGTAGTGAAAACGTTATAGGAAATTTTGAAAATACAATTAAAATGATGGAACAGTGCTAGATCATATAATAGGCAAACATGTAGTGACTTATGTACTTGGCCTCAATAATCTGATATCAATACTTTTTATTAGAGGAATACACAGCACACCTGTACTTGGCGTAGTTTTTTACACGTAAGTGTTTTTTGGGGGATAAATCAGAGCGCGCCGTGGCGGCTGATTCAGCCGTCGGCGCGCTCCTAGGCGTTGCGGCAGATTTAAAAATTAGACCCCTTCCACATTGAATTTCAATATAAAACCAATTGGATATGTTTTTTAAAGTCCTTAAGTATACTTTAAGCAAAAAAAAAAATCGAATTTTTGAAAATCCTAGAGTGGTGTTACCCCTTAAGTCTCAAGAAGTGCCTAACCAGAAGAGTTTCGAAAATCAATTCAAACATCAAAATCATAATCATTCAAAAAAATCTAAAGCAGTCAATAAACTCACGGTTGACAATGAAGAACGAAGTTCAAAGTTGTTCGAACTTCTACGCTTAGATCATTTGAACCAAGAACAAAAAGAGTCAATACAGCAAATTGTTAAACGATATAACGATAACTTCTATATCCCAGGAGAATTCTTAGGAGCAACTACTAAGTCCCGCCATCCTATCCGTACGGTAGATGACATTCCAATTAACACAAAACAATATCGATATCCACCGATACAAAAGGAAGAAATTCGTAAACAGGTGGACGATCTATTAAAAAATGATATCATCAAACCCTCTGATTCATCATACAATGCACCATTGTGGATTGTACCCAAGAAACCAGATTCTCACGGAAATAAAAGATGGAGAATGGTAATTGATTATAGAAATTTAAACGAAAAAACAGTGGGAGACGCTTATCCACTTCCAAACATCATAGATATTCTAGATCAACTTGGCAATGCTAAATATTTTTCTGTCTTTGATCTCGCTTCGGGTTTCCATCAAATAGAAATGGTTCCTGAAGATCGACATAAAACAGCATTCACTACTCCTCACGGTCATTACGAATATAATCGCATGCCTTTTGGACTTAAAAATGCACCAGCAACCTTCCAGAGATTGATGGATAAAGTCTTGATAGGACTTCAGGGAAACGAACTTTTCGTTTATCTCGATGATATCGTAATTTATGCCAAATCCTTAGAAGAACATCAAATCAAATTCAGAAAGTTGATGAATCGCTTAAAAGATGCCAATTTAAAATTACAGCCAGATAAATGTGAATTCTTGCGAAAAGAAGTAGCAACTTAGGTCATATCATTAGTGAAGATGTTGTCAAACCAGATCCTAAAAAGATTGAAGCGGTAAAAAAATTCCCAGTCCCACGAAATCAAAAGAACATTAAACAATTTCTAGGATTAGCTGGTTACTATCGGAGATTCATCAAAGATTTTTCTAAAATCGCTAGTCCATTGACAACTTTATTAAAGAAAGACATTCCTTTCCTATGGAAAGAAGAACAAAAAATGGCCTTTTGTACATTAAGAGATTTACTTTGTCAAAATCCGATACTACAATTTCCAGATTTTAGCAAACCATTCGTTTTGACAACAGACGCATCAAATTACGCGATAGGAAGTGTTCTTAGTCAAGGATCGATAGGAAATGATTTACCTATTGCTTACAGTTCACGAACTTTAAACAAAGCAGAAAAGAATTATTCAGTAATAGAAAAAGAAATGCTAGCTATCATTTACGCAATGAAACATTTTCGACCTTATCTTTATGGAAGAAAATTTACACTAGTGACCGATCATCGTCCGCTTATTTGGCTACTTAAATTCGCAGATCCTACATCAAGAATTACTAGTTGGAAATTTAAATTAGCTAACTAAAAACTAATCTTAATGCAGATGCATTATCAAGAAATCCAATAGATGGAAGTAATGAACGACCTCAAAATTTAACAAAAGATTCTATACCATTTACAGGAAAAGAATTGTTAGAAAGATCAAAAGAAATTACAGTAATAGCCTTAGTACATCAATCAATATCAGAAGACATAGATATACCGGTTGATAATAAAGAGAGTAAAGAGACAGATATAACAGAAGATGGTATATCGCTAGAAGAAACTATTTTTATAGGATCTATACAGTCAGCTGACAAGGAAGAGATAGAAGAACAAGAAAATTCGGTCAAGGTTATAGTCCTAAGAGATAATATTATCTTTTGGAAGGATACAATAGCATGTTTTGTAGACACTGCTGGAAAGGTAATAGGAGACGTTGGAAGTTCATTGACAGAAGAAGGAAGATTACTAACAGGGCCATTAGACGCCGGCAAAATTTATAAATATGAGTTTAAAGGACGGACTCAACTTAGTATGATATTATCACATAAGTATGACCTGAAGAAGTTTATAAAATACTCGAGCAATTGTTAAAAGAAATCGATGACAATCAAATCCACTCAGTCAGTATTCTTAAAGAAAAGAAAATCGGTTTCATAACATGGGAAAAAATACAGCATTATCTTGAATCATCTAAAACTAAAAAACACAAGTAAAAATCTTACACCCCAGTCAACGGATGAATGTCATTGAAGAATATCATACATCCGCAGCGGGAGGACACAAAGGTATAACTAAAACTTATAAACGAATACGACAGGAATTTTTCTGGAAAAATATGAAAGAAGATATAAGAAACTATATTTTATCGTGCGTTAGCTGTCAGAAGAAGAAGTTAGTACGAAACAAAACACGTCAGCCTATGGTTATCACCGATACGCCGTTGAATACCTTCGATAAGGTGGCATTAGATATCGTCGGTCCTTTACCGGTTACTGCCTCAGGAAATTGCTACGTTCTAACTATGCAAGACGATCTATCAAAATATTCCATAGCAGTACCTTTACAAGAAATGGATGCTATGACGGTAGCCGAAGCTTTCATTAAACATTGTATTTGTCAATTCAGATCGCCTCGAACGGTTCTTACGGATCAAGGACGAAATTTTATTAGTTCACTTATGCGGGAATTAACTAGAAGATTCCGAATAAAAAAAATTAAAAACAACAGCATTTCATCCTCAATCAAACGGATCTTTAGAAAGGTCTCATCACGTATTAGCTGAATATCTGAAACATTATGTGAGCGAAAAGGAAAATTGGGATATATGGTTGGAAATGGCTATGTTTTCCTATAATACCAGTACTCATGAAGCTACAGGTTTCACCCCATTCGAACTAATATATGGAAAATTAGCAAGAGTTCCATCAAGTTTATCAGCAGAACAGCTAGGAAGAACATATGACGATTATCTGGAAGAATTGATGGATGACCTAGACGAAGTACGGAAAATAGCTAGTGAAAATTTAGAAAAAGCTAAAAAGAGATCCAAAAGATATTACGATAGGAAAATAAATCCAAGGAAATTCACTCCTGGACAATTTGTATTGTTGTTAAGAGGAACCGTTATAAGGAAATACGATAATCAATATGTAGGACCATACGAGATTATGGAAATATATGAAAATGGAAATGTCAAACTTAAGATATCTCAAAAGAAAACCAAAATCGTCCATTCAAATCTAATCAAGGATGCTTCCTTGTAAATAGGTAAATAAATCTTTCCCGAATTGTCACAAAATAACTTTGGAATTTTATTTAATAGGAAACAATGGGATATTTTGAGCTTCAAGAAATTTCTCACTGGGATTAAATTGAACAAGAAGAAGTGTGGGAACAATTAGCCCAGGAAATGTTCGACTTAAGAGAACAGTTGCCAGAAATATTGAGATTAGAAAGACAGCTACGGAGAAGAGTATTATACAGAGCGCGCATGAGGAAGGAGTTAGACCATCTGTGGTTGGAAGATTGTGACAATTCACCACACGACATATTTGACTTAAGGTCATTATTTTACCTATCAATATCAAAATAATTAAAGGAGATTGATGTCGGGAATAGGGATTTATAAATAAAAGAAGAAAAACATATATTTTAAAATAAATGACTATATTATAGTTATTATATATTATATGGACTTCCGTTTCCGGGGTGAGAGAGTGAAAAGAGTGCATGTGACAGGTGGAAAAGAGTGTGAAATAGCGTGAGAAGTGAAGACAAAGGGAAGGGGAAAGCGAGACAGTAGGGTAGAGAAAAGGGCGGGGGTCGAGAGTGAATACAAAGAAGGGTTGGAAACAAAAAATAAAGGCAGGAAAGCGAGGAAAGGTGCGAGAGAGGTTAGGCGAAGACCGGGAACAGAAAAGGCGGCAATGGTGGAGCAGAGTGGGGGGCGAGGGGGTACGGGCAACGGGGACAAGAGGAACGCGAGGTAGAGCCGAAAGGAGAGGCGGTGGCGACATCGGACGAGCAAAGCAGGAGACAGGGGAGGAGTAGGAGTGCGACGGTCGGTAATAGTGGAGAGTGAGTAGCAAGGGACAGAGCAGTGAAGGAGTAGAGTGGTAGGAGAGCAAGAGTAAGTAAGCGGGAGAGAAAGAGTGAGACGCGGCAGGAGAGGGAACAAGCAGTGGGAAAGAGGATGGAAGAGAACAAGGAGGGAGGTAAAGGAGGGGACGAGAAAAGAGAGGAAGAGATAAAAAAGAGGGGAAGGCCATCCAATGCACAAAGGCTAATGAGAGAGAGGAGCGCGAGCACTGGTGGCAACACACTGGAGGCGTGGGGGGAGTTAAGCGAGATGTGGAAGAGAAAGAGGGAGCAAAAGGCGGAAGGTGAGGAAGAGGAGCGGGTTTTTCAGAGAAGCAAATTAATGCAAAGATCACCGGAGAGGAAGGAAGGGGAAGAGGAATCGGTAATAGAAATGATAAGGGAGATGAGGGAAGAAATAAGAAAGGACATGAAAGAGGTAAAGGAGCAGGGGTGGGAAGCAAGGGAGGAGATAGGAAGGCTGAGAGAGGAAATGAGGAAGAGGGAGGAGAGGTGGAGAGAAGAGAGAGCGGAGATAGAAAGAAGAATGAAGGAGATGGAGACGAGGATGGAAGGGTTAGGGATAAAGGGGAGGAAAACGGAAGAGCTAGAGAGAAGAATAGAGAAGATAGAGAGGAGAGGGGAAGAGGAGATGGGTAATAGGGACGAGGGAATAGGGGGAAAGGGGGAAATGGAGGAGCGGATGAAAGAGTTGGAGAGGAGGATGGAGACTAGGGAAAGGGAGGAGAAGAGAAAGAACTGCATAATAAAAGGGGCGCCAAAGGAGGGGACGGCGAGTCAGATCGCAACGAGAATTCTGGAGAGAATAGGGGTGCAAGCGAGAATAGAGAGGGCAAGGGAAATAGGAAAACGGGGAGTGGGTAGGAGAGGGATGGAAGCAATGGTAGAGGTGAGAATGGACAGCTTGGAAGGAAAGATGGAGGTGATGAGGAATAGATACAAGCTAAGAGGAGGCAGGGAAAGGATTGAGGACGACCTCACGTGGAAGGAGAGAAGAATGCAGTGGTTGCTAGGAGAAATAGCGGAGGAGGAAGGAAGAAAAGGAAAGAGAGTACAGGTAAAGTACGGAAAAATAATAGTAGATGGATCGGTATGGATATGGGACGAGAAAGAAGAAATTCTGAGAGATGTAAGGGGGAGGGAGAGGCCGAAAGAGAAGGAAGGAGAACGGGGAGAGGACGGGACGACATTGGAGGGAACGAGGAAGAGGAGGGAAGAAGCAAAACACGGATAGGAGAGGAAGCAGGGGGGAGAGGACAGAAGGAAGAAGGCGGTGAGGAAAGGAAAAGGTGGAGGATAGGTTTCTGGAATGTGCATGGGGTAACGAACAAGGATAAGGAGTTTTGGAGAGGAATGGAGGAGTGGGAAGTGATTGTGCTGATTGAAACATGGGTAGAGGAGAATCAGTGGAACAAAGTGAGAAGTAAGCTGCCAACAGGATATGTATGGGAGACGCAGTGGGCGAAAAGGAGGAAAAAGAAGGGCAGGGCAGCAGGGGGGATGATGATAGGGATAAGAGAAGAGATGATAGGGGAGGGGAAAATAGAACAGGGAAGAGAGGAGGGACTGATGGCAAGGAAAGTGAAGACGGAAGAGGAGGAGTGGGTAGTGGTGGCGGTGTACGTGAACGGGGACATGGATAAGAAAATGGAGAGGCTGAGGGAATGGATGGAGACACAAAGAGAGAAAGGAGGAATAATAATAGGCGGGGATTTCAATGCATGGACGGGAAGAAAGGGGGGAGGGACAAGAGGGGGGGGGGGGGAAGAAGAGGGGGGGAGGAGGAGGTCA
Source organism: Cephus spinipes (assembly GCA_963971525.1). Taxonomy (NCBI): domain Eukaryota; kingdom Metazoa; phylum Arthropoda; class Insecta; order Hymenoptera; family Cephidae; genus Cephus; species Cephus spinipes. The sequence continues at coordinate 11,347,673 of OZ020577.1, read as the reverse complement.
AAGCACGAAGGGGAGGACGTAGACGGAAAAAAATTAATTAAAGTACTAGAAGAGGTGGGGTGGGAAATTTTAAATGGAAATGTAAAAGGGGACGAAGAAGGGGAATTCACGTTTACAGGAGGGAAAAAGGCTACAGTGATAGATTACGTTCTAGGGGATGACAACACAAGGAGGGGAGTGGAGAGTATGGAAGTGGGGGAAAGAGTAGAATCGGATCATCACCCGTTGGTAGTAACGACGAGGAGAGGGAAAGTAAAAAGGAGAAAAGAAAAAAGAGGGGGGAGGAGGGTGGGAAGCGGAAAGTGGTCGGACAAAATGAAAGAAGAATATAGGAAGAGAATGGAGGAGATGAAGGTAGAGGGAGAAGGGGTGGAGGGAATGATGGAGAAAACAATAGAGAGGATAAAAGAAGGGATGAAGGAGAGCGAGGAAGCAGGGGGCAGAGAAAGGGAACGGTGGAAGGAAGGAAGGTGGGATGAAGAGTGCAGAGAGGGGAAGAAAGAGACAAGGCAGGAGTTAAGAAAATGGAGAAAGGGCAAGAGCAAAGAAGAGGAATATAAGGCCAAGAAAAAAGAATACAAGGAGCTGTGCGAAAGGAAGAAGGAGGAGGAAAGAGAAAGACTGATGAGAGAGGTGGCGAGGGCGAAAACAGAAAACGAAGTATGGGAGATAGTGAACAGGGGGAGGAAGGTCAGGAAGAAGGTAAACGAGAAGATAAAAGCAGAGGAGTGGAGAGAGTATTTTATGGGACTGTTAGGAGGAGTAGAGGAAAGGGTAAGGGTGGGGACGGAGGAAGCCAAAAGGGAAGGAGAGGAAGAGGGCATAAGCAAGGATGAGATAAGGAAAGCAATGGAAAAGATGAGAGAGGGGAAGGCGATGGGAGGGGACGAAATACCCAACGAGGCTTGGAAATGTGGTGGAGAAAGAATGGTAGAAATAGCGTGGGAGGTGTGCAGAAGGGTATGGAACGGGGAAGGTTGGCCGGGAGGGTGGAAGGAGGGGATAATAGCGCCGATTGTGAAGAAAGGGGAAGGGAGTAGGGTAGAAGAGTATAGGGGGGTGACACTGATGCCAGCACTGTATAAGATATACACAACAATTCTGACAAGAAGACTGGAGGAGGAAGTGGAAGGAAAGGGTCTGATACCGCAGAACCAGACGGGATTTAGGCAGGGCATGGGGACGATAGACAACATATACGTGCTAAACTATATAGTGAACAGACAGTTGGAAGAAGGGAAAGGAAAGTTGGTGGCGATGTTTATAGACCTGAAGGCAGCATTTGACTCAGTGGACAGGAAGGTATTATGGGAGGCAATGGAAGGGAGAGGGGTGAGAAAGGGATTGAGAGAAAGAATAGAGGAGGTGTACGCAGAGACAATAAGCAGAGTGAAGGTGGGAGGAGAGGTGGGAGAGGGATTTTGGACAGCCAAAGGGGTAAGGCAAGGGTGCCCGATGAGTCCGATATTATTCAACATCCTGACGGCAGACATGGAGGAGGTATTAAGGAAGGGAAGATGGGGAGGGATAAGGGTGGGAGGGAGAAGAATATTCTCCCTGGCGTACGCAGATGACGTAGTAATGTTGGCAGAAAACGAGGAGGAAATGGAGAGTATGATGAGGAGATTGCAGGAGTACCTGGACAAGAAAAAGCTTGTGGTGAATGTAGAGAAAACGAAGATGATGAGATTCAGGAAAGGGGGAGGAAGGATGAAGAAGGTAGATTGGAGGTGGAAGGGGAAAAAATTGGAAGAGGTGAAGGAATTTAAATACCTGGGATATAGGTTTCAGAGGAATGGGAAACAAGAGGGGCATATAAAGGATAGGGTAAGGAAAGCGGTAGGCGTAATGAAGAAAGCGTGGGGAATAGGGAAAAGGAAATTCGGAAGAAACTGGATGAGAAGAATGTGGCTATACGATACGCTGGTGTGGACAGTGATGGGATACGGGGCAGAGGTGTGGGGGTGGGAAGAAAGAGTGGAAGTGGAAAGGACGCATGAGAGGTTTATTAGATGGACACTGGGAGTGGATTGGAGAACACCAGGATATATGGTGAGGGATGAAACAAAGAGGGAAAAGATGAGGGTCAGGGCAGGCAGGAGAGCGTGGCGATTCGAGGAGAGGCTAGGGAAGGGGGGAGGAAGCGAGTTGGCGAGAGTGTGTCGGGAAGAAATACAGGAAAGAGAGAGGAGAGAAGGGCAAGGATTATCGGAATGGGAAAAAGGGAGGAGAGCGTTCAGAGAGGGAGGAGGACAAAAAGAAGGAGAAGTGGACGGAACGGGGGAGGGGGGACTGGAGGGATTCGAAAGATGGGAAAAGGAGGATAGACGAAGACAGGAAAGGGAGAGGGAGGAAAGAATAAGGAAATCAAGGTATAATGGATGGTACAAAATGGTAAGGACAGAGGGGATACCGGAATACCTGAAAGCGGGGTGGAGCGAAGAAAGGAGTAGGAGAGTAGCAAGATTTAGACTGGGAAATGAGATGAGGGAAGGAAGATACTGGGAGACAGAAGAGGAAAGAAAGTGTAGAGTATGTGGAGGAGAAACGGAGTCGTGGGGATACGTATTGGAGAGATGCGGAGGGGGTGGAGAGGAGGGAAGGGGAATAGAGAACAGGATAAAGGAAACGCTGGACGAAAGAGGAACGGGAGAAAAGTGGATGAAAGAAATTGAGGAACGGAGAAGGAAAGGAAAGGAAGTGGAAACAGCCACAGAATGAAAGAAGGAATGGAGTGAATGGAAAGGAAACGGAAGTCGAAGAGAGGAGAGAGGGGCGAAGGGGAGAGCGGCGAAAGAGCGAGCGAGCGAGCGTGCGAGGATGTATAGATAGAATAAGAACTAGAATAAGGAATAAGGAACAATGGATAAGGACCACGGAAGAGGAGGAGGAAGGGAGAGCGAGGAAGGGAACAGGACAAGAATGATGAAGATATAAATAAATAGAATATAGGAAGATGTAAATAGAGAAATAAGTAAACGGATAAGTAGTATATAAGTAGTATAATGAAAATAGGAAAGTAAGTGAGTAAGTAGATAAGATGATGGAATGTGAAAAAGAGTAAGGGCGGAAGCGGAAGCCTTGTAACCCATAGGGGAAACAATAAAATTTATACAATACAATACAATATATATTATATGAAGAAAAATAATAATAACACTCATACTATGTCTATAAATGATCTACTATTATATCTACTATATTCTATATCTAGAACATTGTAATGCTACGTAACTACTACAATATATTATAATATACTATAATACACTATATAAAATAAAATGTTTATAATTTTGAATTTGACAAATATGAAATATTAAAAATCGAAAAATGTTCTAATAAAAAATGTCAGTCTAACTCGTCGCACTTTCACATTCACCGGGAAGAGTTGTGAGGTCTCCGCAATGGGGCAGGAGGATCTCGCGGCCGGAATAATCGCCTTCCCTCTTGAATTTCTGCTACCGGAACAGCGGGCCCTACCCGAATTCCGGTAGTGATAAACCAGAAGTGGTCCCCGATCCCCGGATAGAAGAAATATCCAGGACCCCTCACTTCGCCGATGTTAATGTGGCTAAGGATCCTGGACATTTGTGGTGCAGGGAGCTGAAGCCACTCGTCTGGTAGATCAACGACCTCTTCATGACCATTTAAGTGAATTGGAAGAGTGTCGAAGAATTCCTGAAAATAAACGGAAAAAAATAAATTAAAAACGAAATGAATAAAAATAATATTGGTAATAAATTTGTAATACTTACGAAGTTTTGAAATTCCTGTCGATTGTGTTCAGGACGCTCAGGTTCTCTCCCTTCCCTCGTGGGAAGTTCAAGCAGGAAAGACAAAATGAATAGGAAAAAATCAAACATTTTTACGAGTGGTTAAGCAAGTAATGAACAGGAATTGCGGGAGCACAATGTTTTATAGGCAGGTAGAAGGGAAAGGAAATAAAGAGTTCAATAGTCACAAGTCGATAAGAAGATTCGCGTTTCAAAAAGAATGTGGAAACCGATATTAATACAGTCTGGACACTATCATATCTACACTACACTATGCGAGAATATATTACGTTAGTCTCAACAATTAAAAATAGATTTCTATTATAGGATTCAATTATTGATATGTTCATGAGGAAGATAAAATGGATCATGATAATTATCGCAATAATATTCATACCAAAATCACAATCAATAATAGGATATGATTGTAAAGTAAATAATTCTACGATTGAACGAACTTACCTTAAGTGAAGTTCGATCGGGATTATATGAGCCGTCTCGTCCGAATAGATCATATATGTAGTTATGCTTTGCTGCATGAATATCCACAGTCCTATAAAGAAAAAAGGAAGCCAAGTGGCGCCCTTACACACCTTAGCAACGGCCCGATACAGCCTAATACGCCATTAATTTTAAATAAGAATCAGCTCGCAACGATGGGGTTACGGGAATAGGGTGGGTTTGATCTATTCGGACGAGACGGCTCATATAATCCCGATCGAACTTCACTTAAGGTAAGTTCGTTCAATCGTAGAATTATATTTCGCCGTCTCGTCCTCAAGATCATATATGTAGATATTTAAAGAATTAGCGTTGCGAGCTTCGAGGTCCGTTAAACGTTAAACATTTTATTAACATCTTAGTAACAGGACGCTGTGCTAATAACATCTTGAAATAGGTATTTACAGTTTCCTTTATTTTGAGAACACCGCAGACGCAAATTTTTGCGATGCTATGACTGGACGGTTATAAAACCTGGCAAAAGCTTCTGAGCCTTCTGTCCAGCCGGCTGTTTGTCTGATTACCTCTACATTTACTCCCATTCTCAACGCTTTGGAGGTGGCTGCATGTCTAGTACTATGCGCTGAAAAAATCGACGTATCGACTCCACTCTTGCTCAACATTTCTTTGACCCAACGTCTAATTGTTTGACAAGTTGCCACATGAAAAGGTTTCATATACGTTAAAAACAAAAAACTATCGTTGTTCGATCGAATTTCCTCTGTACGTTTTACGTATGTTAAAAGGGTCGACGCTACACAAAGGAGCGGTTGCTCCTTGAAGAAAGGTATTGTTAACAACGGCTGCTCTCGACCGCGTCCCGACGTCTTCACTCGGTCGGTAATATGCACCTGCACTGTATCTTTGGCAACATTAATGTTTTCAACTCGAATAAGCGATAAGGTTTGAACCCTTTGCGCAGTGATTAATGCGAGGAGGGTTGCGAGCTTTAATGTTAATTTCTGAAGAGACATATCTTCATTCAAACGAAAGGTTTGGACATAGTTGAGAGCGCACCGCGGATCCCAAGTTGTTGAATACCTTGGTTTTTGCGGCTTTTCTATCGCCACACCTTTAAAGAATCTCTTTACTTGCTCATCAGAGCCTATTTCTTCGGCTAGTATTAACGACAACGCGGAGCGATGACAATTCATCGTGCTATACGATTTTGCATGTTGTGAACGCTCTGTTAGGAACTCTAGAACGTGAGTGACTGAGGCCTGGAAAGGTGAGATATGGTTTCTGTTGCAAAACTCCCACCACAGTTTGTATGATCCGTCATACTGTTTCCGAGTCGAGTCAGACAATGAAGCGAGGATCGTTGGTTGTGCTGATGTTGGGACGCCTTTGAGTTGAAATGCTTTGCTGATAGCCTCGCTGCAACCAGGGTAAGCGAGCTGGACAACGGATGCGGTTCGCTGTAAGGTCCAGATAATAAATTCTTAGTTGGACGAAAAAGGATTGATTCAGATACCAATAATTTCCGAAACAAGGGAAACCAGCTTTGCGTTGGCCAAAGAGGTACTACTACTACGCCCTCCGCCTTATCCGTTATAATTTTTCGCAGGGCACGAAGGATGACCGCAAAAGGGGGAAACGCGTAAAAGAACTCTGCGGACCAGGATATCGTGAATGCGTCTATTGCAACAGATTCCGGATCCATGTGCCATGATACGAAACGTTGCACCTTCGCGTTTCTACTTGACGCGAATAGATCGATGTCAACATTTCCGAATATCCGTACAATTTTGTCGAAAGCCCAAACAGCTAACTCCCACTCAGTCTCCTTTGGAATTACTCGAGACTCACAATCTGCTTCTACATTATCCTTTGACTTTATATATGAAGCGAAAAGCCAGAGATCGCGATCCTCGCACCACTGCCAAATTTCCTTACTAAGAGCCGCTAGCTTCGGATATTGCACTCTACCAAACCTGTTTATATACGCTAACGCCGTAGTGTTATCTATTCTTAACAAGATTTCACACGAGTGTAGATCCTTAGCGAAACATTTGAGGCCGTTAAAGACGGCTTGGAGTTCTAAGAAATTAATATGATCTTTTTGTTGTTGTTGGCTACTCTACCAGCCGTGTGCTCTTTGACCATTGCAATAAGCACCCCATCCGGTCGTGGATGCATCTGTGAAAATTTCTAGCCCATAGCGAAATTTTCGAATAGGACCAGTGGCACTCGGAACGGCCTTTATCCACCAATCGATGTCTCTTTTTGCACAATCCGAGATGCTCATCTTCCAATCGTAATTATTCTCATTTCGAGTTAATGCTAAAAACTTTTCGCGTTCGAGACCCTTGACGTATACAGGTCCATACTTCACCGCAGGACACGCAGCTACTAGCTTTCCAATGAGGCAAGCAAATTCTCTGATCTTGCAAGTTTCTTTTCCACGAATTTCCGCGGCCAATTCCAGAATTTTCCGTACCTTCTTTTCTGTCAATCTGATGCAAAAATCCTCGCTATGAAGAGTGAAACCTAAGTATTCGCAAGCTGGCATAAGCTGGCATTTTTCTAGGTTTAATACAAACCCTAAAGACTCTAAAATATTCCTGGCCTTAACAGTAACCTGTAAACAAGCCTTGCTTGAGGTTTCCATCAGAAGCATGTCGTCTAGGTACAATACGAGTACTACTCCTTTTAACCTTAAATCATGGATGACCGGTTTTAGCAATTTCGTAAATACGTAAGGAGCTGTGCAAAGGCCGAACGGCATGCAATTAAACTCAAATATCTTCCCGTCAAAGACAAAACGCAGGTACTTCTTGTGTTCTTCCCAAATTGGGATAAGGAAATAGGACGCCTTTAGGTCCAAAGTTGTCATATAACAACCGCGAAAAAACAATTTTGAAACTACTTTCATGTTCTCCATCTTAAAATGCGGCGCGACCATGAACTCATTAAGCTTTCGCAGATTCAAAATGAATCGTTTATCTCCGTTTGGCTTATCTACTGTGAAATATGACGAGATGAATTGACCCTTAACAGGCTTGCATACAGAGACTGCTCCTTTGTCTATTAATTTGCCAATAAGAACCCTAAGAGACTCTTTTCCCTCTGTAGAAAACGCGGGTTCGCGAGGTACCTGATCTTGGATAACTCGATACGCAAAGGGAATTTTATATCCTTTAACAGTTTGTAAAATGTTACGATCTGATGTTATCGTTGACCATTCCCTATAAAAAACCTTGAGTCTGCCGGCCAATTTCTTTACCTCTATCGTTTCTCCTGGCGAGTTCGGTCTGTTTGTTTCGAACGTTGCCCTCCCTGTTGGTAGTTCTTCTGCTTCCGGGGAGGGCCCTTCCAGTTTAAAGAAGGCTGAGCTGATTTCGTAGATCCTTGGCCTTGATTAGATGAAGTTAGATGCTTGGACTCCCGCTGTTGGTGTTGCTTCGCTGGCGGTTTCGCGAAAGCCTTCGTCGATCTTTCTACCGTTTGTGCAGACTTTAACTTCTCTGCAAATTCCTTTCCAAACAGCAGCGAATTGACTGGGCTTTCCTCTGCGATTGTCCTTACTATCGGGTTGAGATTTGACATGATAGTATATCTTCGTGCCATTGACATTCCATGATGAAGATCTGCCATGATCCTTCCAGCATCACTCGTGGTAGCAATTAGAGGGGAAAACATTTCCTTGGCTGTAGGGTCTCGTGCATCGAGTTTGACGAGTTCCGAAAGCGTAATCCCTACTGCGCTGATGGCCGCACAGAGCTGATTTTGAAAAAGTGACTGGAAATAATTGGACTTCGTTGACGTCGGATTAAGAGCAGTTTTCACCTCTGGATGTAACAATGGCGCTTTCATAAGCGTGCAGTTTCCACTAGCTGGGTATTTTTTGACAAGTTCTTTTCTTGCCTCTTTCTCCATGCCTTTCTCAAGCAATTTCTTCCATCTTTCGGCAATTTCCGGTAAAATATCCGGTCCGATCGTATCGTCCTTAGCTGGATCGTCGCCAAGTAATTCGAGGGTCGAAGGATCAACCTGAGCTGTTGTGGGACTAACCTTGTCTGACTCCTCGACAGCTGCGACTTCTTTCCGTGGGCTCTTACGTTCAAGGGATTTACTAGAACTCTGTCGGTAAGAGGTCCCTACAGAGCCATCTGTGGATATACTGTGAGTCCTTCGTCGTGCATAATATCTTTCTCGAGACCTCGAGCGTCTCGGTGAAGACGCAGAAGAGCTCCTGTCGGAACTATAACGCCGACGACCCTGTCCTGACGGGGGTCGACCAGCACGTGAAAATTTTTCACAACCTCCTCCTGTTGGAGACGGCCTTTTGGCACTGTAGTGCCTTTCATAGCTGCGATTGCGTTCACGGAGCGGTGAGCGCGAACGATCTCTTGTCGAGCACCGTCGATAACGCGATCTCCCCGCCCGCTCATCACGCCTAACCAAAGCTTGAGCGATCTTTTTGAGAAGTTTTCTCGGACTTTCACTCGCGCTTCTGCTTCTACTGATACTCCTCTTCTTTCCTACACCACTACTATGTCTCCTCCGTGAGGATGACATTTTTCCCAAAAGCCAAAACACTTCTTAAAGCAAAATAAAGTTTAATGGTTTACGGACGTGTGAATAGATTCGCACAGAAAAACATAATGGCGTATTAGGCTGTATCGGGCCGTTGCTAAGGTGTGTAAGGGCGCCACTTGGCTTCCTTTTTTCTTTATAGGACTGTGGATATTCATGCAGCAAAGCATAACTACATATATGATCTTGAGGACGAGACGGCGAAATATAATCTGAATATCACGACAGTCTCATTATTACAAGTTGGAACATGCGATTTACCAATTAACAAACCAATTGCGGAAAACATCGAAATACAGCTATTACAACTAACAGATTTTGTGTCAACGGAAGTACTGCAATGTAAAATCGAAATTGATCGAACAATTTATTACTGCGGAATGTATTCTCATATTTCGGTCGTGAACAACGGAAGAAGAGAATATATTCAAGAAACAACTAAAGAGCAATGTCAGAAAATTCATAACACAATAACCATGCAAATGACATTAGGAAACATAATTGTTGGATTACCAATGAATGCTACATCAAATTATCCAATAACCCTCGCAGGAAAAATAGGAAATGATGGAAGTTGTAAAGGAGTACAGTATTCAGATCCTTATGGCTCATGGTCAGATGTAATTGTTCAAGCAAATGTCCAAATTTCAGTATACAATTTTAACGCAGTAGTTCATTTAAATGAAAATCGAATCAGCATGCCTTCAGGGTTAACATGTCACCTGAATGAAGGATCCTGTATGGATTTTGATAAAGGAAACTCATTTTGGACATCACCCTCAGATGATTGTCAATACTCGCATTATACAGTGTTATTTGAAGGAAAAGCCTCACATATACAGGAAAACAACTCAGCAATTAAAAGGTCATCACGAGAAATTTATATGTTGGACCATGGATCATTCACATTCGCTTTAGCAAAGAAAGGAGAACGGAAAATCTATGGATATACCTTAATCGAAACAGAACATCCAAAGTTGTTCATTTTAGAAACCAGGAAGGATGGAACTTTTGCAAGGAAGGGGCCACTTGACACGAATAATCTGGATTTTGTCACGTATGTAAAATCTAAGTTCATTTTTATGGAAAAACACATGAATCAACAATTTTCTACTCTGTACCACGATATATTGGTACAACGATGTCTGTTACAACGACAAGTTTTAGAAAATGCATTAATGCTTGGAATAACTTCACTAGACGAATTTGCAAATACTATTATGAAAAAACCAGGATATATGTCAGTCTCAGGAGGAGAAGTAATATTTTTGATTAAATGTATACCTGTCGAAGTAAAAATTACACGAACTGAAAGATGTTATCAACAGTTGGCAGTTTATAAAGGAAACGATTCATATTTCATTACACCAAGAACTCATATGTTAATAAGAACAGGGACAGAGATTGATTGTAATGATATAGTAGCACCTATGTATTATATTAATAATATTTGGTATAAATTTACTCCAAATCCACAAACAGCTATCGAACCAATGATCTTAAAACCAGATACAGAACCCACTTGGGAATATCAGATTATTGACGTAGGTTCAAGCGGAATCTATTCAGATCAGGAAATGGAAAAATTAAGAAAACATATAATGTTTCCTGCTGAGAAACCTGTAGTCGTGAGTAATGTAGCTCGAGGAGTTGGAAAAACAAGGAATGTCAATATCTTATCTTTTGGACGAAGAAACAATTAATACTGTTGTCAAGGATACATGGAAGAAAACTTGGGAATGGTTTACCGGGTTTGGAACATTTAGTGCAGGATTGTTAGGAACTTGGATGGTAGAGAAATTTCTAAAGTTTGTTATAGATACTATACTTCATGAAATAGCTCTACATACAATATATGGATGGAGCCTATAGTTCATTGGAGCAATTTGGGACTCTTTAACCAGCTACCTATTACATTTGGGACAACGCAGATACACAGATGGTATGACAGGACCAACAGTAAATACCAAAATCCCAGATGAAAACGAAAAAAAGAATTTGGAAATAGGACCACCATCAGCACCCCAATTTAATTCAATAGAACAACGATCGTCAAATCAAACGCAACCACAAATACAAACACAACCAAATGTATTATACCCAAGTTTGAAAAATGAATCAGGGCAACAACCAAATGAACAACCTAAGGTCATATATGTTCATCTGGACGAAAACTAAGCAAATTGCAAAGTTTCCGTTCTTAAGGGGGGAGGTGTTACTTTCTACTCCTTATAATTATCAATGGGCAAAACACATTATATTTTTTTACACATTATAATCATTTAATCACATAATCATTAATCTAGGGATAATACATTATTAACGTTACACTAACAATATTAAATATTGTTTTCTACTTTATTAATATTGAACAATGAAGATATAAATAAACGGATAAGCCTGAATCTTCTCGGATAATATTCAAGGAGATTCAAATTACAGAGTATGACTTGGTATATTGATTATCGGAAAAGGGTTAATTGTCAATCGATATATTAAGAATTTTGAAGAAGGGGAGTCACATTGACCAATAAGAAGTAGTTTTACTGCTATAAAAAGGGAATCAGAAGTCGCATTCGGGGATGTGGTTAAAAGAGTTTAAGAGAGCAACATTAGAGTTGTTGAGTGTGTTAAATCATATTCAAAGTTCCAATTAGAGTCGCGAGTGAAGTCAAAATATACCAAGTACCTCTAAACCTTATCCAAGTTACCAAAATCAGTGTATTTACAATTACTTGCAACCTTCCCGGTGTGACGTGAATTTTGGACAATCCACGCCACAAACGACCCGCCAGTATAGGGATTTAGTGATTCACTGTTTTACGCTCCAAACGTCAGTCCTAGGTTAAGACGCACAGATTCCTTTAGTACTAAGTAACCAGCCTGTCGTCCGCTTTTATGTTTCTTTGCTTGGTTTTATTTGCCTACTGCTTGCTTTCTTTTTCTTTTTCTTTCTTTGGATATTGTATGACGCTTTGGTGAGATTCATTGGTGTAAGAGCTGGTGGACCGAGGACGTACGACGGGGGAAGGGAGGAAAGAGGCGCTGATTTTGGTGACCCTTGGGGACCGACTGCCGCCGCTGCACGAGGAGTGGATGCTGCACCAAAGGACACCAGAGAGTTCCTGAGTACCCGGGATGGGGCTCAAGCTTTCGTCTGCCGGCCGTCCAGCTGGGACGCCCTACGATCGACGCCGCCCTCGCCGCCGACCAGGAGTTGACGTGTCCTCCTCGTCCTGCCGCGAGGCCGCGAGAATATCTACGGCGGGCTCATGCCGATGTACCGCCGGAGACAGGGAGGGAGAGCAGCCAGCACCGCGGACTCCCGCGCTCCCTGGCCTACGAACGGACCGCAGCACCCGAAGACTCCCGAACGTGCCGCCGACAGCTTCGGTCATTTTCGTGACTAGCGATGATCCTCACCGCCAAAAATCCCCTTAAGGAATTTATACGTTTGAAGTTCGATATATTGTCACGGTTCCGCCAGCGCCGAAATAATGTAAATAGTGGGGGTCAAGAGGTCTCGAGCTGAGTGAAATTAAACGAGTACTTCACTTACGTTTGGAGCTTATTAGCGAGTGGTTGCGATTTAGGGACAGTCAGTAAGCATAGGGCCGACAAAAGAACGTACGGATAAGAGAAAAGATAACGGAAAAGAGATAGACGAGAAAGTAGAGAAGGAAGGAAGGAGGGAAGGAAGGAAGGAAGCCCTTTTGGCTCTCGAGACTTAAAAACGTACTTGGCCGCTACTAGATTTGGTGAGACCCTTGACTACCATTATAAAATTGGCGAAATAATTTCTTTGTGTTAGTGAAAAAGTACCGCCTAGGCCTTCTGCCTCAGCGGACGTATCTCCGATTTTGAGAGTCCCGATGTGAATGTCTTTCCGCATCGGGCTAGCAAAAAGGACGATAGTGCTGGGATTTGCGAATTAGTGATACTTCGATAATTTAATGTTTGTTGGATTTTTGCCGCATGAGGCCCTAACGTAAGCTCTATACTGGAATCTGTCTGGAAAATAAGTTTTCTTATATGGTTGAGTATTTCTGTAACGCTGCGCTTTTTGGCGATATTTCATATTATAATTTATTGATGTCTCGCATTTTCTAGTTGCTGGGTATGGTTTAGAGATTTGTCGAATCATTTAACGAATGAAGATTGAGCGCCCCTCTGGCCTAGTAGAATAGTACAAATCCTTTGTTCACGAGATACACGCTCGACCTCGCGGCGACCGCGTGTGTTTTCGCCGGCCGTTTTGCCGTTCCTTCTGAACGCGGCCGATTAATAATTATACTTAGTCTTTTATATTAAATTTAGTGTATCCAAAAGAGTTTGAAACCGGCAACTATAGGATGCTTTTAGTGATAATTATTATATTTTATGCTCTCGCTATTTATGTGATTTCTTGGTGTTATCTATGCTGTATCGTATACTTGTCGCGTGCTTTTCTGTTACTCTTCGACTCTCCGCGTTTTGCGATGGACTCTTTCCTATTCGCGTAAAGCTCCTTAACATCTAGGGAATTGTAGTGACGAGTACGTCGGATTCTTTGTTCGCGATTCGGATTATTTGTGTGTCCTTTCGCGCTCGTTAGTCGTAGTATTTATTGAGTGCCGTTTGCGAAAATATCAGAGTACTTGGTTAGTTCTCAGAAAAGTAATCCAACATCGAATTACTAGGGACGGCCCTGTGCCGCGAGCGCGTCACGAGCCTCACCGCTCCCGCGATTACACGCTTCGCCCGCGCCTACGAACTCGCCGAGCTCGCCGCTCACGCGTGCGCCGTCTACCGCGCGATAGCCGCCGTGCTACTTTAGGCGAAAAGCCGTAGATCTTGGTACGCTTAGTAGAGCGAATTTCTGAGACTGCTGGATAATATGATCTGTCCGATTGATGTTCGTGTATTCGTTCCGCATTGTTAGCGTCTTTTGCGTTAATCTTTCCGCGTTAGCTTAAGTCAATTCTTTAGTGTAATATTTCCGCATTTCAGTAAAATCCATTTGAGCATATCATTTAATTTGGCGAACTTTGTATGCGTAGAATCCGTAAACTTTGCATTTTGGAATTATATAGAGTCATCCTCGGGAAGTTCAACTGATGGAATCATCTAGTCGATTTTCTTACTTATGTTCCTGCGTTTGCTTCTATTTCTATTGCTTGCTTATCTCTACCTACGCTTTTCTTTCCGCATATACGTTATAGTAATTTCCTTAGATTAACTTCACTTTGGTTTGTATAGAATCATTTTCTTGGCTTTGTTAATTTAGTATAAGGCTTTTGTGATTTTGAATTGATTTGCTCTGCACCGCTCTGGTTTAATACTTTATCTTGCCGCATGTTTCTGACTTATATGAATTTTCCTTTGGCTACATTTTCTAATTGCTTCTGATGACTTATTTTAAAATATAGCTCTGGTGCGTTAACTTATTATTTGTGCTTTTCCTACTTTAAATTACTATACCTCTGTTCCCTGCCTGAACGCCACGACGCTTCCGTCTAGCTAGCCACCGGACAGGGCATTTGGTGACTTTTGTTTAGCGACTCTCTCTCCTCCGCTGCTTGGTGGACATCTTACGGATCGGCCGTTGTCCTTTGGTGCATCTCGTAGTGAGATTAGGTTAGTGACTTTGTGAACGGGAGGCGCGTCTTAGGACCGTTGGCGTCGCCCCCGGATCCGTTAGAATTTTGGTGATACCTTTGAGAGCGAGAGGCCCGTCTTAGGTTGTTGGCGTGGTCCTCGTGTCCGTTATGTTAGTGTTTAGTTTTAGTGTAACCCGGCCGATTCCGAATTGGGTAAAATTTAATTAGTGACAAAGAGAGTGCGTTGCACTCGTGGTACTCCCGCGAGGGATACCTGGCGCCCAACCCGTGAATTCGTGTTGGTGATAGGAGGCAGAGAGAGAGGACCATTGCGGGTCGTTTTTGCTGGCGTAAAATATATTGGATCCTTCGGGGAAAGTTGTTCTGTACGTCGCAAAATTTGGCGCCCAACGTGGGGCCCGAGTAAGGAGTTTTTTTTTGGTAGTTTTACGTCGAAAAATTTGGCGCCCAACGTGGGGCCACAAGGCTAATGGGACAGACTTCGTGATTTAATGATAATTAGTGTTATTTTCCAAATTGATAAATCTTATTCCTCTTAGTGTCAATTTCTTTTTGGTGTCTTTAGTGACATATTGGTACATTTCGTGGAAAAAAAAAATACTTTCTTGGTGATTTTTGGGAATCATTTGGGATCATTTTTGAAAACCTTCACTTACACTTATTGGATGTAGTTTATTTTGCGTTACTGGAATTTTGTTTTGAAGAATATTTCTTCACGCACCTACGAGCTAGCAATTAATCCTTTGTTTTTCGTGTTTAACTTCAAGAATTTGTGAGTTTCGATCTTCTATTGTAACGTCACGTAGGCCAAGCGACCTACGGGTCTTAGCGCTAATCTGTTTGTTGTTGCCTTAGTTATTCGAGACCTTTGTGATAACTTCTCTTTGTATAGCAAAATTATACTAACCGAATCAAATATCTTTCATTGGTACTAGCCAGCCAAAATATTTACGCTTATTCGTTGGATCTTGGACCTCCTTGATTCCAACCTCTACTGCCGCATCGTTATTTCGTATATATTTTTTTTTATTATTTAATTTTGTGCTGATTAATTTGCCGCTATATAACTTCGAGGAGCATTCCGGGAATAACACCTCTTCGGGTAACGATTCATGTCTGAACCGTATGAACCACAAGCTTGGGTACGATCGTTGACACCTCGATCCTTAGGATATTTAATAGCCCGCTTTAATTTAGATTCATCCGGTTCCGCGTTCGAGCAAAGGGCGCGTTTGATAGATTTCTTGTCGAACACCGACTTTTACGCGAGCACCTTAGCGATGTCTGAACCCGAAGTACTAGATACCGCCGCAGGGGGGCGAACCGAACTCGTTACCCCAGGAAATCCTCGCGTAGGCATTGAGGACGAGACGACTCGTCGAGCCGCTTCTCCGGTAATACCCGAAAGAAATTATTCGTCGTATATGCCGACTCAAACGACCGCCTTACCACCGGGCGTAACGGAACGCCGGCATACCTCGCGACGTCACGACATAGACAATCCCTATGGTCGTAATGCCTGGGACGTGGTTAGCAAATGGAACATTCGTTTCAACGGGAAGGTAGATTCTAATGCCGAGGAATTCTTAATGAGAATAGACGACTGTCGCTCAAGATCTAACTTAACCGAAGAGGATTTACTTTTCTGCTTGCCGTTCATGCTCATAGATGAGGCCGTCCCATGGTTCCGCCTTAGATCGCGTAATTGGGCTCGATGGTCCCAATTCCAAACGGACTTTAGGCGTAGGTATTGCCGCGAAGATTATCAAGACCGTCTTCGAGAGGAAGCGCGTAGGAGAATTCAGGGTCCGAAAGAAAGCGCGATGGCATATATTACCGCTATCCGAGCCTTGTTCGATAGAATTAGTCCACCATTTTCGGAATCGGAAGAACGACGCCTTGCGCACTCGGGACTGAACGACGAATACCGCCAATACATCAGGCCGTTTGATTATTTAGACCTCGACGATTTAGAACGATTAATACGCGAATATGACACCATCGTAGGTAACCAACGCCGCGACTTACCGCCGGTACCATTAGACCAGTGTGTGGCACCCGATCTTGCCTATCAAGGCCCGAAAGCTCCTCCACGCCGAGGAAATAGGTCGGCAGTATCCGCCGTTGAGGATACTGAAGCCACGGTAGAAGAGGATGTGGCCGCGATAAATCCAGCTCGAAACAATCGCGGAAAAAGGAACGCCGACAATTCGGGCACAAAAACTCCTTCGAACTCCACTCAACTTCCAGCTGCAGGAGCGGAAAATCGTCAGTCGACGTCGAACGAAAATGTTCCCTCCGCTGCCGCTCTAACCACTGCAACTAATTCCTTTTCTTACCCTTCTGGTTATCCTAATATGCCGCTTCCTGGCTTCCCGTATGGATATCCTCCATACTATCCGCCTATGTCGCCTTATGGGTATCCGTATCCACCGTTTCCAGGATATCCCGAGTCTGGCAATTCACGAGCTCCGCTCAGAGCTGCTCGACCCTTCCGAAATTATAATCAGGCCAATAGTAATCAACCGCGTTCAGGTGCTCCTGCACCAAACCCAGTCGCCACTGCTGCCGCGACAGCCGCGACCACCGAGGAAATAGCTGCCGCGAGTACGACTCAATCAGCCACCACACCACGAGCTCCGCTCAAGTGTTGGAACTGCAACGAACCGGGACATGTAGCCCGCGAATGCACTGCCGACCGACAAGTACACTGCTACGGATGTGGCAACCCGGGAGTGACAGTGGCAAGATGCCCTAAATGCCAGGGAAACGCCTAAGGGGGCAGCCGCAGACGGTCCAACCGCCTACCCCCTCGTGTAACCAGATAGATTCTGATTCGTCTAATTATTCCGCGGAGTTCACAGTAGAAGCGTGTGATCCCATATTTAGCACGCGCTCGGAAGACCGCCTTTATTTGACCATCAGAATCAAGGACCGACCTATTATAGCCCTAGTTGACTCGGGCTCAACAAGAACTTATTTAGGCCCGGAAGGTATTCGATTGATTAAAGATCTAGACTGTTCCATCTTAGAGACTCCCGCGAGCGTAGTGATATATGCTGACGGTTCGAGGGGAAAAGCTGACGGAGAAATCCAGTTGCCCGTTACTTTGCGAAACAAAACGGAAAACACCAAACTCCGATTGTTGCCTAAGCTAAATGTACCTTGTTTATTAGGCCTTGATTTTATTAAACAATTCGGAATCGCAATAGACTTTGCGAAATGCACATGGTGCTTTAGTGATCGTTCCGCAGTTTCGTCCCGCACTATAGATTCAAATTCCCGCGATAATGACTTATGGCCTACCGAATTATTTAATTTTGATACCTCTTCAGGAAATGAAGTAGTAAATTCAGTTAGTGCTCCTGATTTTTGTGCTGGTATTTCCGCGTTAACTCCCTCGGAATCGGACAGGCTGCAAGAATTTTTGAAACAACATCTGCCGCCTCCCACCGAAAATCCAGGTCTAACAGATTTAACCGAGCATGTCATAGACGTACAGGGAAACCGTGCGATCAAACAACGTTATTATCCGGTATCACCGAAGGTATTAGAGGCAATACATGTCGAGGTAGATCAAATGTTAGCTTCGGGAGTGATTGAACCTTCGAACAGCGATTGGTCAAGTCCGATCGTAATGATTAAAAAGCCGAGTGGAAAATATAGATTTTGCTTAGATTTTAGAAAAGTTAATGAGGTTACGAAAAAGGACGCGTATCCCTTGCCCTATATGTCAAGTATATTAGATAAATTGCGATCCGCGAAGTATATTTCCACCTTAGATTTGAGCCAAGCGTACTTTCAAATCCCGTTAGAAGAAAAGAGTAAAGAGATCACTGCTTTTACAGTTCCGGGAAAAGGTCTCTTTCAATTTCGTAGAATGCCATACGGGTTGACCAATGCACCGGCTACCTTCCAGCGCCTAGTCGATCGGCTGGTAGGGCCCGCGATGGAGCCGAATGTATTTTCATACCTGGACGATATTATTATCGTGACGACCACCTTTACCGACCATCTAATATGGCTTAAGAAAGTACTTGACATCATTTCAGACGCAGGACTAACTATTAACGCCGAAAAGTGCGAATTCTGCCGCCCACAGGTTCGATACCTCGGTTTCGTGGTTAATGCAGACGGTCTGCAGGTAGATGCCGATAAGATTCAGCCAATAATTGACTATCCCGCACCTCAAAACCTTAAACAACTTCGGAGGTTGTTAGGAATGGCGTCTTGGTACCGCAGGATTATCTTTGATTTTGCCTCAGTTGCTGCGCCATTAAACCTCTTGTTGAAAAAAGGGAAAGAGTGGGTTTGGGGAGATGATCAAGAGAAGGCATTTCAAAGAATTAAAGTAGCTCTATCGACAGCACCGACTCTCGCGTGTCCTGATTTCACCATCCCGTTTACACTTCAAACAGACGCGAGCGATATAGGGTTAGGCGTAGTGCTAACACAAGTCCATGATAATATTGAGCACGTAATAGCTTACGCTAGTAGAACTCTTAACGATGCCGAGAAGAAATATTCCGCGACTGAAAAAGAATGTTTAGCAGTTATATGGGGAATTAAGAAGTTTCGATGTTATTTGGAAGGGTATTCGTTTACCGTCATCACTGATCACAGCAGTTTACGTTGGCTACACAATGTGAAGAATCCAACGGGACGTTTAGCCAGATGGGCGTTAGAGCTTCTTGAGTACGATTACGTTATAATACACCGTACAGGCGCCTTACACCAAGTGCCTGATGCTCTTTCGCGAATGTATGAATCCGATTTGGCCGCGATCGAAACGACTCCCGCGCTTAGTCCACCGGTAGATGAATGGTACGAGAAACGATATAACCTGGTACGAGAACACCCGCAACGGTTTCCTGAATGGAAAATACAGGACGACCGCCTGTACCATTACCGACCTTCTTCCGCATATAACGATATTATTACCGATTTAAACTCTTGGAAATTAGTTGTTTCCCTTCCGCTTAGAACAGACATCATTACTGAAGCTCATGCCGATCCGCAAGGAGGACATTTAGGTATTGAGAAAACGTATTGCCGCGCTGCGCGTTCGTATTATTGGCCGACCATGCATGCCAACATCGTGAAATACATCCGAACGTGCGACCGATGTCAACGGTGCAAGCCTGAACAAGCACTTCCATCCGCCTTAATGGGCAATCGAGTAGTAGAGACTCCGTGGACAGTAGTTGCTTCCGATATCATGGGACCGTTCCCGACCAGTAAGTCCGGTCAGGCTTACATCTTAGTGTTCGAAGATCTGTTTACACGATGGATCGAGTGCCGCCCGATTAAGAAAGCGAATGGCAAGGAAATCTGTGCCGCGTTCGAGGAACTAGTACTAGCTCGATGGGGATGTCCCCAAGTACTATTAACGGATAATGGGACCGAATTCGTAGGATCGGCTGTTAAAGAAATGACATCTAAGTATGGAATCTTCCATAGTACGACGCCGCCCTACCACGCGCAAGCAAATCCGGTAGAACGCATTAATAGAGTGTTAAAGACCATGATCTTTGCCTACCTAGAAACCGACCATCGCGAATGGAATAAGCATCTACACGATTTTACGTTCGCGATTAATACGTCCACCCACTCGACTACCGGGTTTACACCAGCTTTCCTAAATTTCGGACGTGAACTCGAGCCAAGTAATTCCGCGAAGAGGAGACTAGAACAGCCGGTCACGATAGACCCCCAAGCTCCTGAAAACTGGGCCGACCGACTAAAAAGATTAGAACTTATTCGGGATCTAGTGCGTAAAAATATCGACGCTGCGAATTCCCGCCAAGCCCGGTACTATAATCGAAAACATCGAGAGAAAACCTTAGTCGTCGGAGATCTAGTGCTTAGAAAGCAAACCGTTTTCTCTTCGGCAGCACAAGGCGTTTCCGCGAAATTAGCACCTAAATTCGCAGGACCGTATTCTATCACTAAGGTTCTATCACCCACGGTATATGAACTCGCCGACGCTACCGGGAAAATCATAGGAAAGAGTCACGTTAAAAATCTGAAATCTTACCATCCTCTGTCGGAACCTAATCACGACCGTGATACCCCACCACCTGCTGTGTAACCGTACTAAGCTGACCACCTTACTAAAATCTGCATGTGCTTGTCGCTTTCTTTCTTTTTAGCTCCCTGATCTTTCCGCACATAGTTCCCTTGGTACCTACTTATCTACCGCTACTGTCTATGCCGCCTCCTTTTGTGCCGTTGATGTATTAACCTAGTGACGTTTTGAGTGTCCTGTATTGTGGAATATTTAGCGAGCAATTTTTTATTATTATTAGTTGATTGGGGAAAAATCGGACTACGCCTTTGCGTGGAGTAGCTACTCGCTATCCGTACCCTTTCTTTAGCGATTGATCCCTTAAACGAACCTATGAGTTGGTGTTTGAATTAAATTCATTAAGTTCCCTTCAGGAACGCTTTTGAATAACTTTAGTGAGTAAAGACGATTCGAGATAACAATTTGTTTTTCTTTTCATAGTAGTGTCGCGTCTTAATGTTGGGAGCCCTTCCCGGCACCATCCGCCCTTTCGCGTTACTGTCATCTTCTTTCATTGACTTCGTCAATTGGGTAGCGAAGGGTTTTGCCACCGGTAGGCCTCCACTAAGGAGGGGAGAGTTGTGACGTGAATTTTGGACAATCCACGCCACAAACGACCCGCCAGTATAGGGATTTAGTGATACACTGTTTTACGCTCCAAACGTCAGTCCTAGGTTAAGACGCACAGATTCCTTTAGTACTAAGTAACCAGCCTGTCGTCCGCTTTTATGTTTCTTTGCTTGGTTTTATTTGCCTACTGCTTGCTTTCTTTTTCTTTTTCTTTCTTTGGATATTGTATGACGCTTTGGTGAGATTCATTGGTGTAAGAGCTGGTGGACCGAGGACGTACGACGGGGGAAGGGAGGAAAGAGGCGCTGATTTTGGTGACCCTTGGGGACCGACTGCCGCCGCTGCACGAGGAGTGGATGCTGCACCAAAGGACACCAGAGAGTTCCTGAGTACCCGGGATGGGGCTCAAGCTTTCGTCTGCCGGCCGTCCAGCTGGGACGCCCTACGATCGACGCCGCCCTCGCCGCCGACCAGGAGTTGACGTGTCCTCCTCGTCCTGCCGCGAGGCCGCGAGAATATCTACGGCGGGCTCATGCCGATGTACCGCCGGAGACAGGGAGGGAGAGCAGCCAGCACCGCGGACTCCCGCGCTCCCTGGCCTACGAACGGACCGCAGCACCCGAAGACTCCCGAACGTGCCGCCGACAGCTTCGGTCATTTTCGTGACTAGCGATGATCCTCACCGCCAAAAATCCCCTTAAGGAATTTATACGTTTGAAGTTCGATATATTGTCACGGTTCCGCCAGCGCCGAAATAATGTAAATAGTGGGGGTCAAGAGGTCTCGAGCTGAGTGAAATTAAACGAGTACTTCACTTACGTTTGGAGCTTATTAGCGAGTGGTTGCGATTTAGGGACAGTCAGTAAGCATAGGGCCGACAAAAGAACGTACGGATAAGAGAAAAGATAACGGAAAAGAGATAGACGAGAAAGTAGAGAAGGAAGGAAGGAGGGAAGGAAGGAAGGAAGCCCTTTTGGCTCTCGAGACTTAAAAACGTACTTGGCCGCTACTAGATTTGGTGAGACCCTTGACTACCATTATAAAATTGGCGAAATAATTTCTTTGTGTTAGTGAAAAAGTACCGCCTAGGCCTTCTGCCTCAGCGGACGTATCTCCGATTTTGAGAGTCCCGATGTGAATGTCTTTCCGCATCGGGCTAGCAAAAAGGACGATAGTGCTGGGCTTTGCGAATTAGTGATACTTCGATAATTTAATGTTTGTTGGATTTTTGCCGCATGAGGCCCTAACGTAAGCTCTATACTGGAATCTGTCTGGAAAATAAGTTTTCTTATATGGTTGAGTATTTCTGTAACGCTGCGCTTTTTGGCGATATTTCATATTATAATTTATTGATGTCTCGCATTTTCTAGTTGCTGGGTATGGTTTAGAGATTTGTCGAATCATTTAACGAATGAAGATTGAGCGCCCCTCTGGCCTAGTAGAATAGTACAAATCCTTTGTTCACGAGATACACGCTCGACCTCGCGGCGACCGCGTGTGTTTTCGCCGGCCGTTTTGCCGTTCCTTCTGAACGCGGCCGATTAATAATTATACTTAGTCTTTTATATTAAATTTAGTGTATCCAAAAGAGTTTGAAACCGGCAACTATAGGATGCTTTTAGTGATAATTATTATATTTTATGCTCTCGCTATTTATGTGATTTCTTGGTGTTATCTATGCTGTATCGTATACTTGTCGCGTGCTTTTCTGTTACTCTTCGACTCTCCGCGTTCTGCGATGGACTCTTTCCTATTCGCGTAAAGCTCCTTAACATCTAGGGAATTGTAGTGACGAGTACGTCGGATTCTTTGTTCGCGATTCGGATTATTTGTGTGTCCTTTCGCGCTCGTTAGTCGTAGTATTTATTGAGTGCCGTTTGCGAAAATATCAGAGTACTTGGTTAGTTCTCAGAAAAGTAATCCAACATCGAATTACTAGGGACGGCCCTGTGCCGCGAGCGCGTCACGAGCCTCACCGCTCCCGCGATTACACGCTTCGCCCGCGTGCGCCGTCTCACGCGTGCGCCGTCTACCGCGCGATAGCCGCCGTGCTACTTTAGGCGAAAAGCCGTAGATCTTGGTACGCTTAGTAGAGCGAATTTCTGAGACTGCTGGATAATATGATCTGTCCGATTGATGTTCGTGTATTCGTTCCGCATTGTTAGCGTCTTTTGCGTTAATCTTTCCGCGTTAGCTTAAGTCAATTCTTTAGTGTAATATTTCCGCATTTCAGTAAAATCCATTTGAGCATATCATTTAATTTGGCGAACTTTGTATGCGTAGAATCCGTAAACTTTGCATTTTGGAATTATATAGAGTCATCCTCGGGAAGTTCAACTGATGGAATCATCTAGTCGATTTTCTTACTTATGTTCCTGCGTTTGCTTCTATTTCTATTGCTTGCTTATCTCTACCTACGCTTTTCTTTCCGCATATACGTTATAGTAATTTCCTTAGATTAACTTCACTTTGGTTTGTATAGAATCATTTTCTTGGCTTTGTTAATTTAGTATAAGGCTTTTGTGATTTTGAATTGATTTGCTCTGCACCGCTCTGGTTTAATACTTTATCTTGCCGCATGTTTCTGACTTATATGAATTTTCCTTTGGCTACATTTTCTAATTGCTTCTGATGACTTATTTTAAAATATAGCTCTGGTGCGTTAACTTATTATTTGTGCTTTTCCTACTTTAAATTACTATACCTCTGTTCCCTGCCTGAACGCCACGACGCTTCCGTCTAGCTAGCCACCGGACAGGGCATTTGGTGACTTTTGTTTAGCGACTCTCTCTCCTCCGCTGCTTGGTGGACATCTTACGGATCGGCCGTTGTCCTTTGGTGCATCTCGTAGTGAGATTAGGTTAGTGACTTTGTGAACGGGAGGCGCGTCTTAGGACCGTTGGCGTCGCCCCCGATCCGTTAGAATTTTGGTGATACCTTTGAGAGCGAGAGGCCCGTCTTAGGTTGTTGGCGTGGTCCTCGTGTCCGTTATGTTAGTGTTTAGTTTTAGTGTAACCCGGCCGATTCCGAATTGGGTAAAATTTAATTAGTGACAAAGAGAGTGCGTTGCACTCGTGGTACTCCCGCGAGGGATACCTGGCGCCCAACCCGTGAATTCGTGTTGGTGATAGGAGGCAGAGAGAGAGGACCATTGCGGGTCGTTTTTGCTAGCGTAAAATATATTGGATCCTTCGGGGAAAGTTGTTCTGTACGTCGCAAAATTTGGCGCCCAACGTGGGGCCCGAGTAAGGAGTTTTTTTTTGGTAGTTTTACGTCGCACCGGATAGAACTGAAGCCGTCATATAGGGCTTCTATCCATCCTTACTATGTCCAAGAAGGTAGAACTGAAGCCGAATTTAGAGCCTCTACCTTATCCTACCAAATCATTAATATAAATCAAAACTTCGATCAACATTCCATATATCATCAGGACTTGGATAGGACTGATTAATACCGAACTACTTAATTAAGATTCAATCGCATACTGAGGGAATTCCAAATATACTTGTTATACAAGATCTGAGTAAGTACAGACTTATGCCTAAACGAAGTAGTAGAAAAGTTCAATTATATAAAATATTCAGACAATTAGATAAACCATACACTCAAAAACAAACAAAACCAACGAACCAGAAGGATCTAGACGCGACAAAATATCAAGTTAACGAACAAGACAATTTTATCCATTACTTATCGTGGAAATTGATCCTCATAGAATTTTCAAGTTTGTCAAAAGATCTACCTACCGAAGAATCACTATAAAATAGAATATTTCCTGATCCGCGAAGACACATCTTGAGAAATTATCACAACTCCAAATCATAAATTTCGATAGGCCTTGTATTAACACGTGGACGTGCTGTTAAAGTAGACCAAACCAACGAATCATCCTTTATATTACAAATCTCATTTACGATTGCTTGATTTTCCGGATTTAGCAATCGTAACAATATATTGTAACAAAAATGTTACTGCAGGCTCCCCTCCGCTCCTCTGGCTCGAGGTCCCACAGGCCTTGAGGTTCGCGTTTCTAGTCAATAAGTAGTAATTGCGCATATGTAGTATTGTAATCACCGAATTCTAGTGTTTTAGGTAAATTGTAGTTAGGATAAGATCCCTCCCCTCCACCCTTCCCTCCCTACCACCATCCCTGTAGGGCACTGGCTCGGGGACCATCGTCGAGGACCAACAACACCCACCATCACCAAAGACACCGTCGTGGACCTGCTACGAGGACAGCATCCCTGGAAGGAGCAAGAGAGTGGCTACGTTGCCGAGGCAGCGGAAGGCAGGGATGGCATGGGCAGGAGGACCAGCTGATCCGGCCACAGGGCAACGACGCCACCACAGCCCACCACGACCACCACGATTATGCAGCCCCGGTGCAGTCCCGTCACACGGGCAAGAAAAACATCCCGTGTGACAGCGGCGGAGCCCTCTCCCTCCGAGTCCGCGGACGTGCCCGGGAGGACTTTGACAGGCCCTGGAGGCCGCCATCTTGACCGGCGCGCGCAGCCAACACGCGCGCCGGCGAAGCCAGCACCGTGTTGCCGCCACGAGGCCCTGGAAGGCCCGGCGGCGCTGTCAACTTCAAACGGACCAATGCCCTGCCATGCCGGAACTGCCAACCAATGCCAGAGCGCGTAGCCCTCTCAGCTGAGCAGCCATCACCAATCATCGAGGCCCTGGAGGCCCACGAGGTCCAGGAAACAGGAAGAAGACGACACTTCGAGCCAGGATATCTTTAAGAGCGAATGCGAATTTCGAGTGTTGCGAAAGTAAGTGAAAGTTCGAAGTGTGACCATTGGGATTATTGTGCCTATTTGGATATTATATAGCGTTTAGAGTAAGTACAATTGAGTGATTGCGTTTCTTCCCTTTTTACCTCCTGTTTCCTTCTCCCCTAGAATTTCCTTAGAGTTTGTAAGTCCCTTCAGGACATCTGCGAGCCGGCCCACGTGGCCTCGCACCTTGAGTAGTTCTTTTAGTATTTGCGACGGGCCTTCTGCCCACGACTTCGAGGCCCGTGGTATATTGCGTGCGCCCTAATTTTAGTATTTTGAGTTTCGCCCCGAAAACCCTCCGCCCTTCCCTCTCCGGCCGCCCCCTTTTCTATTTCGCGTTCCAGTACCGAGGTAATTTACCAAGAAGCCATCTTGCGTTCGGGAACCCTCTTCCCTGAGATCCCCTCACCTCTCCCTCCGCTAGCCTAGCCATCTCCCATCGAGTAAACAAACGAGGACCTTGCGAGGTCACTCGCCGGTGCTACACCGTTACAGTAGCTGGCGCCCAAAACCATCCGAATCCGAGTCCCCAGCTGATCGCCCTCCCCGTCCCCGCCTGCCCCCTCCACCCTCACTCCCGAGACCACTGCGTGCTCCTGCGTGAGCCCCGTTCATTATTAGTCCGATTATATTTTCTTTTCTATTATTGATTTCTCTACTGTTCTATTCTCTTGCTTGCTGTATTGACATTCGACCTATTAATTATATTCTTTCTTATCCTACCCTGTGTTCCCTTTCTTTCGCGTTCCCCTCACCTCGTATTTCTTTTCGGTTGCGATAGCTAATTTGAGAAGACCCTGGGCGGACCCAAAAATCCGTCCAGTACGTCACAATATATATGTAAGCAATAATTTAGTAAGTAAGCAAAAAAAGAGTGGTAAATATATATGTATAAATAGTGTAACGTGGCGTCCGTGGGACGGCCAGTTACATGAAAGCATAGGGGCACGGAGAGCCGTGTCGCCGACGAAAGCCGCCTAGAGAATGCCTATGACGACGAAGGTTCGTGGCAAGGGGAAGCCGGGAAGAGAAACCGGCACCGCCGAGCCCGAACTTCGGGCGGACTCGGAGAAGATCGGCGCCGCCTGGAGACTGGCGGGCGGTGAGCGCCGAAAAGCGAAGAGCGGACCGAGGCGAGCGTAAGCGCACGAGTTCGGGTGAACTCGGGATTCCTCGGGAATCCTCGGGCCGGGGGGCCAAAAGGGGGCACTTCGTTGTGAACCGCGGAACGGGAATACCGAAAATCGGCGGATAAGATATCGCGATTTTTCTGGTTTAAGTGTGGTGGAAGTGTGTGAGATTACAGGACCTGTTGGACAACATGGCTTTTTCCGGGACGGCGATTCGGAGCAGACTGTGGTGGGGACCAAGTCGGATGGAAAGGAATAGGAGCCGGGAAGGAAAATTGCCAGCCACCACTACCCGAGTGACGAGGAAGTGAGGTACGGTTCGCCGGAAGATCCGGTAAGTGCAGTTTTAGGCGACCGCCCCGAAGCCATGCAGCCGGGGATGAAGCGCATCCGCCGGTGCATCTGGGCACGAGGAGTGGGGGGCTGCGGGCCTCACCACGCGTCCTGGCGGTTGCAGATTTGAACCGTCCACCGTCAACAAAGATGACCTCCGCGACCGCGTTTGGATTAGAATTGTATAGAGCCGCGCTCGGATACATCACCCGACTGTACTCGTTTACCTAGGCAAAATAAAAGGCCGTTGTTGGAGTTAAATGCCACCGTGTCAGGTATTACCAAAGAAGCCGGCTGATTCCTGTAGATACTCGCCGCCCTCACGTTCCCCTCTACCATGGTGCAATAGGAGCTAGCGGGAAGATCCGGTCGAGAAGACTCCCGGAAGTGATGCGCCGCGGATTAAAAATTAAAGGCCCGATGAGTCGGGCTGGTGCAAGGATGCACCTGGCGCCCAAGGGATCCGCGGAATGCCACGTTGGGGTCAGGGAGATAGAACGTAGGTCAGGAAATGCGTTACAAAATGGCGCCCAACGTGGGGCCACGCGAGAAAGATATACCAGCCGGCCATGTTTTGATTGTTGATTGCTGTTGAGCTAGAGGACACGGTGGGCTAGGTAAACGAGTCGGGTGCGCGGTAAATCGGCTGTTGTCAAGACGTGTAAGAGACACAACAAACTGCCGACTAGATTAAAGAGCGTAGTAGGTCAAGGTTCGCGAACGAAGTCAGAACAGCTGATCGTTGCTGTTTACCGATCACGAGCCACCATGGTAATCGAGCGATCTCGAGAGTGGCATGATTAGAGTAGAAAATCTCCCCGTGGAAATGAGGATTTCGGGGAGGCCAGAGGGCAACGTTACCCCGTAGGCGCATGAGTCGCAGGTAATTCGGGAGGGCCCGGTTGCGGGAACAAGCAGCCGGAGGGAAGGCCAGCCGGATCGAAGACGTTAGGGACGAGAAACGAGGTCCGGTCGAGCGGTCCGGCAGAGCCAAAGGGCATAAACGGCGTTACGTTATGCCGAATTCATCGGAGGCGCGGGTACCCTAGATAGAAGAGGGAATCACCCGCTTGGGGACCAGTGCTATCTCCCCGCTGGGACAGCGCGCGTATTCCAGTGGGGGGAGGGCGAGAGTTCCGTTCTGAAGTTGAACACTGACACCAGAGGGCTGGTGCAGGGACGGCCGGCAGGAGGCCGGACGGGCCCTTGGCCTCGGACGGGAGAGAGGATCTCTCACAGCGACGCGTACCGGAAGCAAACTCCGACGAAGACGTCGCGGACCGACATAGGTGACCCGGGCGGCAGGACACAGGGGAGGACCCGGTGTCACGCGCCGACGGAGGGCGACCGCCAAGGGCCGGACGCCCCCTCACCTCAGGAAGAAACGACACGAGCCGGACAGGAGAGCCTGTCGTGGCAGAATCCGGCGAAGGATTAGGGCACGAGCCTTCCCGAAGGCCGATGGGCAGGGAGGTAATCGGGGCCAACGGAGAGTCCCTCCAAAGGTTGAGCAGGCTGAAGATGCCGCCACCTTCGATGGAGTGGCCGGGAGAGTAGAAGTCCGGCGAGTCACGGGACGGGGCACGAATGTATCCTGGGGATGGATGCTGAGGGAGTTTGGAGCAAGGCTCAACTCCGCAGACCATACGTACCGCCTCGCCGAGGGCTACGGTGTACCGGCCTCGGCGGAGGAACAGGACGGCGGGGAGTCCGGAGGGGAGGAGTGTGCAGGCCTATCGGAGCTGACAGCTGAGCAAGGAGCCAGACTGAAGGGTATGCTCGATAGGGCGCTCTCCCCTGGCGGGCCCGCCCTAGGATTGACAGACGTGAGCGTCCACCAGATTGACGTGCAATGGAGGAGCCGATGGGATAGTGCCCCGGCTAGTATCAAGGAAGTACGAGGACAGGGAAAGGAGGGACTGCTCGGGAAAAAGAAAGAATTTGGAACGTAGAATGAACTACGCGGATCAGGCGTACCACCTCTCCGAGGGCGGCGGTGTATCGGCCTCGGGGAAGGAAGAGGACGTCAAGTGGGGGGGATGGTCCCGTAGTGAGGACACCCCGGAGGAAATTCTGAAGAGAGTTAAGAAGGCAGGTTTGGCCATTAACCCTAAGAAATGCGAGTTTGGCTGATCACAGGGGCGAGTTAGGGTTCCGGGGGAATAGGGAGAGCCAGGAAACGAATCCGGAGAAGATGGCGTCTATTCCAGGATACCAGCGCCAAGAAATTTGAAATAGCTGCGCAGGTTCTTAGGGATGGTCTCATGGTACCGCCGCTTCAGAGACGGATTCGCGGAGAGGTCGGCACCGCTCACGGCATGGTTGAACAGAGCCGACAAGGGAGCTGGGAAAAGGAGCAGGCCCAGGCGTTGGAAGCCATGGAAGAGGTCCTGAGGACTCCGCCGACGCTCGCGCATCCAGATTTTACCCGCCCGTTCGTATGAAAGACGAACGCGAGCGCGGGAGGACTCGGAGCCGTGGAACAGGCGTCCACCGATGGCGGGCACGTGATTGCCGACGCCAGACGGACAGTAGCGGACGCTGAGAAGAGTACACGGTAGCCGAACTGAAGGATCGACAGTGGCGGGGGTGACCGGGAATGTGCGGGCACATGTAGTGAGAGACCGTTTCACCGCAATCACCTACCACCACCGTTGAAGAGGGCTCCACAACCTGAAGGACCCGAAGGGCAGGTTGACGCATCGGGCACTGAAGATCTCACGGTATGATTACGAGACAGTGCGCCGGAAAGGAGTCTGACATGGCGTATGGGATACGAGCCTGCACGGTGTGCCAAGCACGAGGGGTGCAACAAGAGCAACCGGCAGGGCTGATAGGCCGACGAACGGTGGAAGAACCGCGGACGGCAGTGACCGTTGGCTGACAGGACCTTCCCACCAAGGCGTGCGGTGCAAGAGGACGGCCGACCGAGAAGGGTTCCGGACGTCTGGAAAATTAGTGAGCAAGTCCGGGGGCCGTAAGACCGTGCGTATTCCGGCCGACCCCTGGCCGGCTAGAGAGAAGGCGGGCAACAAAGTCCGGCTCGGTGCGAAGACCTTGCCGGGCCCACGAACGCCGTAAGAGACTAAGCGGCACCTAAGGGAAGCCGAGACGTCAAGCAAGCCACTGCGGGAAGCGGCACCAGAGGAAAGCCGCCACGCAAGATTGGTGCAATAAGGCGGAACGCATCTTCCCCTAGTGAAAGATACGTCCCGGATAAGGGGGGGGGAGTTGTAACGTGGCGTCCGTGGGACGGCCAGTTACATGAAAGCATAGGGGCACGGAGAGCCGTGTCGCCGACGAAAGCCGCCTAGAGAATGCCTATGACGACGAAGGTTCGTGGCAAGGGGAAGCCGGGAAGAGAAACCGGCACTGCCGAGCCCGAACTTCGGGCGGACTCGGAGAAGATCGGCGCCGCCTGGAGACTGGCGAGCGGTGAGCGCCGAAAAGCGAAGAGCGGACCGAGGCGAGCGTAAGCGCACGAGTTCGGGTGAACTCGGGATTCCTCGGGAATCCTCGGGCCGGGGGGCCAAAAGGGGGCACTTCGTTGTGAACCGCGGAACGGGAATACCGAAAATCGGCGGATAAGATATCGCGATTTTTCTGGTTTAAGTGTGGTGGAAGTGTGTGAGATTACAGGACCTGTTGGACAACATGGCTTTTTCCGGGACGGCGATTCGGAGCAGACTGTGGTGGGGACCAAGTCGGATGGAAAGGAATAGGAGCCGGGAAGGAAAATTGCCAGCCACCACTACCCGAGTGACGAGGAAGTGAGGTACGGTTCGCCGGAAGATCCGGTAAGTGCAGTTTTAGGCGACCGCCCCGAAGCCATGCAGCCGGGGATGAAGCGCATCCGCCGGTGCATCTGGGCACGAGGAGTGGGGGGCTGCGGGCCTCACCACGCGTCCTGGCGGTTGCAGATTTGAACCGTCCACCGTCAACAAAGATGACCTCCGCGACCGCGTTTGGATTAGAATTGTATAGAGCCGCGCTCGGATACATCACCCGACTGTACTCGTTTACCTAGGCAAAATAAAAGGCCGTTGTTGGAGTTAAATGCCACCGTGTCAGGTATTACCAAAGAAGCCGGCTGATTCCTGTAGATACTCGCCGCCCTCACGTTCCCCTCTACCATGGTGCAATAGGAGCTAGCGGGAAGATCCGGTCGAGAAGACTCCCGGAAGTGATGCGCCGCGGATTAAAAATTAAAGGCCCGATGAGTCGGGCTGGTGCAAGGATGCACCTGGCGCCCAAGGGATCCGCGGAATGCCACGTTGGGGTCAGGGAGATAGAACGTAGGTCAGGAAATGCGTTACAATAGATACTAGTGCTTATAATAGGTGTAGTATATAAACAATTATGTAATTGCAAACGCACGGCCACCACCTCATCACCGCCCTGGGCTGTGACCACGGCCCTGTGGTCCACATAATAGCTGATACAAGCTATACAGTCTAGAGGGTTATACGCATGCAGGACGCTCCGTTCGCATCGCACGCACCATGCCTATCGGTATGGTGACATCCAGCAATAGATAATGCAGCACTGCCGGGGTGTACTCTACCCTGATTTCGGGGGCCTGCATACGCATGCTGCAGTAGCATAATTTCACAGGGCCGCGGACATATAGGCAACCGTAAAAGCATTGCCCACCGTGGAGAGGGGTGAAAAACTCATTCAACGGCGGTCGAATACCGTCGAGTAGGGACCCCTCAAATGGCCCCTCCGCCCCTAAGGGCGGTGTATCGGGTCTCTTCGGTGGCATAGTCTGTAAAAATTTCAGTTTCTTTAATAAATTTGTTTAAAGCAAATAAAAAATCCGTATAGTCTTATTACACTTACCGTCCCAATAGCAGTAATAACCGGCGTTAGGCGTGGTGCTGCTACCGTACTGGTTGGCCTGCTGTGCAACGTCTAGAAATAAGGGTAAAAGGTGGGAAATGTACGATACATTTTTTAAATCAAATAAAAACGTGTACTAGCTTAACGCTGTTATACATACCTCTTTCTTTTTTTTAAAGATCGTGCAAAATAGGTAACTCGTTAGCCGGTGCGATTACTCGTCTACAAATAAAAGTAAAAGGTGCCAGATATAACATCTTTTTTTTAATCAAATAAAAAAACGGGTACCAGCTTCAGCTTAACGCAGTTATACATACCACTTTTTTTTCAAACTTCACTTTTCCACTTTCACTTACTCTTTTTTTTCTGTAATTATCCTTGCACCTCTTACTTGTCGTCGATGTACTAACAAGATGCTGCGAAGATGGTTCACAGGGCACCATCTTTTTCCCCACCATGACCATAAATTTTTGCATAGTTGCAAATAAGAGGTACATGTAGTAGGGGTTTACGCAGGCCGGGATTTCATAAGGTTGATCAAGACAGTGTTACCCCACGCCAGCCGTATTTGTGCATCGTTCGCTAGATTGAGCAAAAGAGGGGTACCAGCATTCCAGCAGCAGCTACGTTGTATGTAGAGGGTTCATCCCGAGTAAAATATTAGGGGTTGGACCCATCGATAGTTAAAAGTATCGAAAAATAAACGGCAATGCATACGATACCTCTATATTATAAGGTATTACTTACAAAAAACAACTGTGCTCTACTTTACCATGTTACCCCCTTAGTGTAATTAAAAATTACCGACCGGCGGTCACTGCATAATTACCGACCGCGATAGACCCCTGGGGACATGCAGCAACGCTGCAGGGTTTCGGGCCTTAGGACCGCATGGTGGGGGTCACACAGGGGGAGGGGGACAGGAGGACCATCTGGGGCGACGTTTGAAGACCAGGACACATGGACGAGGGGGTGGCGCCATAGGGCACCGCGGGGACCGGAGCGCGGTGCACTCTATGACTCGTAGGGGCAGTGGTGGGGGTTAGTTGTGACGGCCAGGAGTGGTGTGTATCTACTGCCGTTACTTTCAGGATGAAAGCTGGTAGTTAGTATGTGCCGGATTCCAAATTGTTTTTCAAAACTTTTCATCATGGATCTAGTGAAGTTACTTCCCCTATCCGTGAGGATATTTTTGGGAAATCCAAAGTAACTTATATAATGTCTCAAAAAATTTGCAATGACAGTCTGGGTTCTAAAGTCTTTCAATGGAATTGCTAAGAAGTACTTTGTCAAACCGTCTTGTATCGTAAGAACGTATTAATTCCTATTCTTTGTTATTGGGAAAGGTCCGCAAACGTCCATGCTAATCTTTTCATTGAATCTAGTAGGTGTGTCAGTAATGACTAGCGGCATCCTGGTAGATCTTCTATTAGCCTTGTTCCTCTGACAGACCATGCATTCTTTTACATATTTGTCGACATCTCTTCTCAAGTTCTTCCAAAAGTAATTTTGACTGATTCGATAATATGTCTTCTGGATACCTCCATGACCTCCAGTGACCGAATCATGATTTTCTTTTAAAATGAACTTCTTCTCCTCTGCAGATGGTATCTTTCTGCTCTTTTCATGAAGATACACTGTGGTGTTACTTTGGCAGAACTCTTCTCTCTAAATTTTTATAATTTCACGGCATTCGAGTCCACTGAGTTTGACACAAGTGTCGTAATCCATATGGATCTCCTGAAATTCTTCGGCAACACTGAGATACTTTAACTCGGTGATCTTCTGCCTTATGCTTTCGATATTTTCATCGTCCGCCAGTGCTATCGTAACGTGGAATTCCTCTCGGTCTTCATCAGAATAGACTAATAGTGTATCCTGAACGTTCTCACGAATGAAGGATACGTCTACACTTACTTCCGGAATGTGTTCGTTCGTTGTGAACAATTGTTTTGCAATCTTTGCTAAACGTGATTCCTCTTCCACTGAGGAGTTGGCAGTGTCCTTCTGGCAACTCGCAATGCTTATTCTAGTTCTTTGACAACTGTCTTCTCGTATCGCGAGACCAGCAACTTTCTCGTGGTGGTCTGCGACATCTTCTAATGCTGAGCCGTCAACAGCGAATGCTAAGGGGGCAGCAATTTCTTCTTGGTCAGCTGTAACTTCTTCTAATACTGAGCCGTCAACAACGAATGTTGAGGGGGCAGCAATTTCTTCTTGGTCATCTGTGACTTCTTCTAATACTGAGCCGTCAACAACGAATGTTGAGAAGGCAGCAATTTCTTTTTGGTCATCTGTGACTTCTTCTAATACTGAGCCGTCAATAACGAATGTTGAGGGGGCAGCAATTTCTTCTTTTAACAGAAAGTCATCTGGTACTATGACAAATATATGTTCTTTGCCAGCTAGATTGATTTTGCAATCTCGATTGCACTTAACAGGTATTTCATTAATTCCGGTGATTTGACTGAATTTTTCACGAATGGGTATGTCACGTGTGCACCTTGATTTGATTAGATTTATGGAAGCTCCCGTATCAGCTAGGAGTGTATATTCTCTTCGTCCGATTCGACTGTCCATTGAGATTCCAAAGGTTGCTCCTGAGTTTCGTCTGCTGTCCGACAATCTATAGACTTTACATTCGGTGGTCTGTCCCTTGCCGGAGCTGTTCGAAAATTTTCAGACTTGCGATTTGGGCAATCTTTTATGAAATGAGAAGTACTTCCGCAAGCATGACATGCGTACTGTCGTGTAACGACGGTGTTGCTAGTTTGTTTAACGTTTTGAGATGTTGGAGGTTTTCCGGTTCTTGGGTTACC
Source organism: Cephus spinipes (assembly GCA_963971525.1). Taxonomy (NCBI): domain Eukaryota; kingdom Metazoa; phylum Arthropoda; class Insecta; order Hymenoptera; family Cephidae; genus Cephus; species Cephus spinipes. The sequence goes on along the minus strand of OZ020577.1, from coordinate 11,312,715 downwards.
GAAGTTATTGCGAAATATATGTTGCGATGTACGCTCTTCTTTTTCAACCTCTAAAGCATGATTCTGTGCTTCATTCAGCGTCTTCGGGTTGCAAGCTTTTACAAAAAGTTTGCTTTCTGCATTTAATCCACGAATATATTGTACGAGGCTCTATCTTTCTTCGTTCTTATAATTGTATTTCTTATGTTAGGCGGAAATACTCGCGTCATTAGCTATGGCTCTCCGAATATTCTGTTGGACTTGACAAAATTTTTATTATACACAAGAACAGAGTCTTTTCCTTGTCTGCAATGGGTACGTTCTAACAAGCACATATCATACGATTTGCTGTTTTCGAAGTTCAATCTCAGGGCATTAATAAGATCATCTAAATTCCTTAGGTCATACCCGTCGATGGAACGACGTGTGTTTCTGGTAACTTTCTGTGATTCACTAAATTCTGTGATCAGTTTTAAATCACTTTCTAAATCCTTTGACATGTATCTTTTCCTAGCAGAATTCTCTGAATGTGTTGCCGTGGACTCATTGTCACTCGCAACTTCTTCTTGATGTGCTTCGACACTTACGTTAAATATTGTAGCATTTTTCTTTTCAAATGCGTCTATTCTTTGTGCTATATGTTCAAGTTGGATACGAATGGTTTGAAGTAATTCACTGTTTTCGTCAGACATTTTTAGATTCTTTAAAATTTCCGTTATTGACTCGTCAGTCGAATGATCTGACAAGGACTCGCAATTTTCGTTCGTAGTTCGGTACGTAGAAAACGTATTGTCTGACGACATGAGAAAAGAAATTTCACACTAACCCGAACAAAGTGCTGGAGGACTTCATATTCGTTCTTCTGTATATTCCGGTGTCGATGATCCTCCACTGCTGCCACCAATTTTGTTATGCCGTCATGAGTTCTTTAGAATCACAAATAAATAATTGCACCGATTTGGAATTATATAGAGAACTATTATAGTTTATTGAAGTTGGTATAATGTAAATACTAAGGCAACACAAGGTTTAATAGGAGTAGGCACAATGATACTAATAATTCACAACTATGAATTACGCTCCAGGACTTCACTCTTAGTTAGGAACTTTGCGAGTGACCGCTGTGGCTCACAAGGTGTCTCTCATCGCTTTTATCTTAACGCCTTATGCATAGAGGCATAACAACATATCAATTTATTTAGTTGCTGCCAGTAAAACAACAATAATTACAACAACGAAATATGCTACACAACAATCTTTAAATTCAGTTCAATATTAATGTTAACTAAAATAAACAATGTTTTACTTGGCTGGTATGTTTGATTTGATTCTTTTTGTACGGTATTTTTGTTGTTGTAATAGGTATATCTTTAATACTAAATATATGTTTTTTTCTTACTTTTGAAAAAAGTTTTTTAGATTAGGAATTATTATTTTTCAAATCATTCAATGGCATGGTGCGCTGCTATAGAGAAGAAAGCATTGAATGATGCAATTCATGCATTGCCTCTCGTTCAACAAGAAGTAGCTCACACTTGTTTCAACGCTGCTAAACTGAAATTAAGTAATCAAAGACGGTACAGTTTGGACTGGATCTATGAGTGTTTATTGATGCACTTATAAAGATCAGCAAATTGCAAAAGCATCTGCGATCCCGGAATATCCCACCCCTTCCTTGTAAAGACATGCTAAGCAGATATATTTAAAAAACTCGATACTTCTTACGGCTTTCAAAGAACTATCTTCGAGTGCTTGAAATTTAAAGCGTCAAGAATGGACCCCGTCAGGAAGAAGAGTATCATTTACAAAGCTCACACTTTTTTCATATCAGTGTGCTTATTATTTTGCTAGCGCGACTCACGTGTACTATCCCGATCTATGTTACTAAGAAAACTGAAAAAGTTACATAACAATGAAGGTAGTCGTCTCATTGTATCAGGTATCAAAAGGGAAACGAACAAATAATATTTGGAGATACTGCTATTTCAGTAAAAAAAATGAAAAATGTTTATAGACTCAACGCGTTAATCACTTAATACGTAGTTTTATTAGGAAACTTACTTGACAAATAACGTAACCTAATATTTACTTTTCAATTGCATTTTGATCTAATTTTGAACTTCGATAAATTTAATCGCAAATTTAACCTTAATAAATCTCAACATAGATTTATACATTATCTCATAACTTTTTCATGCGTATTTCAAATTTTGACCACACGATATGTTTTTTACAGGTACGCTGCTCATAGACGAAATGTCATTAAGCGAAGCAATCAGTTTTGATCAGAAGACAATGAAGTTTAACGAATTTGTTGACTTGGGTGATCACACTTCTGAGCAGATGCAAAACACGAGGCTGATCACGCGCTCGTGTTGATGTATCAATCCTTCCGAAGCATATGGATTCAGGTGCTCGGATGTTTTCTAAGCAGGAACAGCGTCATAAGCCAAATACTTCACAAGCTGATTCTGGAATGCTTAGTGAAGCTGGAAAGTTCGGGTTTTCACAACGACGTTATCACGATGGATGGGGCGCAGTGGAACCGGGGTGTGTGGAAGATGTTCGGCATCCAAGATGGACAATTTACTTGCGAACATCCTTGTGACTCGAAGTGGAGACTTTGGATGATGTCTGACTTTCTGCACTTGATTAAATGCTTCCGTAATGGAATCGTTGCTACGAAAAACGAGATATTCACGGTAAGACAACTTTTTAGAATCAATATGATTTCTTATGACTGCACATATGGAACCCTAAAAAAACTTTCTTGAAAAGTAAAAAAACATACGCCCAAATATTAAAGATATGCCTATTACAACAACAACAAAAAAAAACTTACAAAATAAAGCGAATCCAATCTCGGTCCACGACCAAGTTCTTTGACTTGACTAGTATGTTGGAGTCGCTGTCGTAATAGGTATATATTTATCTAATACTTGGCGTATGTTTTTTACTTTCGAAGACATTTTTGTAAGAGGATTTCACGTATTTTCGAAAAAAATCAGTGCATCATGATATTTTTAAAAGACAACACGCAAAGAAGTATTTTATGAAATAAATTCGACACATTAGCGATATATTTCTGTACTGATATACTGGGTATTTTCACCGTCTATTGAATAAGTCGACCCTTCTTTTATACTTCAGAAGCTTTACATAGGAGAGCAAACTGTCAGTCGCTCTCTCGGTCGCTCTGTAGGTCGTTCACTCGGTTGCTCTCTCGTACAACCTTTTATTCTCTCTCACTGGTCGTAATGCTATTTTTCACAAATGCATAGTATATGCTTCAAATAAAAAATCATCTATGGATAAATTTCCCGTATAAAGTGATATCGTTTGTTCACGTAGCTCGTGTCAATAGTGAGAATGTAGTCGTAAAGTACTGATGTATAGAAACGTTTCGCAGAGAGCGTCCGCCACCTGTTCATTCATTTATCGCGTTCCGCGTCATAATTATTTCTGTGCCAATACAGTGTTGCTACGGCGTTTCACATCTGTATATCAACATTGTGGCAACCTATTTTATTGCGACAGGTCTCATTTGAAAGAGAAAAATAAATTTTTAAAAATGAACCTGACACATTTTTCCTCCCGCATTGTTTTTCCATTAGAAAACTCGAATTGAAATTTGGCCGTGGCTGTGAAAGTGCCGCTATCCGAATAAATAGAAGTAGCAGTAGCGCCTTGCGAAAATCATCATCTTTAACGCTAAAAAAAGCATTTCATGCAATTTAATTTTTGTTAATACTTGGCGTCGAGTCGCTACCGCGACTCTTGATTCTGTACTGATTATAATTTCCAGTAACTTTACCGTCTGATTGCTTTTACAAACACCGTATGGTACAGTCAGGAAAGACCACTGGAGGTACTTCTTGCATATGAGGGCCACACAAAACTGAACTTGAGTGTGGCCTACAAACTGACGTCCACGCATTTGGATCCAAAAGGTTTCCAAAAGAATGAACGTTCCGCTTGCATTTCAGGTACTTAAACTATAAATGTTTTTTTACCCAATTCTTTAACAGCGCTGGTGTACGAGCGTGGTTCGTTGTGTTGAACAGTTGAAAACTACATCAAATGAACATTGCCTATTGATCTAAAGTGTGGTATTGTCACGTGCCGTGCCTTTTGGACTTTGGCTCTCTCACACATACGCACATACGGGAAACATTAGTGAGAAACGGAAATACGACAGAAAAATCGCGCGAGTTCGAAGATGCCGACTGCGGCATTATGTGAGGAAGCTAACTTCCGGTCTTATCGCACCGCGAGCGTGCCTAAAACGTGGAAACTTAAAATTCCAGATTTCACGTGAGCGGGTAAAACCGCTGAATTAGGAAGATTTGCCCCCGTTTGTCCATCTACTTTCTGCGGAAAATAGGATGGATCAGCGAGAGCAAATTCAGTCTCCAGATACACATCAGAGCGCATAGTTCGGACTGGAGTAGCTCCTCACAAATTGCATCGCGCGACGGATATCATTCCCACGGGAAGTCCGCGTATTTTTATCTATTGCCGTTTTTAAGTCGATAAAGTCGTATCGAGCCCAAAGGATTGCACGCGTAGCGTATCAGTCAACGTGAATTTAGATGTTGGTATATTGATTTTGCCACGAACAATATTGTCGTGTAGTTTAGTGATTACAAGATTGAAGGACGTCGAGCCGTGATAAGACGAAGTGCAAATACCAAGGTTACATGGGCGTCTATCGTTATATGCCGAATAATCACATAAGAGTGAGTATGCAGGAATGAATGGACACGGCATTGCGAGACCTTCTTTGTAAAATTAATTTGTAAGACCATCCGGAATTTTCGTTATCCAATCAAAATTATTATCAGTTAAGCAAATTGAGATTGTAACAATATATTCGTATCAGTTCAAGAGGAACTTTCGATATTTTGATTTAAATAGACCATACATCAATTCCTTATCCTGACGACAATCCAAATCCCCGGGCCTGTATAGGACGGCAGTCAAGAACTTACTAAAAAAAAAAATAAATATAAACTCTTACACGTAGCGCGGGAGATTAACTTTGCTAGACGTGTATTAACGCCCTGCACGTCACAGTATCCATATAAACTTGAAACGTCCCTTTCTTTAGTATAACTTTCGTTTCAATTGGTACACATGCCGAAATTTATCATTCTTATCAATTTTGTAAAAAATGTCGACAGTTCCTGTATTGTACTCGTCGATTCGACTTTAACATGCAGTAACCCTAATTTGTACATATGCAATATGAAATATCAGGTACATTTCAAACTTTAACGTTTGTAGTGTTTACTCAAAATTACTAATGAAATGTTCTTGTCTGCAGTGTTATCAGCCCAAATACTGGGTTCACGGGTTTGACTGCCGGAAAGGGTTTTCGGGAGTCAGGTACTTTGGGATTCGTTGCCCGAGTAAAAAGTTGGAACTTAACTCTCGATAACAAGTAAAAAGATTTATTTGAAACAAAATAAGTTACGTTAGAATACACTATTAGATTTAAACCGTAAACGTGGTGAGTACGAAATCACGAGGCTGGAGGTTAGTACTTCGACTAAATTACCGTGGTAACACTTCACTCGTAGCTCTCTTACTTCGTCTGACGTGCCGACAGGCCGTCTGCTTTTTATATCTTAATTATGGAATTTTTTAGAGATACAATAACCAATGATTGTTTCTATATTTCGCCATGGAGTCGGTGATGTGTCTCCTTTGTTTCCATAATATTAGCGAATGGAATGTGCCGCGTCGCAGCGTGGCCATTCTGTCGCTTCTGACGTAGGCGCGTTTCCAAATCTATATTATGGTTTACAACAGCAGCATTAATAACTGCATACATATTTTTTGGAATTTTAGCTATTCTCGGATCGAGTACGAGTGGCAATAGTGATGTATAGGAAATACGCAAGGTGTCCTCGTCTCAAAGATTGATCGCCAACGATTCAATTTATTCGAGTCATCGATAATGTAATTACCGCGATGATGTCTCGCAAGCCGGGTGAAGCGTTACGTCCCCTCAAAATAAGGAAGCAAAAAATCGGAAAGCATTTCCAATTATAGCGTTAGTGACGAACAAGTCACCGTTGTTCTCTAACGAAACTGCAGCAAGTCTGGTTGATATAGTCGGCCAGGTTTTCCGAGTTGTTGGTGTATGAACATTGGAAACTGAACCGCCTGTCGCTAAACAGTTGGCGCGCAAACCCGTGTATGGCTAAGCGGTTATTCATCGCAGTACCGGCAGAGAGAATTGCTGCTACATATGGGTGATCGCGGAAACCACATACCAATCGACGCGTCTACTGATCTCAGTCTGTTGAGCTTTTATTGTATAGTAATAACTGATAAGAAACCATACTCTTATATTTCAAACGGCTCATTAATCGTTCTTGTTTTGTGTAAAAGTTTAGAAGATCATTGTAATCAAGAGACTCGGTCGAGTCTCGCGCCAAGTACAGGCAACCCGCCGTACAGGGCGCAGCTCGCCGAGACTCTTTACTTGAGTCAACTCTTATACCTGTGTTTGGAACGAAATATCTTATTAACCGCTATACATGAGAAAAAGTTATTGATACATTCACTATAGGAATTGAGGGTCCTGAATTGATTGCCACCGCGTTCAATGCGATTAGTATACGAGATCAGGGCGTATTGAGATGGCGAGCGAGATGATTTTATTTCAGTTCCGTCGTCGTCGTCATCGTCGTCGTCGTCGTCGTCGTCGTCGTCGTCGTCGTCGTCGTCGTCGTCGTCTTCGCACGTCCATCGCATTTTTTACACGACAGATGGCGGTGACTGCTGTGCCTTCTTTACCTATTTGTACTCTGTATGGTGTTAGTAATTTACGAATCCACAACACAATCAAATACACTTTATACGTGAAGCCACCGTTCATACCGAATTTCCAGTTAGTATAAGGGTGCTTTCACAATAGTATAGAATTATTAAGGCTTTAATGCGTAACGCGTGTGTATGCGTGTACATATGTGTACGCTTTGACATAGTTCCTCGTATTTTAGGTGACAATTTTTAGAGATATAAGTCCGTATTCACAACTCGCTCTTAAGGTCACTAACAGAGTCGCTTGTAGTTAAAACTCACTAAGAAAAAATTTAAAAGCACACTATTAGCACTAAAAGCGAGTTCTGAATACGGTCTATAGGATTTCCAGATGCTCCTCTCCGTAGTTTCTTGTATCTAGGTGTCGGGCGTGGAAGTCCAGGGTGTCCAGGTGTTCGGCTCCGTAGTTTCTTGTATCTAGGTGTCGGGCGTGGAAGTCCAGGGTGTCCAGGTGTTCGGCTCCGTAGTTTCTTGTATCTAGGTGTCGGGCGTGGAAGTCCAGGGTGTCCAGGTGTTCGGCTCCGTAGTTTCTTGTATCTAGGTGTCGGGCGTGGAAGTCCAGGGTGTCCAGGTGTTCGGCTCCGTAGTTTCTTGTATCTAGGTGCCGGGCGTGGAAGTCCAGGGTGTCCAGGTGTTCGGCTCCGTAGTTTCTTGTATCTAGGTGTCGGGCGTGGAAGTCCAGGGTGTCCAGGTGTTCGGCTCCGTAGTTTCTTGTATGTAGGTGTCGGGCGTGGAAGTCCAGGGTGTCCAGGTGTTCGGCTCCGTAGTTTCTTGTATCTAGGTGTCGGGCGTGGAAGTCCAGGGTGTCCAGGTGTTCGGCTCCGTAGTTTCTTGTATCTAGGTGCCGGGCGTGGAAGTCCAGGGTGTCCAGGTGTTCGGCTCCGTAGTTTCTTGTATCTAGGTGTCGGGCGTGGAAGTCCAGGGTGTCCAGGTGTTCCGCTTCGTAGTTTCTTGTATCTCGATATCGGATATTCAGGGTGTTCAGGTGTTTTGCTTCGTAGTTTCTTGTATCTAGGTGTTAAATTTGGAAGTTCAGAGTGTTCAGGTGTCCCGCTGCATAGTTTTCTGTGTTTAGGTGTTCTGTTTTGAATCGATTGGCACCAAGATCTATACAATTGCTGTACGAGATCAAGGCATATTGAAATAGCAAAGGAGATGATTTTAATTCAGTTCGGTCATCGTCGTCGTCTTCGTACCTCCGTCTACTTTTTTACATAACAGATGGCACTGATTAAAACACGTAGTTGAGACTTGTGTCAAGGACAAGCAATCAGTGGTACAGCCAATGCGACAAGATAAGTCATGTGACAGCGTTATTAATGGTGTCCTGCCTGTCGATGTCGTGTGTTGAAGAGAGCAGAGTGGGCGGTGACTGTTTACGTACATCAACCCATGAGTGTAACAGAGAGAGCACTAGGATGCGAACGATTCAAATTTTACAAGAGTAACACAAGCGTCATATTGCCGACTCGTTTGCACTAGTGCTCTGTGGAAAGGACGTAACGAGCGACGATTTGGCGATTCGCTCACACCATCGTACCCTCTCTGTTGCGTGCACGACCTGAGATACGTAAATAATTCTACCCACTCTTCTCTCTTTTACCATAGGGCATCTATAAGCTGAACATCATTAATGACCTTTATGTCAGTGCACTTGTGTTTTGAATCAAAGAATAATGGATATTGTATCTTTCAGTAGACAGTATGTATACAGTGATTTGTTAGAAATAGGGATTCTACTTTATGTTATAAGCTTTGTTAAATTATGATATAATATTATTAGATATACATGAATATGTTATTAACTGTCAATTGCCGAAGCGAAACAATGTAAAATAAGGAAATAGATGTAAAATGTGTATGAGCTAAATAACCAATATACTGATATGAGTACATATTAATTGTGATTGGAATAAATTAGAATGAAAGTAGGAATCTTTAGAAAGCGGATAGGCAAAAAAAAGATCAGATGAAGTATATGAGGAAATAAGGACACAAGAGTGAGGAAAATAAATACATAATGAAATATAAAATTGATTTATTAAAATATGATTAAAATATAATATTAATATTAAAATAAGTTGAACTATAAAATATAAAACTAATTTATCAAAATTTTAATATAAAAAACCTTATAAAACTAATAGAACTACTACGTCTATTGAATCACCAAAAGATATTTTCGAGGACAGATAGATTTATCTTAAAACTTTTGCTTCAATCATGATAGTCTATCTGTCCTCGAAATCATCGTTTGATGATTCAATAGCCGTAGTAGTTCTGTACAATTGTTGCTCGTTTGTAGCCTCGTGATCCTCTGTAATTGCCTCGGGAGGGCCTACCGCCTCTCCCACGGCCTCGTTGTTGCTGTTGTTGTTGCTGCTGCTGATTTCCTCCCTGCTGCTGTTGTTGTTGTCGGTGGCGGGAATACCACCGCTCTTTGCTTTTCCCGCCACCTCTTTTTCGTGTTGCAGCTGCAATAAATATTAAACAAGATTCAATAAATATTTTAATGTATAGTTTTAATATAGCATATAAGATATAATTTCGCGCTATTATGTTTACCAGGAGTTGCAGCAGCAAGACCCTGGAGCAGTTCGTGCATGGCAGACACCTGCTGCTCCAGGGCCTCGAAACGTTTCGTTATGGGGGGAGAGGCGGCCTGCCCCCCCTGAGGATTTTGTTGTTTCGTTTTGTTGTTTTGTTGTTCGTTTCTTTCGTTATTTTCCTGCTGGCACTGGTCAGGATGTCGATCCTGACCAGGCTCTCTATTTTCTTTGTCAGGATCGACACCCTGACCAATCATTTGAATTTCCATAGGAAGGTCTTTATCTTTTAATCCAAAATCATCTGTAACATACAAAATTTCGTTGATTACATCTCAAAATATAAAATAACTTTGAATTATCTTTAGTAATTTGAAATACGAAAAACTGATTTATATGTAAATAAAAATTAGATGAAAAAAAATAATACGCAATCAAGAATATTTATAAAAAGGAGAAGAGAAAAAATGAAAGTTTATGTAAATATAATTTTGAATTATATAATGAAGTATATATTTTTAGATGAATGAACAAATAACATATTTAGCGCAGTCAAAATGTAATTTTCAAATATTTATAGTCTTCGAACATGTTACTTCCTTGACTATTCACTTGATTCAATGTAATATGCATGTAAAATTATATGTTGCAACATGCAACTTAATTTTAAATTAATAAATTAATACATATTTGAGTTATAGTGTAATATAATTTCTATCGAATAATTTTGCAATATTATATTCATGTTTCAATAAATTACTTGCTTCACTTCAATATAAAAACTGTTATTCGTATAATATTCCTACAAACAATAACTAGGCAAAGATATTTAATATGTCATTCATCTGGTAATATGTATGATACTTCACAACTGAAATTTATAATTAAAACACTATACACAATTGCCAATACAATTTAGTGCATCAAAGAGACTTAAATTTAGGAGATAGTAACAGTATCATATTTGTTATAAAAGATATATTTCAATATTTATTATGTCCTTGTTGAAGAAGAAAACTTAAATTTAGAACAATTAATACTACAATCCATTGTATCGCACTAGATCAGTTGAGTGATTGCCTTAAGATATCGAATGAGGGCTTCACAAATATTAAATCTATAATACTCTTTCAGTTCAAGTGTATTTAACCTTTCATTCAGGTTAATATTAATAATTATTAGAAACTAATCCCATGTAAGTTATGATAAAATTTTTCATACAAAATTCAAACATTAATTTTATTTTAATCTATTAAACATTCAACCACAGATTTCATAAAAACATACTAAATAAAAAATATATATTTTAAGGAAAAAATTACTTTGATTTTTGATTTGAACTAAATATGTAACTGATTGTAGGCGTGCAAATGGTTTTCAGATCTTTCTAATAATATTATAATAGACTATTTCAGTGTTTTTTCCAATTTATATTTCTAGTAAACATATTTATTTATTTTAACTCAATTAAAAAGATAAAAAATATGATCTATGGTTACGATTATGTTAAAAATATTTTGAAAAATTCTAAGCGTACTTACAAGACATTGCGTAGCAATCGGTGAAGACCAGTGAAGACTAATGAAGAATGACGAAGACTGACGAAGCTGGCGAAGACGAATAACCCCCGGCAACAATGCAACCAACTGTTGGATTTTAAGCTCTTCTCTCATTGGTTAATAAAGTTCGTGTTGCAAAATTCAACCAATCACAGAAGTTACCAATCTGGGAAATCCATTAAAATATAGCATGGACTACGCGTCCCTACTTCAAATTCCATGAAAAAATGTTCGCTCGAATAGACAAAGACGGACTTTCGTATTACGGCTGCTGATTACAAAGAAACAGGGCTTGGGCGATACCTGTGACCATTTTTTTCTATCAGCCGATTATTTTTCCTATGTTTGTGCGTAGTCCATGCTATATGTCGATGGAAAAACCCGTTGCTGAACACAATGGACTTTTTAAATAACTATACACTATTTACGGCAAACTATACTTACGGCATTTGAAACGCAGACATTTTTTTAAAAAATAATATAATAACCGTAAGATTAAATAACTAGTATTCAATCATTTAATTTCTTCTTTCTAATCTCAGCACTTGATTAGCTAATAGTTATTCACTTTTCATATGTTCACTATACTGAAAGATACTAAATCAAATTCTAATGACTTTATCTTGGGAATTGTGTCATTGATTTGTAGTACACTAAAATATAGCATAGTCATAGTATTGATCAATTTTAAAATTTTCTCTTAGAAGCAGTCAATAATTGGTTAAAAAGAGTTTTGAAGGATAATGGTAGCATTATGCTACAATTCTAATATGGTATATATTAATAATACGATTTAAGAATAGAACATCGAACCATACGTTGCAGCTTCTATCTGTTTTGATAAAAACACATGATCTGTTAAGACTTTAAATGTAGAAGAAGATGTTACTCGATGATTTATTTGAAAACCGTCATAATGGTAGTGACAAAGGGTGAGTTTCAATATTTGCTTAAAACGCTGTAAATATGGTTGTGTCTCACTCTATTGCATGTGAGTGAAGGTACATAACGACACTCACCACGCTTTCAGCAACTATCGGAACGTACCTAAAGTACCCTTCCGAGCGCTGCACCCGAAAACTATAGTCGCTGTTATAACTCTCCTACCAATCATAGTTTGTTCGACGTCTGTTGTACAGTGACAATTTCGGCTGAGGTCTCCATGTGCCTTCATCTACATAAGTGATTTTTAAAAACAATTTTCGCCTTGTATTAGAAATTGAATTAAAATTACACTGTTCTATAGGAAATATTGGTGAAGAAAAGACAAAGTTATTGATTGTGAAGTGACGTGACGTCAGTAATATATTTTGTAGTTTTCATAAATGTCAATCGAGATGGTTACAAAATTAAATGTTCGTGATAAGGATATTATTAAACGTGGTGAATGGTTAGAAGATACCCATATGGATTATTTTGCAACTCTCGTGCGATCTTCTACCAATTATTCACCACGTGAGACATGGAGAGTGCAGTGTCCGGATACCATCGAGCCAGTATTACCAAACAATAAACACATACAAATACTACATAGTGGCTTCGGACGAAACGATGGGCACTGGGTATGTAGTTACTACGATACTAAGAGAATTTACTTATACGATTCGTTAAATCAGCAAAGATTACACGAACATCATAAGATATTCTTGAAAAAATTGTATCCGTTTTATCCTTTCGATGAAAAACCAGTGAAATTTCCTAATGTGCAACAACAGCCAAATTGCAATGATTGTGGCGTGTTTGCAATTGCTTTTGCAGTATCATTGATCTTTGGGTTAAAGCCAGACACGATTAGGTACGATCATTATTCGATGCGATCACATTTGCTTAGAATGTTAGAATTATATCAATTAGATCATTTTCCTCAAGATCTTTGTTATGGTCCACAGAAAACAGTTCTTCCATTACAAGTAATTTTGTTTCGAAATGCCGACGCTGCACGTAAACGCAATGATCGAGATAACGTACTTGAAAAAAATTCCTGGGAAAATCGAAAGGATGAAATTAATAAACAAAAACGGCTTAAATACTCAAATGAAGCAACGAGCAAATGTTCTCAAGAACGCGAAGATTATACATTGAATAAAGAAAATAAACTAAAACGGAAACGAAAAAATTATGCCGATAATGCCGAACGAAATCGGGAGGTGGCTCGGAAAAATTATACTGCTAGTATAGATAAAAGACAAGAAACTGCTCGTAAAAATGATGCTATTAATATTGACAGAAATCGCGAAAACGCCCGTAACCGTGACGCTGTTAATATTGACAGAAATCGCGAAAACGCCCGTCAACGTGACGCTGTTAATATTGACAGGAATCGCGAAAACGCCCGTCAACGTGACGCTGTTAATATTGACAGGAATCGCGAAAACGCCCGTCAACGTGACGCTGTTAATATTGACAGGAATCGCGAAAACGCCCGTCAACGTGACGCTGTTAATATTGACAGGAATCGCGAAAACGCCCGTCAACGTGACGCTGTTAATATTGACAGGAATCGCGAAAACGCCCGTCAACGTGACGCTGTTAATATTGACAGGAATCGCGAAAATGCCCGTCAACGTGACGCTGTTAATATTGACAGGAATCGCGAAAACGCCCGTCAACGTGACGCTGTTAATATTGACAGGAATCGCGAAAACGCCCGTCAACGTGACGCTGTTAATATTGACAGAAATCGAGAAAACGCCCGTCAACGTGACGCTGTTAATATTGACAGAAATCGAGAAAACGCCCGTCAACGTGACGCTGTTAATATTGACAGAAATCGAGAAAACGCTCGCAAACGTGACGCTGTTAACATTGACAAAAATCGAGAGAAATACCGTCAACGTGACGCTGTTAATGTTGATAAGAATCGGGAGGCAGCTCGTATAAAGTATAATGAGCTAAAAGAAAATAAACAAGATCAGAAACGTATTAATTACGATAAAAATCGTGAACATTTGCAGGATTTAAAACGAAAAAATTACCATGATAACGTTGAGGATAATCGTCTTAAAAAACGTATCAAATATTCAGATAATCGCGATTGGGAACAAGCGCGGAAGAAAAAGTTCAATCGTGTCAATTTTCGTCGAAAGCAAGTTAACAATAAAAACTTTTATAATCGTAATAGGGAACAAATTCTATCGAGAATAAAAATGAATGCAGCTAAACAAATCGCATTGAAATATAAAAATATCACAGTAGAACACACAACGATAAAGATGAGGAAATCTACAGAAAGTTATATTAAAAGTATTTGTAATAAACTTTCGTTCGGATCCGAAGTAGAATGTAGACTGCAAGCTGAAAAAATAATCAAGTGGTGTGTTCACGTTAGAATTAGTTATGTCGCCAGCATTAAAAGAACTTTAGCTCTTTTGAAAAGTAAGGCTGAAGCTAGTTTAACGCGAGCCCTGCAAAGTTATGCATATAACCCTGACGAAGAAGTAAGTGCTCTGTGCGGACTATCAAAACATAATCCGTCTTCCGAACCTTACTTTTACGAAGCTGCATATAATGTCGTCGGTGTTTCTGAACCTTTTATAATGAATGCAAAGGGGCAAGTTATTAATGTACTACCTCTGATAAAAGAAATTCGAGGTTGTAATAAATCATGGCGCTGTGGCAATATTTGCAAAAATAATGATCCGTTCGTAGTAAAAAAATTTAAACATTTTCTTAGGGTACTCTCTATTACCAAATTACAAAACATACGAAGATATGTACAGCGCAGTTGTGTGTGTTCAGTTAAGTTATGTAATTCGAAACTTGGTCATTCACAAAGTTGTTATATTGATCAAACTCTTTGCGATTCAACATTTCTTGCTGTACAGCTTTTATCTCCGCATTTTCCTAAACTACGATACATTGAAAGATTATTTTATGAATTGATTAAAGCAGATACAAATTTATCATCCCTAGACAGAGCTTTAAATACGGGTGATGTAAATGTATTACAAGAAATATCTTCTTCGGCTCAGCAAAATGCAATTAATTTGAACGCAAATGCAGAGGGAATAAGTTTAAATGAAGATGAGATTTCTTCGCGTTATTCATACGCATTTAAAGCATTTACAAAACGCGCGCTCGATGTACCACGGCATGCTTGTATCTCATGCGAAAAACTTTGCTATAAGAAAGATATTTCAGAACTTGACAAGCTTCGAAAACCAATAACCGGCAATGCTTGGAATAATTTAATGAAATTTCTTCATACTGATGATGTGCGTATAGAAACTCAGTCGAGTCTCACTCCGAGTACATGTCACACATCTCAGCCTAGGCTTGATTATATTTGTCATTACTGTTTGAAGAAATTTCGAGATGGAAGTATGCCACCCACGTGTGTTTTAAATAATCTATCGGTCGACGACGTACCAAGCCTCATTGATTCTTTAAATAATTATGAACGTATTTTGATTCAAAGAGCAAAAGCGTTTCAAGTAATACAAACGATGGGAACAGTTTCACGAAAAAATTTACCAAATAAAGAAAAGATAAAAAAAGTTCGTGGTAGGACATTCCATTTGCCTTTGCCAATAGAAGAAACAATGAAAAAGGTATGCTCGTCCACCGAAGTAATTAATAAAAATCATGAGCTATATATATTAGTTCGAGGAATTCCGACGAAAGCTAAAGTGGTATGGGAAAATTTGGTGAATGTTAAAAAGGTATTTGAAACATTGTCATGGCTTAAAAATAATAATCCACTTTATTTTGAAATTAAGTTACCACAATGTTCCGATAATTTATTAGACTCTTGCGAAAATGATGTTGAATTTACTATAGAAGATGTCGAAGAAAATAAACAAGCCCTATTGACACAAATCACAGATCCGGAAACATATTATGAACACTTTTCAATTTATCCCATGCATGAAAAAAAAGTAAATGCTACTGCAACCGACTTATATCAAATGCTTAAAGTGCAAGATGCTGCGCTAGATAATAGACACAAAGATTTAGATTTAAAATGTTTTCCAGATCTATACCCGTACGGAAAACATGGACAGAAAGAGGATAGAAACGTTAAGCTCACGGATTTCGAATATATAAAATTAAGATTAATGTCTCGTCATTCACGATTTAGACTAAATCAACAATACCTTTTCTATTTATTGAATGATAATAATATGCGACAATTAAATAGTGGAATATTTCAAAAAATGAATGTTCTTAATCCGCGAGAAAAATATACCGCAGCGAGTTATCTGGAACAAATGTCTAAAGAGGAACTAGAAAGTAATTTAACAACAATATTCTCACGATTACGCAATACACAACAGTATTGGCAAAAACCGAGAAATGAATTACGTTGTATGACGCAGCATTATGGTCCTGGAACGTGGTTTTTAACTCTGAGCCCAGCTGAGTGGTTATGGTCCGATTTAACGGAATATATACGAGAGGTTAATCCTTCCTTCTCGTCAACAATGACACCTAGTGCATTGATTGCTGCTGATCCGATATCGACTTCTAGATTTATAGAAAATAAATTCCGTGCAATGTTAGATTTCATCTGCTCCCCTGATAATCCGATTGGTGAAGTCATTCACTACTTTTGGAGACGCGAGTATCAGGGGAGAGGTATTCAACATTTCCATTTGCTTCTGTGGATAAAGGATGCCCCGATTCTTGGAATGTCATCTATCGAAGAAGTGTCCCAATTTATACTAAAATATGTAACATGTAAAATGCCTGATCGAAACGTCTCGCCGTTATTATATCGACGTGTAGACACGCATCAGCGACATAGGCATAATGATTATTGTCTCCGTCGTAAAACAAATAAACTAGGAAAGGTCAGTAGAATTTGCAGATTTGGATTTCCGCGACCAATTACAAGTACAATGGTGATTAGAGACATAGCTACGTCGATTGCTGGCCGACGAAAATTAAAAACTAAGAGTAGACTTTATGATCTTCCTCGTAGAGATATCGAAGTGAATATCAATGATTACAATCCAACAATTCTTACTGCTTGGGAAGGGAACATGGATATCCAATTTGTCGGTGAGAAATCAGCTTTGTTAAATTGGTATATCAACAAATATACAACAAAGTCTGAATCAAGTACCGAGAATCAAACATTTGATGCAATTAATTGTACAAAGTCAGCACGCAGTCGTCTGTGGAATATTGCATTACGTTCTATTAGCAATAGAGAATGCGGAGCTCTCGAGGCTGCAGATACGCTATTAGGTATTTCATTACATGGTACGGATCCTAATACGACGATTAGATGGTTAGATGTCAACCAGATTAGAAGTAGAAAAGTAAAATCATTAAAAGAAGTACAAGCTTTAGACGAAGATTCTACAGATATTTTCTGTCCTTCGTTAATCGATGATTATTATCCTAATAGACCACTCGAGTTAGAATCGATAAATCTTTATGATTTTGCAAAATGGTACGATATTACTAAAATTAAACCCACAAATCCATATGTCGAATCATATAAAATCGCTACTAATTTGTATATAAGAAGACGATTGCAACGCGGTTATTTGATTAATCACTACCGATATAATGTAAATAATCAACCAGAACGATATTTTTTCGCTTTATTGCTATTATTTCAACCATGGAGAGATTTGAATGAGTTAAAACATGGTTGCGATACCTACACAGAAGCGTTTCATGCATCAAAATCGATATTAACAGAAGCAACTGAGTATCATGAGCGATTGGAGGAAATTGAAACTGCTTTCGATCGTGCGAAAGAACTGGTGGAAAAAAAAATGGAAACGGTTAGCCAAGAAGGTAATCAAAATTCTTCAAATAATTCTCTAGAATGTCGACCGGTCGAAGCTGCGGAAGCCATGCAAGATTTTAAGCTTGTTGGTGACAATCTTCCGACACTTAACGTAGAGCAATTGATTTCTGAGCTAAATAAAGATCAAAAGAGAATATTTGATACAATCGTAGATGCTATTCAATCGGACAATGAAATCTTACGTCTTTTCGTTAGTGGAGAAGGTGGCACTGGAAAAAGTTTTCTCATTAAAACACTTCGACATTGGTTGAAACAAAACTTGAACAAAAATACAGCAATTACTGCACCCACTGGTATAGCTGCGTTTAATATAAGCGGTTTAACCATTCACAGATTATTTCAACTTCCCGTGGAACATGGCCATACGCCTAAGTATACTCCATTATCAGATTTGGTTTTAAAAACTCTTAGAAATGATTTAAAAGATGTCATTTTATTCATTATCGATGAAGTTTCCATGATTTCAAATATCACTTTAATGTACATACATCTTCGATTAGCAGAAATATTTGACACAACTGATTGTGATAACGGTTGGTTTGGTAGAAAACATATTCTTCTATTTGGGGATTTGCTTCAACTTCCTCCTGTATATGAAGAGCCAGCGTTTGTGTCTTTACTTAAAGCCAAAGTAGAAAAATATCTGGGTTCTCTAGGAACGATCAATCTATGGATTACTTTATTCAAATACGATGAGTTAACAATTAGTATGCGTCAACAAAATGATACAGCATACCGTGACTTACTTTCGAGAATCCGAATTGGTAGTGTCACGAACAGTGATTTAAAAACTCTTGAATCCAGACAAATTCAATTTACATCTTCAACTGCTGCTCTCAGATTACAAGAACTTTGCACTTACATTAATAAATTACCCTGTGATGCAGTTTGTTTGTTACCTACTCGTCACATGTGCGATGTTCTTAATACAGCAATGTTGCAACAAATATTGTCAGATGAAATAATATTGTTAGCACGAGATACTATCGATTGTCCAGTTTATTTAAAAAAGAAGATTTCTACGATACTGACAAAAAATGATGAAGATAGTTCTCGAACTGCCGGTCTTTCTAAAAGTATAAGTATTAAAATAGGAGCAAAGATTATGATTAGAAGAAACATTGACGTCACTTTAGGTCTTGTTAATGGGACCATTGGTCAGGTGACTTCTGTTCAACGAACTGTAGATGGGACAGATATTGAGGCGATAAAAATGAAGTTGCCTTCAGGAAATGAATATTCAGTAGAACGGGTTACCGTAAAGTTTCAGGTGATGGACGGTGCCTTTGTATTTCGTAAGCAATTTCCCATTTCTCTTAGCTATGGAATTACTATCCACAAGAGTCAAGGACTCACTCTGAACAATGCCGTCATCGATGCTGGCAATCATGTGTTCAGTTGTGGTCAAATTTACGTTGCCCTCTCGCGCGTTACCTCTTTGGATGGAGTGCATTTGATTAATTACGATCCACAATCCATCAAAGCAAGTGAAGCAGCAATTGTTGAATATAATCGATTAAAAAAATTATATAAACCTGAGGTCCGAGAAATTCCTATTTCAAAGAAACGTCATCAAAAAAGGACGGATTTCGTGTGGATAACAAACACAAATATCATTGATGTTCAAGAAATGATACAAGAAAATACTGTTAAAGTCCATCATAACGTCAAAGGATTAAAAAATATTGATAACGTTTCTTGCTATGCTAATGCAATCATGCAATGCATTGTTCATTGTACACTGATCAACAGAACGTTAAGAAATCAAAAAACTTCTGATGCTCTTACTCGTTTCATAACTTGCTACTTGCAAGGTGAATCGATAGATTCATTCGAAATTAGACAATTTGCTGGTGATAAGTTTTGTACAAATAGTCAACGAGATGCATCGGAGTTTCTAATAGCGCTTTGTAACAAATCAGATAGTATTGGCAATATTATTGACCATCAATTAACGACAACAATTAGATGTAAAACTTGTGGAGAAACTACTACAAATACTCAACGTAATTTCATAATAACGTTATCTATTTCTTCATCTGCAAAGAGTATTAATCTGCAGGTGTTAATTAATTCTTCTTTATCACATTGGCATTATATTAGTGACGATTATTGCCAACAGTGTCATGGAACTAGTAAAATTCGAAAATATGAAGTTTCATTGGTAAAGAACGCTGTTGTCCTTCAACTGTTACTTTACCGTTTTCAGGATGGGCATACGATTAAAATTGAAACTTGCAAAATCAAAGAGATTCCCACAAGTAAATTATCATTAGGTGGAAATAATTACAAAGTAACAAGCGCTGTGTTTCATCATGGACAACATCTAACCAGTGGTCATTATACAAGCATGTTAAGAGATTCTGATTCCAATTGGATCTTTGCGGATGACTCTAATATCAGTAAACGATCTTGGCCCAGATGTGCGAAAGATGCATATATTTTTTTCTTACAGAGAATACCATAACCCAATACTGCAGCTAATCAAATTAGAACTGTCAAAATAAGTAGTCTGGCGTTCAGCCGCCACCAAAACTGCCAAAACAAGCAGTCTGGCGTTCAGCCGCCACCAAAACTGCCAAAACAAGCAGTCTGGCGTTCAGCCGCCACCAAAACTGCCAAAACAAGCAGTCTGGCGTTCAGCCGCCACCAAAACTGCCAAAACAAGCAGTCTGGCGTTCAGCCGCCACCAAAACTGCCAAAACAAGCAGTCTGGCGTTCAGCCGCCACCAAAACTGCCAAAACAAGCAGTCTGGCGTTCAGCCGCCACCAAAACTGCCAAAACAAGCAGTCTGGCGTTCAGCCGCCACCAAAATTGCCAAAACAAGCAGTCTGGCGTTCAGCCGCCACCAAAACTGCCAAAACAAGCAGTCTGGCGTTCAGCCGCCACCAAAACTGCCAAAACAAGCAGTCTGGCGTTCAGCCGCCACCATAGTTTCTAAAATAAACAACCTGGCCTCAAAAAATAGGTAAGTGCCCATTACATTTTTTCTTTAAAAGTATTCAATTGTTATAATAGCATCTAAAACATCTAACGTATGTAAATAATGTGTTTTGGCAGTTACGAATGCGACGATTGGGAAACTCAACACACAAATCCAAATACATGAATTACACTTTATAAGAATAAATATCTTAACGTTATCGTTCAGTGGTAACTACGTTCTGTGACATACATACATACAGCATATAATAAGGCTTTTCTCAAATTAAGCAATAACAATTGAGGTATACTCTATATTACCACACTTTACATAATTTCATAATTTATTTACTGCCCGTCGAATTGTTTCACAAAATGCATTAATATCTTACAGCAAATACAAACGGCCAACATCAGAAGATAAATACTAAACAATAATAAAGATTAGACATTAAATGCTTTTCTTCACAGTATTCGTCCATTACGTAAGTCAATTTTGTCATTGTTCTTAACTATTTCTTCATTTAATGTAATTATAAATTGATTATATAATATATTCTTTTCAGGGAACCTAAGAAGATATCAAACAATACTGAACAAAATATCAAGTAATGATGTATCAATTACTTAAATTACAGTTAAAATATCATCGAAAGGAACATTGAGGAAAATAAAGAGGAAAGAATGAAGGATAAGTGGTCAAGGAAAATTACAACATTCCAAAGAAAGCACGATCAATACTATCTGAAAGCAAAACCTACAAAAAAATCGCCGATTAAAACTTTAACGTCATCTTCGACATGGAAAAAGTCGAAATCATGAATAACAATAGAAATATGATTCTTACCGCTGATACCGTTAAGGGATAAAAATCGAGGGTCCACGTCGAAGGGTCGCGCGATCCGGAGGGGAGGAGGCTCGGCTGCGGTGGCGGTACGGCGGATTTGACGGCGAGGCACGAGGACTAATATCATACGCCGATGAAGCCATCGACCGCCCGCTATTCGCTCGCTGAACACGTGATCGTCCCGGCGTACGAGCTGGATGGCAAGGTACCGCGGGAGGGGGGTATCTTTGTTTTGGTTCGGCTAAATTCGGCAAACCAGTAACAATAGGACTCGGCAAGCTTCGGATTTGTCAAATTTAATCTCCTTCCCTCGGAAAACGGCCGGGATAGTCGTCTTCACGGAGCCCAGATAACAATTGAATACACTCCAACCGATGAAATGGTTACGAACATTTTTACCAAGGGACTATCCAGGCCAAAACACATGAAGTGTATGAAACTCCTCGGTTTGTCTAACTTCTCGATCTCGAAGAAGAACCATCCTTAAATCGAGGAGGAGTATTGAATTTTAAAGGGCACGCTATTACAATTTTAGTATGTCGCTGATATAAGATCGCACTTTGCACACGCCATGCTTCTCTCTCTTGAGGTCGCAGCAACAGCGAATATCCACAACACGTTCCTCAAAGGCACCGTATTCCAATGGACAATCAACCGCTGATCAACCGCTGATTCCATTGGTTCGCTTCAAGAGATACAAGTCTCCAAGACAACGAACTGAAATGGTTACGAACATTTTTACCAAGGGACTATCCAGGCCAAAACACATGAAGTGTATGAAACTCCTCGGTTTGTCTAACTTCTCGATCTCGAAGAAGAACCATCCTTAAATCGAGGAGGAGTATTGAATTTTAAAGGGCACGCTATTACAATTTTAGTATGTCGCTGATATAAGATCGCACTTTGCACACGCCATGCTTCTCTCTCTTGAGGTCGCAGCAACAGCGAATATCCACAACACGTTCCTCAAAGGCACCGTATTCCAATGGACAATCAACCGCTGATCAACCGCTGATTCCATTGGTTCGCTTCAAGAGATACAAGTCTCCAAGACAACGAACTGAAATGGTTACGAACATTTTTACCAAGGGACTATCCAGGCCAAAACACATGAAGTGTATGAAACTCCTCGGTTTGTCTAACTTCTCGATCTCGAAGAAGAACCATCCTTAAATCGAGGAGGAGTATTGAATTTTAAAGGGCACGCTATTACAATTTTAGTATGTCGCTGATATAAGATCGCACTTTGCACACGCCATGCTTCTCTCTCTTGAGGTCGCAGCAACAGCGAATATCCACAACACGTTCCTCAAAGGCACCGTATTCCGATGGACGATCAACCGCTGATTCCATTGGTTCGCTTCAAGAGATACAAGTCTCCAAGACAACGAACTGAAATGGTTACGAACATTTTTACCAAGGGACTATCCAGGCCAAAACACATGAAGTGTATGAAACTCCTCGGTTTGTCTAACTTCTCGATCTCGAAGAAGAACCATCCTTAAATCGAGGAGGAGTATTGAATTTTAAAGGGCACGCTATTACAATTTTAGTATGTCGCTGATATAAGATCGCACTTTGCACACGCCATGCTTCTCTCTCTTGAGGTCGCAGCAACAGCGAATATCCACAACACGTTCCTCAAAGGCACCGTATTCCGATGGACGATCAACCGCTGATTCCATTGGTTCGCTTCAAGAGATACAAGTCTCCAAGACAACGAACTGAAATGGTTACGAACATTTTTACCAAGGGACTATCCAGGCCAAAACACATGAAGTGTATGAAACTCCTCGGTTTGTCTAACTTCTCGATCTCGAAGAAGAACCATCCTTAAATCGAGGAGGAGTATTGAATTTTAAAGGGCACGCTATTACAATTTTAGTATGTCGCTGATATAAGATCGCACTTTGCACACGCCATGCTTCTCTCTCTTGAGGTCGCAGCAACAGCGAATATCCACAACACGTTCCTCAAAGGCACCGTATTCCGATGGACGATCAACCGCTGATTCCATTGGTTCGCTTCAAGAGATACAAGTCTCCAAGACAACGAACTGAAATGGTTACGAACATTTTTACCAAGGGACTATCCAGGCCAAAACACATGAAGTGTATGAAACTCCTCGGTTTGTCTAACTTCTCGATCTCGAAGAAGAACCATCCTTAAATCGAGGAGGAGTATTGAATTTTAAAGGGCACGCTATTACAATTTTAGTATGTCGCTGATATAAGATCGCACTTTGCACACGCCATGCTTCTCTCTCTTGAGGTCGCAGCAACAGCGAATATCCACAACACGTTCCTCAAAGGCACCGTATTCCGATGGACGATCAACCGCTGATTCCATTGGTTCGCTTCAAGAGATACAAGTCTCCAAGACAACGAACTGAAATGGTTACGAACATTTTTACCAAGGGACTATCCAGGCCAAAACACATGAAGTGTATGAAACTCCTCGGTTTGTCTAACTTCTCGATCTCGAAGAAGAACCATCCTTAAATCGAGGAGGAGTATTGAATTTTAAAGGGCACGCTATTACAATTTTAGTATGTCGCTGATATAAGATCGCACTTTGCACACGCCATGCTTCTCTCTCTTGAGGTCGCAGCAACAGCGAATATCCACAACACGTTCCTCAAAGGCACCGTATTCCGATGGACGATCAACCGCTGATTCCATTGGTTCGCTTCAAGAGATACAAGTCTCCAAAACAACGAACAGTCGTGACAACCATCCACTGTCAACGACAACAAATCATGCAATAGCATTAAAGTTAATCGAAAAACAACTATACGCAATTTAGCAACGACATTTGGCTGCTGTCGCACCATCGTGAAGCATCTTCACGATCATGACTGTCGCAAGATGATAGTATGATGGATCCTACATCGGCTAACTGATACTCATCGCCAAGTCATAGTGGACATCTACGAATCACTTTTCTTCTAGCCGCATCTCAAAAAGTTCTCGAGGATTTAATGACTGACGATGAGAGCTAGATCCTTTACAACAAAAACGTATAGCACGCTATCTGGTTTCCTCGCGACGCAGAGCCGCCAATGCAGCTGAAGCTGAACCTTATACGTACAAGCGTTCTCTTTCTGTTTGGTAAGATGCGAAAGATCCACTCTACTACGGGCTACTTTCTGCAAAGAAGACGGTAACAGCTTCCGTATATGTTGATTAATTTCAGAAACAAACCAACGACATTCAAGGAAAACATCCAGGACACACAACTGCTCAAATCCTCCAGGGCAATTTACACTCCCATTCACATTGCTTCGGAAACTTGACTGAAAATCGCGGAGCTCGGATAGTACTCTTCGAACAGAGAGCCATCAGATTATTATTTGTTCCAACCACTGAAGCTTTATCTGCAAAGGAAAGTGTTCGACAAATTCGCTCTCAAAATAGCAGTCGACAATTTCTTCACATTGCAAGTTTATTCCCGAAAGAATAGGCAATCACCAATTCCAATATCTTCAGATATGGTAATGTTCTGGTGGCACGTCTATGATTGTCACGGTAGAAAGCTTACGAAGATTCCTAAATGACTCAACTTCTTTCTAAATGAATTTCATTCTACATTTAAGATTATATTTTCCTTTCGAATTTACATATATTTTTATGTTTCTAAGAAAAATGAACTTACTTACTATCAATTGTATAATTATAAATTGTAACTTACTTACTATAAATTACATTTATACGCCTTTTAAAATTTTCGACAACGCAATATATTTATCTAATTAGTGATATTACAATGTATTTATACTTCATATTTGTTTAACAATACAGATTTCAGTATTTAAAACTTTTTTCATATATCCTATTGAACAACAAAAACTTGTGATATCCCACAAAAACACTTACGTGTAAAAAACTACGCCAAGTACAGGAGTGCTGTGTATTCCTCTAATAAAAAGTATTGATATCAGATTATTGAGGCCAAGTACATAAGTCACTACATGTTTGCCTATTATATAATCTAGCATGCCCATCATTTTAATTGTATTTTCAAAATTTCCTATAACGTTTTCACTACTCTTTTACGTTACTACTGTTTCTCGTAGTTCATTATGAATTAATGGTTATTTAATAATTAATAAAACTTTAGCTGATTCCTTATCGAGTACTACTTGGCGGGTCCGTGCAATTCTTGGTATAAATTTGCATTCATAATGCCAGTCATTAAACTCAAAACCAATGTCAACTTTCTATATAGAGCTTATTGACGATAATTCGTTAATAATCTTTGGTTGGAAACTTGGTCAACATTCCGCACACGTAAATTATACTTGACCAGCCGACATTTTCAACACTTCAGTTAATACTAATCACGGTAAAATCTTAATAACAAACATATAATTTTAGGATACTATTAGTACGTTCAAAGTAAGTACTTTGGAATTTCTGGCACGGACCCGCCAAGTAGTACTCGATAAGGAATCAGCTAAAGTTTTATTAATTATTAAATAACCATTAATTCATAATGAACTACGAGAAACAGTAGTAACGTAAAAGAGTAGTGAAAACGTTATAGGAAATTTTGAAAATACAATTAAAATGATGGGCATGCTAGATTATATAATAGGCAAACATGTAGTGACTTATGTACTTGGCCTCAATAATCTGATATCAATACTTTTTATTAGAGGAATACACAGCACTCCTGTACTTGGCGTAGTTTTTTACACGTAAGTGTTTTTGTGGGATACTGTGAATACTGCAGAAGTACATCCTTCACAAAGCTGACCAACAATTTGAACCATATATCATCATTCAATCAAGAGACTCGATCGAGTCTCGCGCCAAGTACAGGCAACCGGCTGTACAGGGCACAGCTCGCCGAGACTCTTTACTTGAATCAACTCTGATACCTGTGTTTGGAACAAAATATCTTATTAACCGCTATACCTAAGAAAAAGTTATTGATACATTCACTATAGGAATTGAGGGTCCTGAATTGATTGCCACCACGTTCAATACGATTAATATACGAGATCAGGGCGTATTGAGATGGCGAGCGAGATGATTTTATTTCAGTTCCGTCGTCGTCGTCGTCTTCGCACGTCTATCGCATTTTTTACATAACAGATGGCGCTGACTGCTGTGCCTTCTTTACCTATTTGTACTCTGTATGGTGTTAGTAATTTACGAATACACAACACAATCAAATACACTTTATACGTGAAGCTACCGTTCATATCGAATTTCCAGTTACTGTAAGGGTGCTTTCACAACAGTATAGAATTATTAAGTTTTTAATAGCATTCATGTGGAGCGCGTGTGTATAGATGTATGTATATGTGTGCTTCGGCATAGTTCCTCGTATTTTAGGTGACAGTTTATAGAGATACAGCATGTCCAGGTGTTCCTCTCCGTAGTTTCCAGCATCTAGGTGGCGGACGTGGAAGTTCAGGGTGTCCAGGTGTTCCGCTCAGTAGTTTCCTGCATCTAGGTTTCAAACGTGGAAGTTCAGGGTGTCCAGGTGTCCTGCTCCATAGTTTCTTGTATCTAGGTATTGGATGTGAAAGTCCAGGGTGTCCAGGTGTTCCGCTCCGTAGTTTCCTGCATCTAGGTGTCAGACGTGGTAGTTCAGGTTGTTCAGGGGTTCCGCTCCGTAGTTTTCTGTGTCCAGGTGTTGGATTTGGAAGTCCAGGGTTTCCAGGTATTCCGCTTCGTAGTTTTCTGTATCTAGGTGTCGTATGTGGAAGTCCAGGGTGTCCAGGTATTCCGCTCCATAGTTTCCTGTGTCCAGGTGTCGGATATGGAAGTTCAGGGTGTCCAGATGTTCCGTTCGGTACTTTCCTGTATCTAGGTGTCGCATGTAAAAGTCCAGGGTGTCCTGGTGTTCTGCTCCGTAGTTATCTGCATCTAGGTGTCGGATGTGAAAGTTCAGGGTGTCCAGGTATTCCGCTTCGTAGTTTTCTGTATCTAGGTGTCGGATGTGGAAGTCCAGGGTGTCCAGGTGTTCCGCTCCGTAGTTTCTTGTATCTATTTACTGGATCTGGAAGTCCAGGATGTCCAGGTGTTCCGCTTCGTAGTTTCCTGTATCTAGGTGTCAGACGTGGAAGTCCAGAGTGTCCAGGTGTTCCACTCCGTAGTTTCTTATATCTAGGTACTGGATGTGGAAGTCTAGGGTTTCCAGGTGTTCCGCTCCGTAGTTTCCTGCATCTACAGAGTGTATCAGCAGAAATGCACGTTTGAGATTTGCGGTGAAACGGTGCACAATTTTGAAAATCTGATGTCACAACCATTGAATATTTTTTGATTGCGCATCGAATGGGCATATTATTATTGTTCGCTCAACTTCCGGTCACAAATAAAAAAAATTATCTTCGCCATTTCAAATGATATTGAAACAAGTTAAATGCAAAAGTTGTAGAGCAAGAAAAAATAATACAGATGAAAAAAAAAATTCGGACGGATTGCACACATAATAAGAGAGATATTTGCGTCCGAATTTTTCTCATTTTTTGACAAATTTTTGATACTGGAGGAACGCCTTAGCTTCGTGCAGCAGCTTCACGCCGAACTCACGATTCGCAATTGTTTTGAGGTAAGCGTTCAGTCAGACGCAAACCCGTACAAGGTGGCTAAAACATACTACAATGCTATCTTTCATTACAAGTTAGAAGCCCAACTATTCCTGCTGTAGATTTCCGTGATCCTGGAAGTAGGTTTTCGAGTCTTCGTCTTCCTGGACGTGGATTTTCGAGCCTTCGTGTTCCTCGTCGTAGATTTTGGAGTCTACGTGTTCCTCGTCGTAGATTTTGGAGTCTACGTGTTCCTCGTCGTAGATTTTGGATCTTGTGAAAAATACGTCAACTTGAAAAAATGGTCTAGGAGAGAAATGCAAAAACACGTATCCCTTTTTTTCGTCTCAAGAACGAGTATACCAATTTGCAGCCTTCTGCGACTTCTGGTGTAAAGGTCAGAGAGCACTTGTTGACCCTGGATTTCGTCGAAATCGTCGATTTGGAAAACTACATCCATGAACACGAAGACTCCAAAATCTACGACGAGGAACACGAAGGCTCCAAAATCTACGACGAGGAACACGAAGGCTCGAAAATCCACGTTCAGGAAGACGAAGACTCGAAAACCTACTTCCAGGATTACGGAAATCTACAGCAGGAATAGTTTGGCTTCTAACTTATAATGAAAGATAGCATTGTAGTATGTTTTAGCCACCTTGTACGGGTTTGCGTCTGACTGAACGCTTACCTCAAAATAATTGCGAATCGTGAGTTCGGCGTTAAGCTGCTGCACGAAGCTAAGGCGTTCCTCCAGTATCAGAAATTTGTCAAAAAATGAGAAAAATTCGGACGCAAATATCTCTCTTATTATGTGTGCAATCCGTCTGATTTTTTTTTCATCTCTATTATTTTTTCTTGCTCTACAACTTTTGCATTTAACTTGTTTCAATATCATTTGAAATGGGGAAGATAATTTTTTTTATTTGCGACCGGAAGTTGAGCGAACAATAATAATATGCCCATTCGATGCGCAATCAAAAAATATTCAATGGTTGTGACAGCAGATTTTCAAAATTGTGCACCGTTTCACCGCAAATCTCAAACGTGCATCTCTGCTGATACACTCTGTAGGTGTCAGACGTAGAAGTCCAGGGTGTCCGGGTCTTCCACTCCGTAGTTTCTTATATCTAAGTACTGGATGTGGAAGTCTAGGGTGTCCAGGTGTTTCGTTCCGTAGTTTCCTGTATCTAGGTGTCAGACGTGGAAGTCCAGGGTGTCCAGGTGTTCCACTCCGTAGTTTCTTATATCTAGGTACTGGATGTGGAAGTCTAGGGTGTCCAGGTGTTCCGCTCTGTAGTTTCCTGCATCTAGGTGTCAGACGTGGAAGTTCAGGTTGTTCAGGGGTTCCGCTCCGTAGTTTCCTGTGTCCAGGTGTTGGATGTGGCAGTCCAGGGTTTCCAGGTGTTCCGCTCCGTAGTTTCTTGTATCTAGGTACTGGATGTGGAAGTCCAGGGTGTCCAGGTATTCCGATTCGTAGTTTCTTGTATCTAGGTATGGAATGTGGAAGTCCAGGGTGTCCAGATGTTCCGCTCCGTAGTTTCCTGTATCTAGGTGTCGGATGTGGAAGTTCAGGGTGTCCAGGTATTCCGTTTCGTAGTTTCCTGTGTCCAGGTGTCGGACGTCGAAGTCCAGAAAAGTGTGCAACAAGCTTTGGCGCTTCGCTCAAACTATAGTATCCTCTATGATGTTCGCACGGCCTAAGGTACGTAAATAATCCAGCACACTCTCCTCTCTTACGTTTACCACACGGCTTTACCACACCATTAACGACGCTTATATGCATAGAAGATTACATTTTCTTTAAAAATTTGTATGTCTTTATGCATTTCTAGAAAAATGGACTTACAGATTAAATTTATATACCATTAAACATTTTCGACAACGCAATATATTTTTCTGATTAGCAACATCATAATGCATTTACATTTTATATCTGTGACAATATAGATTTCAGTGCTTACAACTTATATGTCCCGTTGAACAACAAAAACTTGTGATATCCCCCAAAAAACACTTACGTCTAAAAAACTACGCCAAGTACAGGAGTGCTGTGTATTCCTCTAATAAAAAGTATTGATATCAGATTATTGAGGCCAAGTACATAAGTCACTACATGTTTGCCTATTATATGATCTAGCACTGGCCCATCATTTTAATTGTATTTTCAAAATTTCCTATAACATTTTCACTACTCTTTTACATTACTACTGCTTGCCATAGTTGATTATGATTTAATGATCATTTAATAATTAATAAAATTTTACGTGATTCCGTATCGAGTACTACTTGGCGGGTCCGTGTCAGGAATTCCAAAATATTTACTTTGAACGTACTAATAGTATCCGAAAACTACATGTTTGTTATTAAATTTTTATCGTGATTATTTTTGACGAGTTATTGTTAATAAGCTCTATATAAAAACTTGACATTGGTTTTGAGTTTGATGACTGGCATAATGAACGCAAATTTATGTCAAGAAATGCACGAACCCGCCAATATGTTTGCTGATAATATCAGTCAATGTCATATGAATACTGTGAACTGTATTTAAATCAATTATAAAGTGCAGAATGCGAATCGGTATTTCGTTATAACTTAAATGGATTTACTGTAAGTGGAATTAATGCAAGGAATTATGCTTCTGCAGAATCAAACAAAAATACATGCACTTTACCCAATTAAAAAATACTACAACTGTCAATGTTTCTTTGCACAGAAAAACGCTAGTAGGGTTTCCTCTGCGCTTCTTATGATTTTTTGCGTGACTTTATTATATGAATAGTTAAAAGATTTTTCTGAATACTGAATCTTCAATGATCTTTTATTTTCAACGTAGTTCTCAAAATTGATTCTCTAATCATTTTTCTTCAAAGGTTTCATGGACTCAACATTTGAGTCTTCTACGAAGACTGACTCGGTTAAGTTCCGTTCTTTTACATACTCAAGCTTTCCAGCATCGTTTTTGATTCATGTATTTCTTTATACTGTTTGCTTTTTCCTTTCTTCTGTTATCACGTATGCTTCCATTGGGATCATAGCGTACCTGTGATTGAGGGTGCGCGATAGCGCCCCGTGTTTAGGGGGGGCGGGGGGGGGGGGACGCTCGAAACCGGGGCAGACCCTATTTACTCGCGACCGAGCGCGGGAAGCTGAGGGCTACTTTTGTTTTTCATCTCATTTAAAAATTTCAATACCTGGACGTGTACTTTTGGCACAATCTGCCTTCAAGAAGCATTTTTAAGCCGTACTGACAATAAAAGTATTGTAATTCGGGCTTGTAATAGTTGTTTTGAAATTCAGAGAAAAAGCCTTATACGTGATGAAAAAGCCTCGCAGCGTTTAGAACTTCCGCATTCGATCGTCGACGGCGCTCTAAACGTCAGCGAGGTCGTACTGTATACACAGTGTCTTGTCATCTATATAATTTAGGTCCTCTTTTAAGAGCCCTGTCGCCTAGGAGGAACGCGTAATAAATAGAATAATAATGGAATATAAATAATAAATATATACAAAATATACAACGGAGAATAGAATACCTTTGCTCGCACTCAGCACCCGCCTTGCTTAAACGACGGTCAATTGACGAAAGGGACGAGTACGCTAATTGCTGTTCCTACTGTTCCTACCAGGGACTCTTACCTATTGGAGAGCGAAGTCTATCGCCGACAACGCTATCTATGGATTTCGTTTTTAAACTATTTGTCAGCGGGAGTTTCGTTACACGCTGTCTCGTCCCCACTCATGCTGCGCGAAAAGGGCGCACGGTAGCTATAGCTATATGCGTTAGACGCTGGACACTTGTTCCTAGCCACCACGTCGCATATATCTCTCTTTGTCTTACTAACGCTGTTTGACGAGGATGGATAATCGAAAAGTCTATCTCATTCCCACTACCGAAAGTCCCATAGATCCTTCTCGTTTCTTGGCGGGGTACTAGCTGTCTCGTCATAGAGCGTTAGTCTGAGAGAGAGGGAGAAAGCGTGCGCCCGAATACGAGCGGTCCCCCACCAAGCTCCCTATTGCGCATGAGGGGCCTTGTTGGCGTCTCGCTTACACTAGTGCTGTGGAACAAGGACGTACCGAGCGACGCTCTGGCGTCTCGCTCGCACCGTAGTGCTTTCTGCGTCGCACGCACAGGCCAAGATACGCGAGCAGGCGCCGCCCAAATCTCCTCTCTTACCTCACCGCACGGCGTCAACCGTTGTCATCATTTCTGTGGCTCAGTGTACATCAGCTCCAAGTTACTGCTAAACTTGTTTGGGCTTATCGTTTACTTTGTAGCTCCAAGATATTGACTCGTGTGAGCTGTTCAATTGCAGCTCCGAATTTTCGTAATTCGTCAGTAGTTACAGGCCACTATTGGCCGTCACAACAAACCCCCACCACTGGCCCCTATGAGTCATGGAGCGCACCGCGCTGTGTCCCCCGCACCGCACTACGGCGCCACCCCCTCGCCCATGTGGGCGGCTCTCCCCACCACAAACCTATGCAGTGTTCCCCCACCACGCTGCCCTGGTCCTAAGGCCCAAAACTCAGTAGCAGCGGCGCTGTATGTCCCCAGGGGCATATCACGGTCGGTAATTATGCACTGACCACCGGTCGGTAACTTTTTTAATTACCCTAAGAGTGTCCCCGCGGTAAAATAGAACACCGTATTTTGTAAGACACATTGTGTATATTATAAAAGCTGTAGCGTGTGATACATTTTCGATTATTACCGTATTGTTGACGCGAATCTACTTTAAGTCGTAAAAAAAAACGTATTCTGATTAATTGGTAAGGCCTGGTCCCCACGTTTCCCAAGCCGCGTGACTTTAAGAATGTTATGCTCAAGACATTCTCCGAACAATGATGTACTCATGGTTCAGATCGCCTCTGAAGAATGTCTTTATCTCAGTGAGAATCCCTGCAGGTGTGCGATGGCGTCGTATAACACTCATTTCCAATGATGAACATCGTGCAGAGGAAAAGATATAGGGAGAATGAGGTGTAGGAGACAAAACAAGAAAAAAGTTTTAAATAAAAATATATTATAAGCATATTGTAAGATACATCAATCATACAGGTTTATTAAGAAAATAAGTGTTATGCATGGTTTTTCTGGTCCTCCATGGTGCTCCGCACGAAGGAGAGGTACTCGTGGTTATACAGGGAGAGCAGCTCCACTAATAATTGGTAAAGTACCGGTGACCACAGGCCTTTCTTCTCCAGAGTCTGTCGAAGATCGCCCAATATGCTGTCCCTGGAGGAGGTGTCATCTCCGCGCCGGTCGAGTTCCGCAATCAGCGTGTCTTTACAGCTGTTAGCACTGTCGGTAATTGCGCGTAGCCTGGTTATTTCCAAGGTTACGCAGCGCAGGACCCTCTGGAGATTGAGGTAGGACACCCTCTTCATCACAACCGTAGGTGTGTATGCCCTAGCTCTTTTAACACCTGAGCCATCGTTGTCCGTAGACACAGGGATTGCCGGCTTGATAATAATTGCCCGTTCACCGTATGAGTACGTGAAGACTATCTCATGAGTGGCCATGAGAATAGGAGTGTTGAAAGCCTCGGGTACCTCCTTGATGTTATCCTCGGCGGTGAAGAATTTGTCGATGACGGGGAAGTGGTCGGTGATGATGGCCCGTTCGGTTGGTTCAAACTCCACGCCGGAATAATCTTGATTAACGATGCGTATTACAGGTGATAAGCTTCCCGAACGATTTAGAGAGAGGCCGGTGATCACTTGCTTCGAAAACGATCGGTTTAGACCGTACGCAGTGGGCAGCAGTACTTGCTTCTTATACATGGTTGTAGTAAATACTATTATACGATCGGTGCGAGGGTCTGAGCAGTACTGTCTAAGGCAATATCTAAAAAGCAGGTCATCGAAATATTGGTGAACATGTCCCCCACCACCGCCACCATAGCCACACCCCGTTTTCATAGGATGCAGCGAACAAAGAGCCTATGGCCATGATACTGCTGATATCGCAGAATGTATCAAAGATGACGAGATGCTGATATCCTATAGCGAGTGATTCACGTGAATCACTGTACTGCTGGGTGCATCTGCATCAGCGTTAAGATGATCCTGTGAAAAAGAAAACACGCAGCTGGGACACGCGCGAGCAGGCAGCGATGTACAGTCTAAGAAAAGCAGTAGAATCATTACAGTGAACAATTTACCGACAGCCACCGTAGAAAAAAGAAATGGCTCACTACGACGACGACGACAACGACTTTTTGAGGCATAGAGATGTGCAGTGGGCGAAGACACGAGCCCTCTATCAGTACGCAAATCCCGAGTACGATCCAAAGAAAGAGGCCGTACGGGAGTGGCTGAGATTGGGACATTTAACGGGTGTACCGCTAGCCTCAATATACATGACGAAACCGGGAGCACTGAACATTGAAGACATAGGCGTTGATAACCCCGACATGATCTGTCGTAAGGGCAGGCCGTCGGGTGTAAGACCCGTGATACTACCCGAACTGTCTATAGCAACGATACTGGATAAAGGACACCGTGATTTCACACGCTGTAGCGTAACGCTGGGTTTTATTTCCGATCAGCGTTCTAACGATAGCCCTTACGCACAGCGCATATGTACCAATGAGTGGTTTGCGAAACATGAATGGTGTCCTATGGCCAAATCAGAGCTAACGATATTGAGGAAAAGGTGGGGCAGACCCACACCGGAAGAACTACCGCGTCGTGCACCTATGCGTCTGGAGTCGCAGGCCTGGTTAGCGGCATTCAATCATCTTGAGAGATTACGCGAAAGTTGCGTCACACTGTGGTGCCTGAGGGCTATGCGTGCATACGAGACAGCGCTACGTACTCTGGAGAAACGATGCAGTTTGACAGAGTTTATTGGGTGCGTTACCCTGACGACGCGGGATGGTCCACCGCTCCTACACTACAAGGAATGCCGAACAAGCGTGGTCAGCATGCCTCACGGTCTTTACGCGTACCTGGAGGCACTCGACGATGCGTGGGAAACCTATACACCCCATGATGCTTACAACGATGCGGAGAGGGAACACGCCGAAGGATCGAGCAATTTGACGTACTACGCAATGGACACACGAACAGCATCCCGACGCAACATACGGCATATACGGTGTATGGCAATTTTTCGCGACGAGAGCTGCGAAACACTGCTGCGGGATGACCGTGGCGGAAAAGATATCGACGTACAGCTTATCGGTGGTGATATCGACGAGTTCGATGCTGTAAAAGATTGGTATGATCTTTTGGTACCAGTCGATTGTAATTGATAAATATAAATAAAGTAAAAAATACCTATGTACACGGCGTAGTATGATTCGTATCTCTAACCCTACACTACGACGATGAGATGCTGATGCAACCTCAAACGGTGCGCGTCAGCAGATCGCTGCAGCTTCCGACGCAACACTTCTATACAGGGTTTTTTTTTATCCGTATTATGGATACGTAATATTTCGCGATCGGCGAACGAGCGATCAATAATATGTAATTCATTTTTACGATTAAAACGCTTCTATCCGATTTTTGACGAATAACGCTTCAATAAGAAAGTCGTGCCATTTTTTGCTGATTCAGATGTATCGCATGGTATTGTTTTGAAATTAATATCGCCGTGACTGTAAGACGTCCGCGGACTGGACGTACCCTGTTTTAGTTCGTATCACGACGTCTTGGCAGATAGACTGATAACTTTGTTACGTATATCGACCTTCATTCCGGAACAGAAGAATAACGTAGCCGACAGAAAGCATAATTGTAAACTCAGCACGTTACCCAGTGCATTGCCCGTGCCACCTACCCGGCTGGTTAACCGAGTGCATTCCTAACGTCCTAACCGTACCTAGAGCATCAGCAAAAATCGACTATATAAGCAGCCAAAATCATGGCAGAGACGCTCAGAAAATCATTCAGTTTCACGCGTAAAACATCGGACTGCACGTTGTCACTCGTGGCTCTAACCGTTAGAGTATTAGATTCAGTGTAATATTCGCAATCTGGCCTAGGTACGGATTCGTTATTACATACCCTAGGGAACAAGCTGGATCGGTTACCGGGCAAAATTGAGCTCCAAAGACTAGTCTTTCCAAGTAACGCATAGATTTGATAGATTTCTGTTCCACCAAATTTCTTTTCGCCTTAACCTCACACACAGTCAGGTTTTGTAATCCAATATCACAATATTTTTATCCCAGTATTTCTCATAATCGAAACACTGTACATAACATTTAATTGAAACTTCTATATTGATTGTAACAATATATCGCAAATTCATATTTTACTCGCGTTCTAAATATCTATTACCCATCCTCTAACATTTCAGAGAATATCTATCCACGTTGGAATAGCAAGGCGTGTTTCAACACCTTAAACGAGCAGCGAACCCACCATTGAGTGCATTCTTACCGCTCGGAATTCACTCAAATATTATTCACGTTACCTCCGGTCGTTCCTTTTCTTTTGGTTACTTCTAAATTTTTGTTATCAAATTTAAAGGCCTCGCTGGCCACTACGGCCTACGTAACAACTTACATCAATCACCAGCTCTAAGCAAAGAAAAAAAAAATGTTATCTTTGGGGAATATTCGCGATTGTATCCTCGATTTCGTCAGGACACGTCGTTTGAATAACCCTAGAAACCCGAGATTATTCTCACCGGAGTGGTGTCGCGAGTTAAGATATTTCGGTTTTCGCACGTTAACGCGTAGATTAAAAAGTGTGTTTGCCCATTGTTCTCTGCGCGTGCTAGCGAGGGGTCATGAAAGAGGATACTTCAAGAACGATCCGTACATACTCTCGCTAGCCGCAGAGTGTATCAACAAACGCGGAGTGCGCGATAGCCATATCACCAGGGCTATTATAACCGATCATCTGTTTCACGAAGGTATGTATCTGTCACTTGCCAGCAATAGCGCCTACACAAATTGCTTTTTTTTTTAAAAAAAAAAAATAAAATCAAATTTTACAAGAATTGACGCGCTTTCATCACGAAGTCGTCCCCGAGGAGGAGAAGCAGTTGCTTCTAGGGTGCCTCGATTGTATAGAGGATGTTTACTCGGAGCCCCGCACCAGCACGGCGACAGTGATGCAGCTTGCTAACGGTAAAACATACTTTTTTAAAAAAAAAGATTACGGCTAATTTACGTTTTATTTAAAAAAAAAAGTGGCAGGTCCATCGACAGCGCTGGATATACAGTCGATGGAGGAAGAAGAAGAAGAAGAAGAAGAGGCCGAAGAATCGTTCAACGATACGCGGGGTATGCGTTAAAACAGCATCGGAAACAAAAGGGGAAAAAAAAAATGCAATCTGCTTCATAATTTTCTTTACAGATGAGATCATGTCAATAGCATCGGGCGTTAGCGACCACAGTGACCATGACAATGGTGATGAGGATGACCACTCCACAATATCCAGCGCTTC
Organism: Cephus spinipes; assembly: GCA_963971525.1. Lineage (NCBI taxonomy): Eukaryota > Metazoa > Arthropoda > Insecta > Hymenoptera > Cephidae > Cephus > Cephus spinipes. The sequence continues at coordinate 11,275,302 of OZ020577.1, read as the reverse complement.
TAACGAGAGCTATCAATGTAATAATTATAAATTTACAGATATCATTGAAAACTCATCTGTGTGAAAATAAAAAGTAAAAAAAAAAGTTGTAGATCCGTTGGAGGCTGCTGGTTACAATGACCGCATTGCACCGGGTAACGCACGGCCGCTGCACGAGCACGACGACGACGACGACGACGACGACGACGTGGAAGAACCGATGCTGTGGGTTCTCAGGAACGATGCGGCCGATGCATTAGCGGTGCTCGATGAGGCCCCGGGCGCCGCGGATACCCTCGAAGAAGGTAGCGTTGAAAGAGATATTCTTTAACATTTAAAGCCTTCTTTGGCGAAACGGCTAACTTTAAAAAAAAATGTAGGATATGATGAAAACCTGGTAGGCGCTGTATTCTCATACGTCGGGTCGATGTTTAATCCTCGTGAGGAATGAGAAGTCAGTATGAGCCAAATACTCTTTTTTTTTTTTTGATTAATAAAAAAATAATTAAAAAACTCTTTTTACAAACGCTAGATGCGGGCGCGCAATATCAGATCGGCGGGGGACCCCTTCTTCGGTCGCAGGTTGATGACAACGAAGACGCCGACAACGAGGGAGTGAGCGATAGCGATCTGTTACCACCAGGGCATAGGTTTACCGTACAAGCCGAAACGACGCGTCGCATAAATCGGTTCCGATTAGACGGTCGCGAAATAACAATGGCTATCCGGAGGCCGCCCGAAGACCCTGATACAAATACGATATCATGGTTACACGGGGCAGTCAGAGATATACACGCGTACCTCACAAGCTCGTGTACCGCGCGGGACTATATAGGTCTAACGATCAAATCCGACAGTTTTGCGTGTGGGGCAGCATGGGTGTCGTACAGACCGGCTCGAGAACTTCTCGAAAACGACGTGTGGGGTGTGATATCGTCCGTCGCACAAAGCGCCCAGGCATTCCAGATAGATAGGTCTTTTGTCATAGAGGCGTGTATAGTCGAAGTACCGCGGGGTACGGGGCGCGTGCAATTAGCGCACGAGTTTGTAAACAAAAACTCTATACTTACCATAATAAACACCGATAATCTCTGTCTACCTAGATCGCTCGCTGCGGCGATGGTGCACGCTGAACGTGGGGAGGTGCGCTCTGGGGCGTTGCATGAGCGATGGAACGCAGTACGGCGTCAACGGGGTAAATTTCAAAAACAATTAGCTCTCGAGCTTGTGACAAGTGCCCGTGTAGACATACCGCCTGATGGTTGCGGTATTCCGGAAATTGATAAATTTCAAAGGCATCTTGCTCAGGATGGTATAACCATTGTTGTTTACGAGTTTGACAATATACGCAGCGGCGAGAAACCACTGTACGACGGATCGCAGATAGTCGATAACGCGTACGGTTCAGGGAAACCACGGCAAACGCTCCGCATTCTGTATTATAATAATTCGCAGCATTATCAACCTATTTTAAATATGCGGGGTGCGGTCGGTAGTCGTGGTTTTTGCATACCCTGTAACAAATCTTACACGTACGAGGCAGAGCATAAGTGCTCCCGCAAATGCGCTAGATGCTTCGGAAAACCACCCTGCGATTCGGCTCTCCCCACATTGTATTGTCACGAGTGCCATAGGTACTTTTTTGGTCAACGCTGTTTCGATAATCACATAAATACGTTGATTAGTAAACAGAAGGGCAGAGAAAAGAGCGTGTGTCAGACCATTCGCAGCTGTCCGCAGTGTCTTAGACCTCTTCAAGGAACCTCTCGTAAGCACTCTTGCGATAAGGTGTATTGCAGCGTCTGCAAGAGTGTTAATGACGTTGGACATCGGTGTTACGTCAGGCCGGTAAAAAAGGCGCCCGTGGAAAAAAATATTCTGTACATCTTCTACGATTTTGAAACACAGCAGATACAGAAGCTGCCCGGTGACGACGCGGTGCGTATCCACACACCAAACTTGTGCGTCGTTCAGCAAGTGTGTACAGCATGCATAAATGATACAGATCTCGCGAGGGTATGCCCGTCTTGCGGTGTACACGAGTACATCTTCGAAGAGGATCCCGTAAAGCAGTTTGTAGATTTCGCGTGCGATCCTAAAAGAAAATCGTTTCAGAGAGTGATCTGCGTGGCGCATAATGCCAAGGGTTTCGACGCGCAGTTTGTACTACGGTACATCGTGAAGCGTAGAAGAAAAAGCCTAAAGCCGCCGATGCTACTACTCAGCGGTACGAGCATCATAATGATGAAGACGGGGCGTGTGACATTCATAGACAGTCTTAATTATTTTCATATGCCGCTGAGCGCCCTACCGAAAGCCTTCGGCCTCGCGGATGCGGTCGGTTTGAAACAAAAGGGTGTCTTCCCGCATCTGTTCAATACACCTGAGAATCAGCATTATATCGGTCCGTTACCAGCGCTCGAGTTTTATTCGCCCGATACGATGTCGCCGGCTCAGCGTAATCAGTTTTTAGCATGGTACAACGAGCAGTGCTCTGCGGGATACGTATTTAACTTTCGAACCGAGTTTATAGATTACTGTAGATCAGACGTTACCATTCTCAGGCAGGCTTGCGTTTCTTTCCGCGAAATGTTTCTTCAGCATGGCAGCGTTTGCCCTTTCTCGGAGAGCACAACCATAGCCTCGGCGTGTTCGAGAGTTTTTCGGAAAAACTTTTTGCGGGACGAACAGATAGCTATTTTACCACCGGGCGGGTACCGATACGGTGACAAACAATCGCGTAAGGCTGTCTTATGGCTTCTTTCGCTGGAGCATCGTTTGGGCTGTGCCATAGTTCACGCAGGGCGCACTCGGGAGTATCGTCTACCGGATGGTACACCCGTCGACGGTTACTACCTGGACGCCACCACAGGTTCGCGACACGTATTCCAGTTTCAGGGTTGTTTCTGGCAAGGTTGCCCAAAATGCTATCGTATAAACAGAGATAGTCATTTACACACGGGTGGATCCATGGACGCGCGCTTCGAGAGAACGCAGGCTACGAGCGATAAGATTCGGTATTTAGGTTACGAGCTGACGGAAATTTGGGAGTGCGAATTCGACCGCTGGATAAAAGATTCTGAACAGGCCGCTTTATATAGATCGCTGAATGAGAACCCGCTGGTATCGCAAGCACCGCTCGAACCCCGCGATGCTTTCTTCGGTGGCCGTACAGGAAATACCGTCAGTTTTTACGAAGTCGAGGGGTCTGAGAGGATACATTACGTAGATGTGTGCTCGCTCTACCCCTTCATTTCGAAAACGGGGAAATTCCCTGTAGGTCACCCTACGGTGTACGTGGGCGATGACTGTCGTGAATTAACGGGTGATCGCAACAACATTGATAACGTGGAGGGTTTGATTAAGTGTGTGGTGTTACCACCGCGAGATCTGTATCATCCCGTGTTACCGGTACGCATGCACGGTAAACTGCTCTTCGCCTTGTGTCGTTCCTGTGCAGAGGCCATGCTACAGGGGTCGTGTCCTCACGAGAATCCCGCGGATAGAGTATTCGAAGGGACCTGGGTCGTGGACGAGGTCAAGCGCGCCGTACGTAAGGGGTATGAAATAACGCTGATACACGAAATATGGCAGTATGAGATTACCCAGTACGATCCGACGACACGGACGGGCGGTCACTTTGCCGATTACATAAACACGTTCCTAAAGATTAAGCAGGAAGCTAGCGGCTGGCCGCGCGAGTGTGGCGACGACGACGAGGCCAAAAAACTGTATATAGAGGAGTACGATCGGGTCGAGGGTATTCGTCTGGACCCTGGAAATATAAAATCAAATCCCGGTCTGCGGTCAGTCGCAAAATTATGTTTGAATTCGTTTTGGGGCAAGTTTGGGCAACGCGAAAATCTGCCAAAGACGGAAATTGTAACGACTCGTCAAAAGCTCGTGAGTCTGCTTACGTGTCCGGAGGTCGAGATTACAGGTATTCTGCCCGTAGATGACGAGCTGCTTTACGTCGGTACGCGTAGTACGAACGACGCGTTGATACCCACAGCGTACACAAACGTTGTTATAGCTGCGTATACCACGGCTCAAGCTCGCCTTAAGCTATACGACTATCTTGAGAAATTAGATCGGCGTGTACTATATTACGACACCGACTCGTGTATATACGTATCAGGTGGCCGGCACGCCGATAACGCTTACGAGCCACCGCTCGGCAGTCTTTTGGGCGATTTAACGGATGAGTTGGAGTCGTACGGTGTTGGTAGCTATATTACGTCTTTTGTCTCGGGAGGCCCGAAATTTTATGCGTACCGAGTGCATAAGCCAGACGGTTCTTACGCTGAGGTCTGTAAGGTCAAAGGTATCACGATCGACTACGCGACGAGTCTGGCCATTAATTACAACTGGATACGTTCTTATGTAACGGGAGAGACCAGCGAGCCTGTCGTTTTACACTATGACGCGATACGGCGTACACCGTTTCACGACGTAGTGACGCGTCTGGAATCAAAAACGTGTAAGCCGACAGAGCTTCAAAAGCGGCGACGCGACGGTCGTTTCGGCTCTTTGCCCTACGGATTTATGTAATTAATATTACAAACAAAACCTGTATAAATGTATATACATCGCCTGTACAATAATAATAAAAACATATTTATTTGAAAAAAAAAAAAAAACCTCTTTATCGATCTATTCCCGACGGCTCCATCAACCCGATCATGTTATTTATTTTTTCAGCGACGCTTCGGACATGCTAGCCGTGCACTATGGCTAGCTATGCGGTTGACACACATACATGTCGACCAGTAGCTCACAGGTGCACGATGAGCTCACCCGGACGAGGGGCTAGCAACGTCACCGATAAGAGCTAGCAAGCGCGCGCGACGTCACGAGCCTCACGCGTGTCGCGCGCCCGCCGCGGCCGGGGTCCCGCGATGGAAGGAGGGAGCGTGTAAAATTCAGCAGACTCTGTAACAGTATATTCGTAAAGGACACCACCAAATAGCCTCATTTGGCATAATGGACACGCGGTGGAAGCATCCGTGGACATCGATGATCTGTGGGCCAACGGGATGCGGGAAGACGTTTTTCGTAAAGAAATTCCTACGGTTCATTGAGGACATGAGTGACGTGCGATTTGCGCGCGTTCTCTTTCACTATGCAGAGTGGCAGGAGGGGTACAGGGAGTACGGGAGCGCTATAGAGTTTCACGAGGGACTGCCGCAAAACACAGATTACGGCAACGACCCACGCCCGAAACTCGTCATCATCGACGATCTCATGAGGGAATCGTCCAATAACACGGTGGTCGACCTTTTTACCAAAGGCAGCCATCATAAGAATATCAGCGTGATCTTCATTACGCAGAATCTCTTTCATCAGGGGCCCGGACAGCGCGATATCTCGTTGAACGCAAACTACATCGTTGTGTTTAAAAATCCGCGCGACAGAGCGCAGATACAGCATCTGGCGAGACAGGTGTTTCCTGAAAATCCGCGCTTCGTGCAGGAAGTCTACCGCGATGCCACCGCCGAACCGCACGGTTATTTACTACTTGATTTGAAGCAATCGACGCCCGATAACTGCCGCTTTCGCACGAGCGTGTTTCCTTCGGACCCGTTCCACTATGTGTACGTACCGCGAAAGGGTATAAAGGGTGGGTACGCCGATCGAGACGTACCAGTCATTCGGTTGTAATGGTATCCAGCGCACGCTGCTCTATAGGGCGCAAACACGCCGCAGTGTTAAAGGCTATTTGCCATCTGGATAGCAAACAGCGTAGCGCTTTGTTACGAGTGGCTGACTCACGACTCGTCAACTGTATATGCGAATGCGCTCTGAATATCCTTCGCGGCAACGTACCTCTCAAACCGACTCAGAAACGGCGCTTACGAAAACACGCACCGCTGCTGAGACGTTTATCCAGACCGGGTTCAGCAGTCAAAACTAGAAAACGCCTTATCGTTCAGAGCGGCGGTTTTCTACCTCTTCTGTTAGCACCCATACTAGGTACCGTCATATCAAAACTCATAGGGGGAAGCGGATAGGATATACGCCGAGATGGAGCATGCGAGAAAGATGGTTCTCATTCCTCATGAGAGCGTGAATACCGTGCACCAGCAGTACCACCGTGCAGCGCCTCATACGCATCAGCACAGTCAGGAGGGCATTGACACCGTTAACACCGTACAAACCCCTGGGACCCCCTTAAGCAGATTAGACGCGTCGATGAAGGAGATCCTACACTCGCCGAATTTCATTGACGAGCGCGAAAAGTGGAAGATGTACAATCAGGTGCTGCAGCGTTAACTACACTTTATCGAGGACCTGCGCAATAACGTCGACGAGGATAGGCGCACCGATAGCGATAACAAGAAAAAAAATAACAATTCTGCGGAGGATAACGCCCGGAACCAGACCACCGATGCTGACGACGACGACATCATTGCCAGTGTACCCCAAAAGTACAGGACTAAGGCGCGACTCTTACTAGGCAGACTACGTGGCGCTGGCTCACCACACATTTCGTGGAGTAAGCAGGGCGTTACGCGTATCGGTGGAACCGTCGTGCAGGACGCCAACATCGTTGATTTAATCAATGACGCTATGCGTGAGAGAAAAACGGCGAGACCGGCGGGGAGTCGGCAGTTTGCGCGGTTCCTCCGTACTGCTGGTATACCGCGCGAATTTATTGGCAATCAGCGTCTATGGACGGAGGGGAGCAACACGACGCCTCTCAGTAATCAGCCACGGCGTCGTGTAACAATCGTACCGCGCCCAATCGACACGACTCAGAGCTCGTCCACGGAGGAGGAATTTGGCGAGGCGTTTCAGGAAGTGTTTAGAGACTCAGGGGAAGCAGAAGAGGTCGTGGGCAAAAGACATACACGATCCGTGTCGGCTAGTACAGCCAACGATACCGAGAAAAAGAAAAGATTAGAATGGTTAAGGCTGCCGTGAAACAGAAGAAGAAGAAGTCGGGTGATGACAGTCTTCTGAGGCGTCTTTATTACACACCAGCAGAGCCGTCTTCGTACGCCGGTATCGGTAACCTCGAGCGATCGGTTAAGGGTAGGGTAAAGCGAGATTCCGTCGTACATTGGTTAGAGGCGCAGGACGCGTATACGCTGCATAAGCCCGTACGTCGTACGTTTCAGCGCCGCTCTTACGCCGTCAGCAATATCGACGATGTTTGGGAGGCCGATCTCGTGGACCTTCGCTCGTTGAAGGAGTACAACGATGGTTACACGTATATACTTGTAATAATCGATGTACTCAGCAAATACGCTTGGGTCGAGCCTTTACGCGATAAGTCCGGTGCAACGGTAGCAGCGGCATTCCGGAGGGTTTTGACACGTAGTAAGAATAGGATACCCGTGTACCTACAGACAGACAAAGGTAAAGAGTTTACCAATGGCCTATTGCAGCGTCTGCTCGAGGAGCTCGGCATAGGATTCCGCGTAGCGCGCAGCCCCGACGTAAAGGCAGCTGTCGTCGAACGCTACAACCGTACTCTGAAGGAGCGTATGTGGCGTTACTTTACACATAGAAACACGCGGCGGTACATAGATATTCTTCAGAGCCTCGTGGAATCGTACAACAGGACACGTCACTCTGCGATAAGAATGCGTCCAGTCGACGTAACCATGTATAATGCCGCTACGGCCCGTATGAACCTATCCATGCGATACGCCACAGCGAGCCCGCGTACCCCTAAATACGGTGTCGGTGACCTGGTACGCATCAGTAGCGCTAGGAACCCTTTCGCGAAAGGTTACGAGGGGGGTTGGACTCGAGAGATTTTTAAAATCGTACGCCTAGGTACAACGAGAGAACCACCCGTCTACATCTTAGAAGATCTCGCCGGCGAGGAGATTGACGGTATTTTTTACGAGGAGGAGCTCGTTCGAGTCCGCAAGGACCTCGCAAAGGACACGTTTCTCGTCGACCGTGTTATAAAACGAAGCGGCCGTGGGAAAGCCCCAAAAGTACTGGTCAGCTGGGTCGGTTACCCCGAGAAATTTAATTCGTGGATACCGGCTGCCCACTTAAAGAACAATGAAGGACCAATTTTATCTCGTTCTACCCAGTAACAGCAGTATGTCGTACTATCCCGAAAATAAAACTACCAGTTTTACCACGCATCTACCGCATCAGATCGATTTACACGGGGCATGGGCTCTTGCTCTGGTCGAAATACAGATCCCTATGACCTTTCTTCACGTGCCCGCAGCGTTAAAAGACTGGGATCACGTGGGCATTGTCACCACCCGCACCAAACCGCGGAAGAACCACAAAGAACCGATAGTGGGTCTTATGATAACGGGTTCTAACGTGGCGCACGGTGTTTATGACGACGTAAAGACACTCGTTGACGAAATAAACGCTACCAGGGCTATGAAGGGCCGTCTGCAATTAGAGCTCTGTAGAGGCGGTTACGCTAGCGTATCGCTAGTCTCTACCGATAACGATCTAGACGACCCACACGAACTGAGACTCTGCCGGTCTCTGGCGCGCATCCTAGGTTTTCCCGAATCGGTCGTGGTATCGAAAGCACAACCCGTTGTGATGGCCGATCAGCCGATTAGCCTGATCAACGCCCTACCTAAGATGCTTTTTGTTTACACAGATGTCTGCGAGCCGTATATCACCGGAGACGTCCAAACACCCTTGCTTCGTGTGGTTCCCCTGCAAACGGATAACAAATACGCTTACGCAGCCATGAAAGTGCTCTCGTTTTCACCGTTAAAGTATATACCGCTGCTCCGCACGACTTTTCAAACGATCGACATCGATATAAGAGATCAACTAGGCGAACCTATACCATTCGAATCAGGGACGCTCTCCGTAACACTACACTTTAAACGGCTAGACTGATGGCTCATTACACCGACTACTACGAGTCGCCGATCGGTGGGGGATATTCCACGAAATTTCGGGTATTCGCGGGGTCGCCTTATCAGCGAGGACATGGTTTTGGTAGCTTTCTCGGTGGTCTGTTTCGGCGTGTGTTACCTTTGCTATCGAGAGGAGCCCGAGCCGTCGGTAAGGAGGCGGTGCGCGCGGGCATGAATATCTTGACGGACGTCAGCGAGCGCGGCGCTCCGTTGAAACAGGCGTTTCGCACCAGGGCCACCGAATCGGGTATGAATCTTAAACGTAAGGCGGAGGCGAAAATTGACGAGCTCATGAAAGGATCGGGCTATAAAGCTGTAAAACGACCACGCGGCACCCACTCTATCATCGGCGTCGCTGGAAGGAGCATCGCCTCAAGAACTGCTAACAAGCGTAAGAGGCGTACGGGGAAGAAGGCTGCTCCGCGTCGAAAAAAAAAGTAGTAAAAAAAATAAAGTCAAAAACCAAGAAGCCCAAAAATCGTCGTAGGATCGCTAGTAAAAAAGTAAAGCGGAGTGTGCTGGATATCTTCTCCTAGACGTTACCTCTATCATGGCCTTTCTACACGCACACTCCTGCGAGTGTATGAAATCGGAGCTCGAGCTCTTTACACTGCCACCGACACAGACCACTATAGAGAGCGCGCAGTGGGTACACTACAAGCCCATCTCATCGCTGACCGATGACTCGCCCATAGAATTTGTCGTGCCGGGTAACGGCGACGAGTACCTCGATCTAGCACACACCATGCTGAGTTTACGCGTACAGCTACGATCCAAGGATGCGTTAGCCCATGACGCTCTGAGCAAAGCAGCCCCTGTTAACAATCTGCTACACTCGCTGTTCAATCAGGTGGACGTGTTTCTTAATCAGAAACTCGTATCACCGCCTAATAACGCGTACGCTTACAGGGCCTACATAGAGACGCTATTAAATTATGGGCCAGCCGCTAAGGGGTCCCACCTCTCGAGCGTGCTCTGGTACGACGACACGCCCGGTCATATGGACGATACAGCGGGCAAGAATATGGGTCTCGTGAATAGGCAGGCGTTCGTCGGTAAAGACAAGACGGTCGATCTGATCGGTCATTTGCATTGCGATGTGTTTAACCAGGAAAAATTTTTATTAAATGGTGTTGAGCTCCGTTTACGTCTCGTACGCACGAGAGACGGTTTCTCCCTCATGGATCCAAAGAGCGAGTGTTCTTTACATATAACGGAGGCCACGCTCCTCGTTAGACGCGCCAAAATAAGCCCCGGTATTCTAATTGCTCATTCTAAAATGCTATCAAAGACAACTGCAAAGTATCCGCTTACGCGTGTAGAGGTCAAGGCGCTGACGATGCATGCCGGCTTGCACGGTGGTACTATGGACAACGTGATTCTCGGCCAATTACCTAAGCGTATTATAATAGGCTTCGTCGATAACAAGGCCTTCAATGGCAACTATCAACTCAACCCGTTCAATTTTAAAAACTATTGTATTAATTTCCTATCGCTGTACGTCGACGGTGTTCAAGTACCCTCGAAAGCATTGCAGACAGATTTCGGTAAAGCCGGTCTTTACGTGGACGCGTATCATACCCTCTTCAGTGGCACGGGTATACACTTCCTCAACGAGGGTAATTCGATATCTAGGAACGCTTACGCAGACGGCTACTGCCTGTTCGTTTTCGATCTCACACCTGATCTCTCGGCAAATAGCAACACCCACTGGAACCTGATCAAGCACGGTAGTGTACGAATTGAGGTACGCTTCGACGAACCGCTGGCCACCACCGTGAACTGTATCGTTTACGCTGAGTACGACAACGTTCTGGAGATCGACGCCTCGCGGCAAATCGTCGTAGATTACGGTGGATAAACAATCGAAGAAAATACATAGGTCAGCAATTTTGGGTATGCGTCATCGTCTTTTGTGCACTCGGTATCGCCTGTGATCGTCAGCATCGCCGTTAGTTTCTCGTTGAACGCCTTCGAGTTAGCACCGCAGCGATGGATTTCGTGATCGAGATTGAGTACTTCAAAGACTCCGAGGGACGTCTGGCGCCGAAGGAGATCGGCGTCGTGGCTGTGGAAAGAAAATACATAGGCCAGTGGATCGTTTCACCGCCCTGCGATTTCAACGAATTACCACCGACGATCAGAAGCGAGAACAACACCATGACCCGCTATCGACACGGTCTAGAGTGGTTCGACGGTGGTGTAACGTACAAACAGCTATACAACAATCTCCGAAATATTGCCGGTATTTCGCGGAGCATATACACGCGAGGTCTGGAGAGCGTACTTTTTCTGCAGACCGTTATGGCAAGGGAGGTTATAAATTTGGATGAAACTCCCGATAACTCACCATACGAGGACTTCCCACCGAATCGTGACCATTACGAGTGTATCGTTCACGCGTGTAAGGAGAGCCGAGGATCGTTTACCTGCGCTCTGAACAACGCCTTACGCCTTGAATTCTGGCGTCGAAATAACGGGCCGCATATATGAACACGCTAGACCTTTACCTTGGCCTTCGCGGTATATCGGAGCATACGACGGGTGTCTACGCAGCTGATAGAATACCTCGAAGCTGGTCGAAACCCGCTGCGATTATCGCCAACACGGACGACCATACGAAGCCAGGAGCACATTGGGTTGCCATGTACGTGGACGCTGACGGAGACGGTTACTACTTTGACAGCTACGGCTTACCACCGCTGAATCATCACCACGCATCGAGACTCCGACGGAACTGTCGATCCTTCCGATGGAACACCCAGCAGCTTCAGAGCGAGACGTCAACGGTGTGCGGCCAATTCTGCATGATGTTTCTACACTACCTCTCCTCAGGCTTCGGGATGCATGCCTTCCAGAATGTATTTAGTACTGATTTGCGGAAAAACGATAGAATTGCCCGAGAGTACTACGACGCTTTTGTGCGAAAGAAGCGTTTGGCTGATCGCCAGTATGCGCACGATAATAAGATCTATGGTGGCGGTGGCGGTGGTAGGATACAATATTCACGGTGTAAATACGGATACATGTGTTAAGGCTTCGTTCATTAAAGAGATTTCCTGTTTACAATTGTTTTTTTTTTTTATTAGTAGTAGCTGATTATTTGACAATGTACTATTATATAAAAAATTTAAAAAAAATAGTATAGGTATATAGTATAAGTATATATATAGTAAAAAAAAAATAGTATAAGTATATATATAGTATAAGTATAGTATAAGTAGTAATAAGTAATGTTAATAATAGCCAAGTATAATATAGTATAAGCAGTAGTAATAGTAATAAGTAGTATAATTAATATGTAACGTTAATAATAATATGTAATTGTGTAATTTGTGTATATGCGTCCTTATTGCTCGCTGGGTTCGACCCGCCCGACTCCCCAGCGCAGCAGGCTGTCCCTATTGTGGGTGTAATAGAATACGCACCCGGGGCATGAACCGGGTGCGTACTCCATCATGACCCGCTGGCCGCAGCGCTCGCACCGCCCATCATGAAACTCTATTCGGCTGTCTAGCAGCAGGTAGTGCATCGGGTGTGGCCTGTATTCCGCCTGTATGTCCGCGGGTAGCGTGTGCACGCAATCTAGGCACAGCTCAAAGTACCCCCGGACATACAAGGGGCCATACAGGCACACCCCCGCATGCATAGCGTCGTAGAAAGGGTCCCCCAGGGCAGGAGCCGGTGAATCCCTGTCGGCCGCCTCCTCCTCCCCGAATGCGTCGCCGTTCCTTTCGCAGCTCTGCCGTGGCGCCATTTCTAGAAACAGGTGTGAAAAAAAAAACGAGCGTAAGACTAAGAAATACAAAAAGTACATATATACATATTTATATACATATACATAGCTCACAATTTATATTCGGGGTGGGGGAGGAACTTCTGCAGCCCCATGCCTTAATAGATCCTCCCGGTTATCGCAGAAGTATGCGATGCAGGCTATACAGTCACCGGGTGCATACGCGTGCAGCACACACTGAGCACAGCGCACACAGATACCCGTACGCAGATGTATTGCGGGGTGAATCTTTAAGTGGTGAATTACGCGTGGCATAAACTGCGGTCTGTGCTCGGCGGGCTGCTCACGCATGCACCCGTAGCATAACCCCTCCCCCACGTCCCGTACGTAAACGCACCCGAACAAACACTGCCCTTCGTGGAAGGGGGCAAAGAACGCATTTAGGGGTGGCGGTAGCCCATCAAGGAGCGGCCCCTCAAACGGTCCTTCTGCCCCCTCGGGCGGCGTATCCGGGCGCCTTGGTGTCATAATCTGTAATATTTAATTTTTTTTTAAATAAATATGTTTAAGGCAAACCCTGTAGACTTAAAATTATTACACTTACCGGTCTAGTTAGTTTTATGTCGGATATCTGATGTCCGGTCTCTATCTGATATAGTAGCGTCTGATATAGTTGATAGGTTGATGTCTGTCTAGAAGTAAAGGAAAAGATAACGGCTATAAAAAACTTTTTTTAAAATCAAATAATATACTAAATAAATATATACGCTGTTATACGTACCACTCTTTGTTTTTTTTATACCCTATAGGCTGTGTGTCTACCCTATAGACGACAGGCTAACGGCTCGTCTAGAAATAAACGAAAAGATAACAGATATACAAAAAACTTTTTTTTTTTAAAAATCAGATATCATACTAAATAAATATATACGCTATTATACATACCACTTTTTAAAAAAAATACGCGCTGCGTATGTGCTCTCGACTTTTACTTCGCTATCACTATCACTTCACTCGTCGCTTCTTTTTTTTTTTTACTCTTGCTGTATGGGCCCTTGTCACCACGGTAATGACAGGATGCTGCGAGGGCGGCTCACAGGTAACCATCTTTTTCCCCACCATGGCCCTTATTTTTTGCATAGTTGCACATAAGAGATATCCGTAGTAGGGGTTTACGCTGGCCGAGACTTCATATGGCTGATCAAGACAGTGGTACCCCCTCTACGCCAGCCGTATTTGCGCATCCTTCGCTACATTGAGCGAAAGAAGGGCACCATCATTCCAACAGTTACGTGGTATGTGGAGGATTCACCCCAAGCAAAGTATTAGGGGCTGGATAGCCACCCGTCACTAGCTAAAGGTATCGAAAAAACGCATCGCCAATACGGGCGATACTTGTATAATATAAGGTATTTCTTAAAAAAAAAGAACCGTGTTCTATTTTACCACGGGGACACTCTTAGGGTAATTAAAAAAGTTACCGACCGGTGGTCACTGCATAATTACCGAGCGTGATATGCCCCTGGGGACATACAGCGCCGCTGCTACTGAGTTTTGGGCCTTAGGACCAGGGCTGCGTGGTGGGGGGAGTGCCGCGTAGGGTAGCGGTGGGGAGAGCAGCCCACATGGGCAAGGGGGTGGCACCATAGTGCGGTGCGGGGGGTCAGAGCGCTGCGCGATCCATGACTCATAGGGGACAGTGATGGGGGTTTGTTGTGACGGCCAATAGTGGCCTGTAACTACTTTCGTCCGAGCTTTTGGTACATGCATTTTACATTTCTTCGGATCTGACAATAAAGGCAAACAATTTTTGACTCAGCTTGAAACAGTTATTTCAACCATTCACGTTTCACTTGCTTGTCAACAATTACAACATCTTTATTTCATTCATATTTAATATTTTGTCTACATTATTGTCATACATTTCTTCAAACCTTCAGCTATTACGTCCTCTTCCTTACAATTTCTTTAGAGGACGTTCATAATGGACAACTTTTGTGTTTCTGACCTTTCCGACAAGGATAAAGATATCCTGCGGAGCAAAACTCAACAATTGGAAGACACTCACATTGATGTATTCCATGCTATGCTGAAACAATACGATTACAATCCACAAAAAGTCGTATGGTACGCATTAGACGTTATTACACCAGCTCCAATAAACAAAGAACTTATACAAATAATAGGTCTTCCCGGACACTGGATTTGTTGCTATTACAACACAGAACAGGTGCAAATATATGATTCAATGAACAACAAATCACCAACCACTCAGTTAGTTGACATTCTATTAGGACTGTTTCCTAATTACGATCTCAAAAACGTTCAGTTTCACAACGTGCAACAACAACCAAACGGTGTTGATTGTGGAGTTTACGCAATAGCTTTCGCTGTGTCCTGTTTATTCCGCGCACAACCACAAACGATTTCTTACGAACATGATTTGATGAGAAGTCATTTGTTGAAATTATTTGAAACTGGCGAATTTCATCACTTTCCACAAAATAAAAAGAAAGAAAAGCGTATAAAACCTTTGCCTCTTGCCCTTTTATGTCGTGATCGAAGTGCAGGGTATTACAGAGAAACCAAGAAAGCTGCAAAACGATGTGTATCTGCTGGAAAACCAGCTGAGAATATCAATAGCAAAGTACACACCAGTGTTAAATTTCAAACGCGTTCGTTGCCGGCTACAACAGTCATTAACGTACAAACTAATGCAACTGCAAATGTTGCAAGTGAACACAATTCAATGGATACGGAGAATGACTATATAACTTCTGGGGCACTTTCATATGCTGATGCAGTCAAGACTTCATCCAGACCGAACGAAACTTCTTCAGCGCAGTTGTCTTACACAACAGCCTTGAATGCTAAAAATGTAGCAACAACGCATAAGGACATGAAAGTTATCGTTCCAAAATCTTTGCGCAAAAATGTTGTACATGCAGATTCGAAACTATTGCAGTCTCACCACAAAACTGGTAGTTTGACACAAATTGCAAACAACAATAACACAGTCAAGGTTCATAAACCGCCGAAGACAGCGAAAAAGAAAATAACTTGGCAAGGGCTACCTAAGATGGAACTCCTTTTCTTATCGTCACAAAATAAAGAGTACATAATAGGAAATCATTGTCTTACAGACGAACACATGTCTGTTTTTGTGTCTCTCGTTCAAAATAGCACGAATTATTTGCCATATGAAACAATTTATGACCAAGACTTGAGCAAGGTACAAGCAGTACCTCCAGGAATCGATCACATACAAATATTACATGGCCAGGCACACTGGATTTGCAGTTTCTACAACAGCAAAACTAATAAAAATAGTATTTATGATTCACTGAATCTCAGAACTATCAGTGAGTCT
Organism: Cephus spinipes; assembly: GCA_963971525.1. Lineage (NCBI taxonomy): Eukaryota > Metazoa > Arthropoda > Insecta > Hymenoptera > Cephidae > Cephus > Cephus spinipes. Next base: position 11,259,356 of record OZ020577.1, on the reverse strand, counting down.
CAGAAATTATTTCTACAGAAATTACATCCTCAATGTGATTTGAATAACATGTCATTTCCTCTCGTCCAGTCGCAGTCGAATTTCACAGATTGTGGCGTTTTTGCAATCGCCATTGCAACATCTTTGATTTTTGACGCTCAACCGGAGGAACTTATTTTCGACGTACCAGTAATGAGAAAACATTTGCTCAAAATGTTAGAAAATATGTGCATCGAACCATTCCCTACAAAAGAACTGTGTAACAACGTAACTACAAAAACACAAACGTCTTTTGAAGTTAAAGACATTCTACATCAATCTCGCAATATTCATGTATCACTTCAGTCTCAAGAGAGCACGAATTGCATTGACACTAATAATGTCCAGTCTCAAGGTAATACACATTACAGTACTCCAACAGTTGATGTAGATCCAATGGAATTATTGAGCCTTGTTTACAGCGATTCACAGAATATGCCGATTGATTCTAACTCTTCCGTTCGCACAAATTATTATGCTAGTCAGAACAAACACGTAACAGAAAGTATGCGCGTGGACAACAGCACTAAATTTTGTAAAGACAATGGAAAAATTACTAAAAGCAATAAAAAAAGACGTAATCACAAGTTCACCAAGAATTATAAAAAAATGCTGAAGGAGAAACGTCGGCAAAAATTCATAAAAGAAGCATTACGACAATCTTTAAGTTCTGAACCTGATAATACAACTGTTCCAGTGAATAAATTATCACTACCATCAGATGTGTCAGATGTCGCAGACTCTTCGTTCTTTTTAACACAACAGTCGGGAGAAAAATACGACTTTTCAGCTAATAGTGCAGAAAATAACAGGTGTCTAAAATTTGAGAATCTTTCATCCCATACTAATGACACATCACATCAATCGCGGTTGAAGATATCAGCAGCATGAAAAATTACACCAAAATATCGTGTCATTAATACTTTCAAGATACGTAAATCGGAGGAACACTACATTCAACAGCTGTCAGCTGTACTTCACATTAAAGACAAAGGAAAGTGTAGGTTGGAAGCCGAAAATATTGTTAAATGGTGTTTCACACACAGAAAGAATGAATTGTGTCTATTGGAAAAGAAACTAAAAACTTGCAGAGATAAGTGTGTTGCTGCCTTGGAAAAAAGAAAAATGTGCCAGTCCGCGGATGTTGAATTGCAGCTTACAGCCCTTTGTGGAATTTCAAGACATTGCGCGACAAAGGAGGCATTTTTTTCAGAAACTGCATACGAACAAGGAGCTGAGATGAATGAATGGCTTGTTATGGATTCCGACGGTAAAGTTTCAAATTTAATGCCACCCGAAATCAATTGTGGCAAATAAAAACAATACGTTGGACATGCGAAAAGCTACTATGCAAACTTAACGACGTTACTGTTTTCAATAAGTATGTTTCATTTATTACGGCTTTGTCTAGGTGCACTTCGAAAAATATGGGCACGTTAGTTCAGAATATACAGCAATGCGGTGCTGAACATGGTCGTCCTAATAAATTAGGTCATTCTCTTAGTTGTTATGTTGACTGTACAACGTGCAAATCAATATTCATTCCTGTCTTGATATTGTCACCACATTTTCCGTTTGTGAGGTACATAAAAGACTTGGTGTACGTCATTGTAAAATTAACAAACAGTTTATGTAATCTAGATGAAGCCCTGGATCAAGGAAATGTATCTTTTTTGAAAGAAGTTCGAAATAAAATGAAAGACAATATAGGTGCTTACGAACATCACAACATAGATATTGAATTACGCGAAGAAGAAATCGCTAAAACGTTTTCGAAGTCTTTGACGGTTTTAGCAAAGAGTACTATGGACGTGCCACTGTTAGTGTGCGTTTCTTGTGAGAAATTGTTTTGTAGAAATCAAGTATGCGAAATAAAAAGATTTCAAAAGGCAATTACAACAGATGTGTGGCAGTTGCTCATGAAAGATGCCGACGACTTGCAACGAGATAAGGATTATGTATGCCACGTTTGTCTCAAACACCTGAAGAAAAACGAAATGCCTCAGACATGTGTTCTTAATAACATGCACGTTCAAAAACAATCTGCGGAGATTGCGTCATTAAATGACATGGAAAAAATGCTTATACAAAGGGCAAAAGCCTTCCAGGTTGTTCGGAAAAAAGAAACTGTAGCCAATAAAAAATTGCCCAAAAACCGATTGATATCTAAAGTAGTAGGCCGAACATTTCACTTGCCGTTGACAACTGAGGAAACTTGGAGAAGAGTTTGCCGCAACTCTGATCCAGTAAATAAAAATCACGAAATATACATTGTTGTAAGAGGACTGCCGAATGACAAATCGAAAACTGTATGGGAACACATTGTAGATGTTAACAAAGTTTACAAATGTTTACAATACCTTCAAAGTATGAATCGCCTTTACAAAAGTATCATTCTTCCTGAGCATCCACAAAATCTTCTTGACGGTTTAGAACCATTGCAGTATAATGTGGATGATGAAAATGTTCACAAGGAATCAGACATTAACTGTCCTGAAATAGATGCCACAGAGCAACTGGACAGAAAACAGCCTTTTTTGACGCAAAAAGACAAAGACGACAATTTCTATGAACAATACACGATCTTACCAATAAACGAAAAAAAAGTTAAGTTGCCCGCAACGATTCTTTATCAACAAAAGAAAGTGGAAAGTTTTCCTTTGGACGATCGTGAAAAAGATTTGGACTTGCTCTGCTTCCCTGATCTATATCCAGAAGGTAAAGATGGTCAGCACGAAGTAAGAATAAAAAAGGTATCTGACTTTGAATTTATCAAACAACGGTTGATGAATAAACATCCACAGTTCCGGTTGCATATTCAATACATATTTTTTTTACTCAATAATAGTAATATTAGACAGCTTAAAGCAGGCATTTGTCATAAACTAAATGTTCCAAATCCGCAAATGCAATACACAGCCGAAAATTACCTGCGTTTGTTAAATAGCGAGCAATTGGAACAGAATTTAAATACAATATTTTCTCGACTAAGGAACACGGAACAATATTGGAAAATACCTCGTAACAACCTACAGTGTATGGTAGACCATTATGGCCCAGCAACATGGTTCTTAACTCTTAGTCCAGCGGAGTGGCTCTGGGCAGATTTGATCGACTATGTCAGAAAAGTGAACTCTCCCCTACTGGATAAAATGCCTGCAGAACAAGTTATTGCAGCCGATCCTGTTTCTACGTCACGGTTCATAGACAATAAATTTCATGCGATCCTCCAATTTATATGTTCAGACGAAGCTCCATTAGGTAAAGTTGTACATTACTTTTGGCGGCGCGAGTACCAAGGTAGAGGCATACAACATTTTCATTTGTTGCTTTGGGTAGAAAAGGCTCCAGTACTGGGGGTATCTCCTGTTCAAGATGTCGCTGAATTTATATTGCGTTACGTTACATGTCATATTCCTGATAGATTAGCATCCCCGCTTCTTCGTAAAAGAGTGACGACTCATCAACGGCATACTCATAACGCGTATTGTTTGCGATGCAAACAGAGGCCGTCGGGATTCCACAGAGTTTGCAGGTTCAATTTCCCGAGAAATACAACAGAAAATTTAATTATCCGAGATGTTGTAACCGCCATCGTAGGCAGAAGAATGTTGAAATCTAAATGTAGATTATACGATTTACCAAGAAAAGCAGGTGAAGAATTTATCAACGACTACAACCCTACGATATTGTATGTATGGCAGGGAAATATGGATATTCAATTTTGCGGAGAAAATTCTAGAGCTGTCACTTATTATATTACAAAATACGAAACAAAACCCGAGAAAAGTCACATACCAAATGCATTTGCTGATATTGACAAATCTAAATCCTTGAACAGTAGACTATGGTCATATTCTCTGAGAGTTTTGAGTTATCGGGAATGTGGTGCTTTAGAAGCGGCAGATGCTCTACTAGGAATTCCTTTGCATGGAACTGACCAAAACACGACTGTTCGTTGGATCAATGTCAATGAAATTAGAAGCAAGAGACTGAAAAAAAAGTGATATAGAGAAGTTGAACAAGGATTCTACGGATTTGTTTTTTGCAAACTTAACAGATGATTATTATCCGCAACGACCTGCTAAATTGGAACTCATTTGTCTCTATGACTTTGCTAAGTGGTATGATTACGTGTACACAAAACCTACAGATGAAAATGTTGAATGGTACGAAATCAAAAAAGGCCTGTATCTTCGCAAACGTTCGAATCCACACCTTATTAATCACTTCAAATACAAACTGGATGTTGAGCCGGAAAAGTATTTCATTTCTGTGCTGTTTCTTTTCAAGCATTGGAGAGATATACGCGAATTGAAAAACAATTGCGATACTTACACTGAATCTTTCAAAAGCTTGAAACACACTATGACAAATGCAATGGAGTACCACGAACAAATGAATGATATTCGACAAGCATTTGACGAAGTAGAGGAGTTAGTCAGAAAGCGAGAGGATGCAGAAAAGATGAAGGATAACAAAGAAGAAGCTTCTTCGCAAGGAGGTAATATTATTGAAGCTCACGAAGCTATGAAAGAATTGAAGGAAATGAATGCAAACATTGAACTTGTCGATATAGAGGAAACGATGTCAAAAATGAAGTCTGACCAGAAAAGGGTTTTCGATAAAATAACTAGTTCCTTGCAATCTGATACAGATACTTTGCGTATGTATGTCAGCGGAGAGGGAGGCACTGGTAAAAGCTTTCTTATTCACGCTCTACGATGTTGGGTTAAACAAAAGATGGGTAAACAAGTTGCTGTATCAGCTCCAACGGGTATAGCTGCGTTCAGAATAAATGGATTAACGATTCACAGACTATTTCAACTGTCAGTAGAACATGGGGCAACCCCAAAGTACTATCCACTCTCTGACACTGTCTTAAAAAATTTGCGTGAAGACTTATCAAATGTATCATTGTTTATCATAGATGAAGTTTCGATGATTTCCAATATTACGCTCATGTACATTCATTTACGATTGGCAGAAATTTTCGATACAGGAGACGTCACGAATGGTTGGTTCGGTAAAAAGCACATACTCTTATTCGGGGACTTGTTGCAATTACCGCCCGTACGTGAGAATCCGGCATATGTGCCTCTAACGAATGTGGAAGTACAGAAATATCTGGGATGCTGCGGAAACTATACGCTGTGGACAGAATTGTTCTCCTACGAAGAACTCACAATAAATATGCGACAAAAAGGTGATACTTCATATCGAGATGTCTTGTCAAGAATTCGAATCGGTTTGCTGTTAGAAGACGATATCAATCTTTTAACACAGAAGAAAATAGAATTTTCCAGTCAGACCGTCAGCAGTAGATTGAAGGAATTATGCAATTTTGTTTCTACGTTACCGCATGAAACAGTTTGTTTATTGCCTACCAGAAGCATGTGCGAAGCTTTGAACACAGAAATGCTTCACCTTCTAAAAACTCCAGAAATACTTTTGATAGCTAATGACAAGAAACACTATCAGCCGTATATGGAAAAAAAAGTGATGAAAGCTTTACAAACGCACGAAGACGATTGCTCTCGTTCAGGCGGCCTACCACAGACAATAAAGATAAAAATAGGGTGCAAAATTATGATCACCAGAAACATTGACGTGTCTAAAGGTTTAGTGAATGGTACTATTGCAACCGTCGTTTCTGTCACTCGCAGCCTTCACGATGAAAATAATATTGAGGCTATCAAGGTAGCTGTTTCTAGCGGTGAAGAACACACTATAATTAAAGTAACTGTCAGATTCGAGGTCATGGAGAAAGCATACATCGATCGTGAACAGTTTTCCATTTGTCTTAGTTACGCGATCACAATTCATAAGTCGCAAGGTTTGAATTTGAAAGGAGCTGTCATAGATGCAGGTAATAGAATGTTTACTCACGGTCAGGTCTATGTAGCACTCTCTCGTGTTACTGCACTGGAAGGATTGCACTTGATAAATTTTGATCCGTGTGGTGTGAAAGCAAATCCTGAAGCTATTGTAGAGTACAACAGACTACGTCAGAAATATCGTCCAGATTTGCCGTCTATTAAACTCATTACAAATACTTTGGAAACAAGGATGGACGATAGATGAACTGCATTCAAAGAAGTTGCAAAAGTTGTACATGAAGTAGAAAAAAATCTGAATTCATTAAAAGCAAGTCACATACGTGGTTTGCCAAATACAGACCATACTTCTTGTTATGCAAATTCCGTTTTGCAGTGCCTCTTCAATTGTGCTTTAATCAAGACAATAATACTCACACTCCCAAATGACAATGCTTTCCGTGTTGCGTTAGAAAATTACCAAGACAAGAGAAAAATGGTCAATGTCATGTCCATTAGAAATTTTGTCAATTACGAAAAATATAATCCTACTATACAGCAGGATGCTACTGAATTTGTGGGCGAGATATTCCAAACAGTTGACAGTTTACGAGCAGTTGTTCAATTTACTGTGAGTACGAAAACAACATGCACGAACCGGAAATGCACCCTTTCCAGTACACAAGTAGCATCTGATACTATCATAAAGTTGGTGATTCCACCTTCAGCCGCGACGAAAAGTGTTACACTACAGGAACTATTGGACATGGAGTATGGTACGCGAGAGGTATTCGAATCAGAATGCTACAAGTGCCACAATAATAGTAAAATGCGAAAGTCTGAAATTATATCAGCCTCGTCTATTGCCATTGTTCTGCTGAAATTATTTAGCAACACTGATAATATTACATCAAAAATTACTAAGTATTTAATCAAATCTATTCCATCGACAAAACTACAAATAGGCAGTCGCAGTAAAAATAAGTACAGAGTTTTAAGTGCAATTTTCCATTCTGGGTCTCTTGAAGGTGGTCATTATTGGGCCATGTTGAGAAATAAAAACAAATGGATAAACGTGGATGATTTGAATGTAACTACGCGTTCGTGGCCTAACTGTGCTAAGAATTCTTATCTATTCGTGTTGCAAAAGGTTTGAGCACTTTCTAAAATTGATTACACGAATTACACGATAACAATTTCAGGAACATATTATGTGCAGCTTACGGGATTCACTTCACTTGTTCTTCGCCAAGTCAAGTACATAAAACGGAGGGTGCGCACATACAGACAATGTGGTCTGGTCACACATACACATAAATATAAATGTGGTCTGGGCACACATACACATATAAATATAAATCCGTGAACTCAATCTACAATAAGGATAATGCATCATAACGTACGATTCCTGTGTTTCATAATAATTACAGATCAAGTAGTCTCCGAAAAAGAACTGATATCCTAAAAAAAACACATTAAAATGTAAACTTTTATGTTTAGGGGCGGTGGGAAGGGATTATATTTTTCCAGACCTTTCTGTCAAAACTGTCATCTTCACGATTAAGAAAAAAGATTGATATCGCAAGTATAACTTGAGTTCAGGGACATTCGCATGATTAGACAATATTCTTCTGTTATACTAGACAAACATGTCGACACACGCGATTTACAACAGCACAATTACGTGACACTGCAATATTGATAACGTATGACGTCGCCCTAAACACACCGGGCCAAATGCACAGATTACCTCGACATTGACCACCTTCGTGGTACGAAACCAATAAAAGCCGACAATATTATACAGTAATAAACTATTAGGCGACATAAAACCTTGAACAATTTCGTGGAATGCAGATACAACCAACTTGTATTTTATTAATAACGATGAATTCGAAGGCTTCATGCAATATTTTTGTATATGCTATGATATAACATAGGAGATGCAACAATACAGTTGTACGGAGCCGTTGAATTATGATAACCAGTGAACAATGTCAGTGGCTCATCATAGTGGCTTTATGAACTATTACGAGCCGTTCATAGGAGTGAAAAAATACACATGGCGACTTATACAGATTTTTAACCACAGTATTTTAGAGCATGATCCTTTTGTCATTGCAGATGTTATATATCTGTAGGTTATAAGCATATTCCCATTTATTATTTTCTTTTCATTCTTAGCATTGCTATAAGGGATATAATGGTTCTCTATCAAAACAATTTAACGCGTAACCGCAATCATTTCTTTCATAAGTATATGTATCGTCTACGTATCAACGTTTAGGATCAGCATTTATTTAGAATTCACACCGAACCATTCAACCGTTGGCAGATTTCCATTTCAGAGAATTATTTTTTGACAGGAATTGTTTCGAAGCCATCAAAAGCCATCTTTTTATAGCACTAAATTCATGTGTAGGTACAATTCATTTGTGACTGTTAAAGGTTCGAGAAACTCATGACGAATTACGTACACCTTTCATGGCCCGAAAAGTGTGATTTAGTAAGAGATATTGGTTCAACACAACACGATTCGTGACAAGTGCAACAAAATACGATGATAAGAATTACAATATTATAATTGCACATTTTCAAATGCTCTTGCAGATTTGACATATTTGAACCTACATTGCTAGTTGAGTGCCTCGAAGCTGGTCAATGTCAAGGTAATCTGTGCATTTGGCCCGGTGTGTTTAGGGCGACGTCATACGTTATCAATATTGCAGTGTCACGTAATTGTGCTGTTGTAAATCGCGTGTGTCGACATGTTTGTCTAGTATAACAGAAGAATATTGTCTAATCATGCGAATGTCCCTGAACTCAAGTTATACTTGCGATATCAATCTTTTTTCTTAATCGTGAAGATGACAGTTTTGACAGAAAGGTCTGGAAAAATATAATCCCTTCCCACCGCCCCTAAACATAAAAGTTTACATTTTAATGTGTTTTTTTTAGGATATTTCGATACTTCAAACATCTCGGTAACCGCCTACAACTGCAAACTGAAGTATCACAAGAATGCAAGACATTTTGCCTTCTTTCTGAAGGCTTGAGCTTCCCGATATCGAGCAGTATTTCACGGGATCATTCATAACTCCGTTATTTATGACTATTTTTTGGTATCAAAAATACCGTAATATCTTAAAATATGTACCTTTCGAATAAAAAAGTAATTGTCTAAAAATATTCAAACCCGCCTTAAAAAATAAATCAGAAAATTGACCTTGTTTTTGACTTTCTAAACTTCAGTGACCCCTTAAGGTAGTAAGTAATGCTATTGTTTGTAACCAATCCACCTGCCGGTATCCTGGCCCATCGCGGGAGCGGGAGAATTGAAGCAAGCGCCACAAAATAACACGTGATCAATAACTTGTCACTTGAAATCATTTTATTGGGCTACACTTTTCGTCGCGCATATTTGTAATGTTCGGTTCAGAACAGCGAGCGGGAAACGGGAACACATATTAATCATGAGCGACAGTCACGGGGGTCTCTCATTCTCACATTAACTCTCTTGTAAAAATATGTCGCTGAATAGCGAACCTCTCGTGAGAGCAATCTAAGCACTTGCTTCTCCGACCTATGGGATCGATCGATCCCGTTACCGCTTCCTTTTTGGGTAGCCGATCGACTCCCATACCCTCTGTCGTACATACGATGCCAGGAACCCGTTCCCCACTCCCGACGGTATCACTGCCCTTCACGTTCCCTCAAATACTGCCCTTACTCTTACCTCGCAAGCCATTTCATACGTTCTATCTGTATTGTTATTCCTTTTTTGTGATTACTGATTATCTACTATCATTTGCAATTGTATTGACAGAAGATGACGAACGAAACTCAATTAATTTAACTATAATTCAATAACAATAAACATAACGAAACTAAACATGATCTATGTATGCGGTTGCCAACAGCCATCTTAAATTTTTCTTTTTTCATATATAAAAGTTTTTTTAGCAAATGACATTCAGATTATTGATATTAAAAATATACAAAAATATTTGTTTGAAAGTATATATCGTACAAGCAAGAATGATGTTACGTCCGAATCAGAGTGAAGGCCAATTTACCTAGTCCGCTGAGTCAATGCTTTCACACTTTATTCTGAGTTTATTTAATTTAATTTACCCGCTACGCCGCGGGAAGAATAAATTATATTTACAAAATAACGGATAATTCGGATAATACTAATAAAAATGGATACTTCCACCAGATACGTACTTGATAATTTAGGGAGTTGTCACCAAACGAGAATGTGCGAATTAAAAAAATCCCGTCACCAAATAATAGTATATTACACTACAAGGGCAGAAAACTGAGCTTTCGGCACTGCTCGATGAATGCCCGAGGCGAAGCCGAGGGCCTTCTATTGAGCAGTTCCGGGTGCTCAGTTTACTGCCCATGTGATGTATATGTCGGAGAAAGGCTCCATCTTCGAACTTTCGACGAACTCGCGGTCACACAGAGCTCTTCTCTCAAATCAAAACTAAAAACTGACTCCCCCGTTAATCTATCCACCTTATATCCTCAAGGTCCCCAACCCTATCATTAGATTGGGTGTTTACATCCCACGACCGCGAGCACACCCGGTGTCCGTCAGGTAGCACCCCAAACCATATAGGGTCGGATCGCAAACACTCTCACCGAATAACAATAATAACAACAATAATAACACGCTACACTCCGACACGGCCATTCTGACGCTCACACGTCCTCGTGTGTATTCCTGTAAAAAAATAATTCCGAACCAGCAATAGTTTGCTCGGTCAACCTGACTAACAAGATAACCGATTGGCAAGCAAAATCATCAGTGCAGCCGAGATAATTTCTCCCTATTTCCGGGAATAACAAACCTCTATTCATCAGTTTCAGTCTGGCATCTTGTCCATCTGGTACCACAACATGTCAGTACTTTCATCCAATACTGTCATGACATTATAATATCACTTCCATCCAGTGATAAAGTTCATTCGTACTTCCATCCAGTATTATTGTATTATATCACTTCCATCCAGTGATAATGTAAATTTGTACTTCCATCCAGTACTATTGAGTATTATATCACTTCCATCCAGTGATAATGTAAATTTGTACTTCCATCCAGTACTATTGAGTATTATATCACTTCCATCCAGTGATAAAGTTCATTCGTACTTCCATCCAGTACCCAGAAACCGATCATTATGTCATGCTTTAAATACTCGCTCGGTAAGATGTGGAACAAAACTTCCAGGATATAGCCGTTTATCGTTACCTCTGACGGTATCTGCATAGTAGTGTATACAGTAGAATTCCCGATACCCCTGAGCGCGATAACGTCGTCGATTCTCTTATCCCCAAATTTCGCGGCTATCGCTTCTTTTAACAGGGAACACTCAGCTCCCGAATCGAAACAAAATGAAAACGACTCACCGGATCATGCTAATACGCTTGTGGGTACAGCAACCGTACACAGGTCGATGTCGATCCCACTTCTGATGTCGGAGAAAGGCTCCATCTTCGAACTTTCGACGAACTCGCGGTCACACAGAGCTCTTCTCTCAAATCAAAACTAAAAACTGACTCCCCCGTCAATCTATCCACCTTATATCCTCAAGGTCCCCACCCCTATCATTAGATTGGTTGTTTACATCCCACGACCGCGAGCACACCCGGTGTCCGTCAGGTAGCACCCCAAACCATATAGGGTCGGATCGCAAACACTCTCACCGAATAACAATAATAACAACAATAATAACACGCTACACTCCGACATATAAGCCCGTATTCAGAACTCGCTTTTAGTGCTAATAGTGCGCTTTTAAATTTTTTCTTAGTGAGTTTTAACTACAAGCGACTCTGTTAGTGACTTTAAGAGCGAGTTGTGAATACGGACTATACTATTTTCCTTCATACCATGGTCGAAAGTACATGATTGACGCATCGATTTCAGTGCAGAAAGCCTTGGATTCTTGCTGTGCTCCGATAGTCGTTTATTTTTGGGTAGAGAGAACGTACTGACTGAGAGAAAGAGAGAGACAGAGAAACAAAACAAAGTTTGCAATTCTCCGATAGGGGTCTCCAATAGCTACACAGCAAAAATCTAAGGCTTTCTGCACTGAAATTAATGCATCGATCCTGTATTTTCGACCATGGTATGAAGAAAAATAGTATACATCACATGGGCAGCAAACTGAGCACCCGGAACTGCTCGATAGAAGGCCCTCGGCTTCGCCTCGGGCATTCATCGAGCAGTGCCGAAAGCTCAGTTTTCTGCCCTTGTAGTGTAATATACTATTCATAGAGATTGTGTCGATCACGAAATACATTGTTGATCGCCCAGTCTAAATTTCTTTATTCCTAACTTCATTTCTCTCATCAAATGATTAAATAATTTGTTATTATTTAAAACGTAGTCATATTTTATAATTGTGTAATTAACAGTAAATTGAAAAAGGGAGAAGCCCGTCTGGTAATAATTTGTGTCATGTTTTAGAATGTTTAATCTACAATATTAAGCATAGTTGCCTTATTTTTCGAATTTGATATGAGAAGATAAGTAATAACTGAGCGTGTTGTTTTTAATAATATTGCTATTTCTATTATCAGTTACATTTAGTAAAAACAATTTAACCTGACATTTTAATTTACTTCATTATACATTTATATTGTAACGTGGCGTCCGTGGGACGGCCAGTTACGTAAAAGCATAGGGGCACGGGGAGCCGTGTCGCCGACGAAAGCCGCCTAGAGAATGCCCGTGACGACGAAAGTTCGTGGCAAGGGGAAGCCGGGAAGAGAAACCGGCACCGCCGAGCCCGAACTTCGGGCGGACTCGGAGAAGATCGGCGCCGCCCGGAGACTGGCGGGCTGTGAGCGCCGAAAAGCGAAGAGCGGACCGAGGCGAGCGTAAGCGCACGAGTTCGGGTGAACTCGGGATTCCTCGGGAATCCTCGGGCCGGGGAGCCGAAAAGGGGGCACTTCGTTGTGAACCGCGGAACGGGAATACCGAAAATCGGCGGATAAGAGATCGCGATTTTTCTGGTTTGAGTGTGGTGAAAATGTGTGAGATTACAGGACCTGTTGGACAACATGGCTTTTTCCGGGACGGCGATTCGGAGCAGACTGTGGTGTGGACCAAGTCGGATGGAAAGGAATAGAAGCCGGGAAGGAAAATTGCCAGCCACCACCACCCGAGTGACGAGGAAGTGAGGTACGGTTCGCCGGAAGATCCGGTAAGTGCAGTTTTAGGCGACCGCCCTGAAGCCATGCAGCCGGGGATGAAGAGCATCCGCCGGTGCATCTGGGCACGAGGAGTGGGGGGCTGCGGGCCTCACCACGCGTCCTGGCGGTTGCAGATTTGAACCGTCCACCGTCAACAAAGATGACCTCCGCGACCGCGTTTGGATTAGAATTGTATAGAGCCGCGCTCGTATACATCACCCGACTGTACTCGTTTACCTAGGCAAAATAAAAGGCCGTTGTTGGAATTAAATCCCACCGTGTCAGTTATTACCAAAGAAGCCGGCTGCTTCCTGCAGATACTCGCCGCCCTCACGTTCCCCTCTACCATGTTGCAATAGGAGCTAGCGGGAAGATCCGGTCGAGAAGACTCCCGGAAGTGATGCGCCGCGGATTAGAAATTAAAGGCCCGATGAGTCGGGCTGGTGCAAGGATGCACCTGGCGCCCAAGGGATCCGCGGAATGCCACGTTGGGGTCAGGGAGATAGAACGTAGGTCAGGAAATGCGTTACAATATATTAAACTCTAGTTGTGAGGATAGATGTCTACAGAATGGTTTAGTTGCCCCTGAAAAAAAAATAAATGAATCTTTACACATTATTTATTTTCATTTTAAATTATATCTTTGCACAATGAATCTTTGGTTTCACAATAGTTATCAATAAAAGTTATAGGTACTTTGAATTTAGAATAAAGTTTATTTCTTATGTTTTATAGCACTTTTTAAATTGAGAACTTTTGCACAGCCACATCGATTACAGTAATCACCATAAAGAGTGCAACTTTCATGCAACCATAATACATTAGAACTAATTTGAATTTGATTTGGTGTTTTCATACCCTTCAAAATAGTCTGCGCATTCATTATCTTTTGCTGTGTCGTCTGGAAGTTCAGAGTTATCTAGCTTAGACGAAAGACTTTCATCCAAACTTGACATTACTGTACGTCTTGTTTTACAGATTTTCTGAGTAGTTTCTTGAATTTCAATCATAGGTTGTCAGCGTTTATTTTTACAAAGTATATTTGGAGTAGCTTTGCCTTTAGACTTTTCTCTCTTAGTAGCAATGTTTTCTTTTGTATTTAGAATAGCAGCAGATTCGTTACCTTCCTTATACAACGGAATAGAAAACTTAGGTATGGGAGAACATTCGAGCAAATATTGACTAGGTGTTTTCTTTTGCGTTTAAACAATAATGTTGTTATTATCTGTGAAAGAGATGATGGACCTAGACTAGGGAGACGCCTGTTCGATGGACCTAGTTCTTGGTCTTGAGTATTTTTGACCTCATGAAACGGATTGTTCTCTAGAGAGCATTTATTGTTTAAAGAACTGCCCGGAATTGAAAAGAAACTCTCAGGAACAGCATTGGGGTTAAATGGGTGATTCCCACAAATTCTAAATCAAAAATTACATTTGAGATTATTGGTGCTCAAGTCCATGAATTTCCAATTATTTTCTCTGGAAATAATTTGTACAAAATCATCCAGTTTCTTGTTTCAACTGCATAAAAAGATTTGAATGGTTTTAAAAAAACTGCGATCGAGGGGTTGTAGAGCTTGCGTACTGTGGCTAGGTAGACAGAATATATATATATATATATATATATATATATATATATAATGTCATTTTCTTCTGCAGTTTAGCATATCAGATTCTGCTTATCCAGTAAGTCATGCTCCGTCATCACCTTGAACAGTAATTCAAACATTTTATTAACTTCTTTTCAATTTAGTCCCTGTGGTCTAGCAATACATAAACCCTCAGCCTGCCGAATACTATGTTGCGGATGACGTTCCAAGAATGATCTCAGCCAATGTGGCCCGGCTTGTCGGATCTCTTTATTTAATGATATTTCAATGCCAAGCTTTTCCGTAAATTTTAATGTCAATCTTCTTATCATATTTCGGGAAGGAGGAAAACCTGCCTTTTCTAATCTCAGTATATGCAACAGCACTTTTTTACTTATTAAAATGAAGATCGGATGGTTTCCTAAAAAAAATTTAAGTATTTTAACCATATGGATAACAAATAGCCTGTAAAAGTACATTGCTTACCTAATGTTACTTTTTCGGTGTTTTTGTTTGCAAATCGTTTCCTTACCCACATAACACTGGGATGTTAAAAATATATCATAGAGACGTCGTCAATCGTCACTATTGACATACGATAGACATACGTAAGTCCGCAAATGACATCTTGCATACGTCATTCTGAAATATATTTGTTTCACTTACGGATTTCTTTTTGTCCGTCTTTTGCACATCCTACCTGTCATTCATAGGATTTATTTCTAACATCCATTCGACAATTTGTTTCACATGAAGAGGATATCGATGGAGATCGGTAGATTTTCCCGGTGTTTAGAGAACGGGGAAAACGAAGAGACCATATTTACGTGGCCGCACTAGCGGGAAGCAAAAATTCAAATTTCATTTCCCTCTCATTTAAAATTAACAACGAAAAAGTACTCCATGAAGCCATTTTTCCTTCCCTAGAAGCCCTAAGATTGTGTTACGTACATAACATTATTATAATTGTTCGTTTTTATATTTTTTTCCGTAATTTCCGGGTGAAATAAGCTGTTTCACATTCTTCTCATTTTTCAGACGCTTTTAGGGTGTCTGAAAGTTTTGTAGTTCGCTTTCCGGCCACCCATTAAGTCTAATGCTATGCTAGTGGCGCTACTATCGCCATCACTTCGAAATTACAAAAATAAGTTTTAACTATTTATAAGGCATATTTGTGTGCAAACTCTGACGGAAAAATTCTAAAAAAAAAGAATGAACACAAATGTAACGAAATACACCATAATTTAAGTCAAATATTTTAATCTATCAAACACGTCAAATGCTGGCGCACGCCGGAGCCATAGCCAGAATCATCGCGCGCCACTCGTTAAAAATGCCCAAAAAAACGTGTTTGTGGTGTGTACGGCACTTTATAGTGTTTGTTGATGTTTGCGGAAATATGACAGCTGCCAGGAGCAGCCAGGAGCGTGCTAGGCAGTTTTTAGAATATTATTCCTTGAATAAATTTAGACAATTTTGACGGATATATATTAGATAAAATTTGTCCAAATATCGAAATGAGTGAATGTATAAAAATATTAAATCTTCAACACGCGTGCAGTATAATTAAATGCACAATTATTGTAATGATGTATAAAACTGTTTAATTGCACAGTAAGTTAGAAATTATTATCAAGATTGGAACATTCAACAAAAAGAAGTGATATCCCCCCAAAAAACATTTTCAATGTAAAGTTGCGTGTTTAGAGATCGAGTGACTCTCATATAAGCCTGCAAGTTGTCAACAAAAAGAAGTGATATCGCAAACACTGCAATAAGGAGTTGAGACACAATTTTGATGGCATTCCGAAAATATCTGCATACACGGACAGAAAATCATGGGACACAGTGATTCTATATATTCGAAGCTGTTCAATTTCGAGGTCGTCTGTGCATTTTTCCGGCGTGTTTAGATCGTCGTTCTACGCCATAGTATAGAATCAATATCACACTGTGTCCCATGATTTTCTGTCCGTGTATGCAGTGCGACGATATTCCCCAAAACAAAATTTTAATTCGAAATTCGATAGACGACAACCGGTATTCAGGAAATAGGGAACCGTACACAAAACGCCGTATGATCCTCTCTCTATAAATCCCGATATTCAACAGACCCGATACGCGATAGGCTAGATAGAGTTGGGCGCCAGGTGATCTCCGCGGAGAACACCGCGAGTGCAGGGCACTCGAGATCGTAGAAATCTTCGGAAGACGCGGGAAAACTCGGAACAATGAAAGGGAACAGGAAACCGGGAAGGCGACACCGCCAAGGGAAGAGGAGTGAAACGATAGGAACGGCGACTCCGCCAAGATAGAAAGGGAACTACGAATAAACGGCGACTCCGCCAAGATAGAAGAAAGAAAGCTCGATAAACGGCGACACCGCCAAAATAGAAAGAGAAAGATCGATAAACGGCGACTCCGCCAAGATAGAAAAGAGAAAGATCAATAAACGGCGACTCCGCCAAGATAGAAAAGAGAAATATAAGTAAACGGCGACTCCGCCAATAACGTGAAGAGACAGATTCACAAACGGCGACACCGCCAAATAGGGAAACGAACGAAACACGAAAACGGCGACACCGCCAAGATACGAGAGGGAAGCGCGAAGAAAAATAGGAACAGACGCGAGAGAGAGAGAATCAAGCGGTCGACGAGAACTCCAGAAATATACCCGGTTCGGAGGCTAGCTCACCTGGGAGAGCGTCGTGGCGTTCAAGAGGCTAGACTAGAGAAGGAATCGGCATGCAAAATAGGGAATAGGTAAAAGAAAGATATCAGAGAAAAATAAGTAAGTTTGACGCACCGAAGCTATATTAAGTCAAAGCAAGGAAGCGGCATGCAAGCCATACAACAAGCTACAGCGGGCGACAAGCAGAAAGCAAAAGTAAATTTTCAGTTAGAAATACTACGGTGCGAAAGCGAAATTAAACAGCCAAAATCCTTAAGAGACTAATACAAAGCAATAGATTCTTGAGGGATTCTATATAAACTAAAATTCTTAAATACGAGACGCGGAACCACGAGGGACTACGACCCTTTGGCGAAACGATACGGCAGCGGGACGAGTCCACGCCGACGAGAAAAATGTTTTCTACAATTGTTTCAATAAATCCGCGAATACAAAATACACGCGAGAACAAAGGTTTAACGTCGTATCGGTACGAAAACACAGAATAAATTCACTCGCGAAATTTCCCGACAATCGGAAAGAGTCAGATAATAAGCGATATAATGGTAGCGAGGAACACAGGTATTAAACGCACGCAAATAAATTAACATAAATAGTACAGGCAATATACAATGGTCACAAGAAATGGCAAGCTCCCAGAAAATTAGCACAAGGCTATTATACGCGATAAGAATAAATTAATAGTAGGTACGCCACTGATAGTCAGTACGTCCTTTAGTCTCGCATTAGGCGAGTACGCACAAAAAAAAAGGTGACTCGACGCTCGAACCACAGCGTACGGTATCGGAAAAATATTACAATAAGAAGTTAAGTACGAGTTTCTGCAAAATTGAAATATAAGTTAAATCAAGAGGAGGAAGCCATTCCTTATAACGACAGCGAAAAATATAGAAATAATACGCAGCAGATAAAAGAATTATTTAGCGTCCAAAATGCAATATAATAAAGCGACATATAACGCCGGAAAAGATAGAAAAGCCCACAGATAGTTAATTAAAATAACTAAACAGACTCAACGGGAAACGGCCAAGCCGGGGACGCCGGGGCCCTAGTAGTTTCCACGTGGTCGAGACGATAATCAATAACGTATAAAATATTCGACAATTCCAAAGCACTGAATTACGCGAAAACGAAATTAATTACAACAGATTCGATATGAAAGATATTCTACGATAATAAAAGAAAAAAACTAAATAAGATAACGGTATCCGGCACTATCGTCCTTTTACTTAGAGGGACTGGAACGACATTCAGTCCCGGTAAGCGAGAAAATGTGCCGTCGAGACAAAAGGCCTAGACGGTATTACTTCAGTTAAATGCACAAAAATCTCCAAAATAACGGTAACGAAAGGAGCTCACCAAATATAGCAATTCCAGAATCGAGGAAATCGGTCCTCGGACTTCCTTCCTTCCTTCCTTGAATCACGATTTTCTATTCCTCCTTTCCAGGTAAGATTTTACAAGTTCGATATATCGGCAATCGCAATCGGTCGAATCCGGCTCGTCTTGGTTCACTTTACTCCTTTTATAATTCCACCAGCTAAGACGCTCCAAACGTAAGTGAACGAGCCGGAATTCGTCGCTAGAGGAAGAGCCCTAGGGGCCCCCCTCCTAAATTAATAATTCCTTATTCGCACGGTAGAGCGATAACACACTATAATAATACTAAATAGGTAATCTAACGCTTGACGGTAGCTAGAGACGAAGCATTAGGCGGCTCGAGTCCGAAGATAGGCGGAGAGGGCCGAGCTGAGCGCAGGAATCCTTGGTGCGGCCGATCGTGAGTCCTCGGTGCGAGCAGCAGGAGCCGGCGGAGAGTATGCCCTGGTTTCTTCTCCGGGGGCCACTGATAACGGGAACGCTAGGGAACGTTCGGCGACTGGCGGCACGATAGGGGACCATCCTTTCCTCCTATCGGCGGCACGAGTGGCGAAGGCCCTTTTTGCGGTCCGTATGGGCGGCCGGCAGAAGTAGTAGAGGGATCCCATCCCGGGTATCCCGGGCTCCACGGAAGTCCTCCGGAGCGAACAGCAGTTTGGTCCAGCCTCTGTCGAGCGCTCGTCCGGTAGCTCAGGAACTCTCGTTGGCGGTCAGCTTCGTGCTCGTAGTGTAGACGTAGATTTGCCCAGGACGGTAAAGAAGGTAGGCGAGTGCGAATAGGAAAGCTCGAAAATAAAAATAAAAACAAAAAAAAGCAGAAAAGCGAAACAGAAATAAGCAGAAAGGACGATAGACGGAAACAGAGTGCATCAACGGTAAGCGAGACAAGCAAAGCTGTCTTTGGAATGTCGGGTGACCGACGTTTGGAGGATCGTTGCAGGTGGATGGTGTCTTTTCCCTACTCCTAGCAAACTTTGTGACTGAATTTCCGGAATTCACGTCACAACTCCCCCTTCCCTAGCGGAAGCCGTACTGGTGACGAGACCTTGCGTTACCGGAGATCAAAAAAAGAAATCTACCGCGAAAGGTCGACGGTGCCAGGGAGGTTTCCCAACATTCGTACGCGCAAAAAAAAAGAAAAAGGAAAAGCTTTTGGAATAGCCGATATACTTCACGAACAAGAGAGCGTTAAATCCAGACGGGATTGACGAAATTTAATAAAGACAGAAGAAACGTGAAGACGGAAAAACGAACTTCAAGTTTAGGTAGGCTAACGGTATCATACTCATTGGTGCTAGTCGGAACTAATTTGCACTTCTGCAAAAAAAATCTGGTCGAGATTCGATATTACGTGAGAGTCTATGCCAGAAATGCGAAAGAAAGTTGCTAAATGCTTCGAGGAAAAGAGGAAAGATCTAGGTACGGCAACGAAGACGAAAGAGACAAGTCAGTAGGAGCACTGGGTTCCCAACGGAAAACTCAGAGAATCAAACAAAAAAAATGGTTAACGAAAAGTAAGAACAAACCAAAAAAACTGGGCTTTGGATAGGAGATTGGGACTAAAGGTGGTCAGTCGTTTTGACCTGAATGAAAACAAAAGGACTAAGCGGACCCGAGAGAGGAAGAGGAAATATCAAATAAAGAAAACTGGGCACTTGATAGGCGGGGTCCGACGAAAAGAAAAGTAGGAGTCTTGTATAGCCGGCATTTACGGCTTTCAAAAAAAAAGAAAAGAACTAAAAAGTTGGGCCTTGGGGAGGGTGCAGAAGGGAAGGCACCGAGGCCGGTACTTGCGACCAACGGAAAAGAAAGCAGAAGGGGTGAAAGTAACAAAAAAAAACTGGGTGCTAGGAAGGTAGGTAGCGGACGAAAGAGAAAGGAGGTCGGTGGTACCGCGATTACTAAGCGGAGTTACCGCGAGTCGGTTGTGGATACGGAGACGGTCGACGTCCTCCCAGGGCGTACTGGTACCCGCACTCGGTACAGTCCCTCAACGTGAGGCCCCATGCCCCGCACCCATAGCAAAACCAATTTCTCGGTTTTGGGCAGCTGGGGTACCGATGGTCCGGAACCCAACAATTCCAGCAGGCCCGTGGGTTGCCCGGCCGCGTGCCCCGAACGGGGGCGAGAGCGCACTCCATGGGATCTGGAGGGGTAACGTGCGGATTTCGAGGAGGGCCAGCCTCTCGATAGGGAGGTATCGGGGGACTTCCCGGTACTTTGGACCGGTGCTCCCGGAACCGAAAGGCCTCTGGAGGAGGAAGCTGGGGAACGGGTGAGGAGGCAGTCGGAGTCGGCGTCTGATGGGTCGCTCGACCAGGTGGAATTTCGGCGGGCTGGAGGCGTCCCCGTCCACGGCCCCTGGGTTGGCGGCGACATTCCGGCGGCGGTCGTAGCGTGGCAGCCCCTTGCCACTGGGCGGCCTGCAGGGCCCGATGTTCGCGCGCCTCCACCCTCGTGAAGCACGTCGGGGGTTCGGGATCGAAGGGCCCCGGTGGTAGGGAAGGCAACACCACCCTCGTTGGCCCCTCCGACTGGACGGTGACCTCCGTAGCCTGGTTGGGTCGCCGCAGCGGGGCTGGCGGCGAGGGTGCTTTCTTCGCCTCGGTGGACTCCGACGCCGTGACCTGGAGATCTGGATCGTCTAGGTCCCTCAGGTGCTTCTCGAAGAGGGCGGCCATGCCCCGGTACAAAGCCTCCCTGGCGCGGGCTTGCTCGGCCATACGCCGTATCCAGCTGAGGGTTTCCATCCTGCGGTTTCCCGAGCCGACGACTCCCGAGGAGAGAAGTATAGGACGGGACGGGAAGAGATAGAGAGAGCGGAACGAAATTAGGAGGCGAGGAAAGATAGAGGGTGCAGATAAACAGCACAGCACGAGAGCGAAACACAATAGAAGAGAGCGGCAAAGAAGTCAATCTAGAAAAATGATTAAAAAAAAAGAAAGCAGGCCATGCATAAGATTAGTATTAAAGCAAAGAAAGCGAAAGCATAGGCATATGGTGGAGAATACATTCAGGTAGTAGGATTATATCGCTTGAGGTTTTTGATGTGACTCTTTCCAATTGATTTACCTTTATCATCGCTTAATTCGTAGACGACCGCAGATAAGATTTTCGAAATAGTAAAAGGCCCGGAGAATTTCGGAGCCAGTTTAGCGGATACGCCTAGCGCGGCTGACGAGAATACATTCTGGCGCTTAAGAACTTGATCCCCTAGTTCGAATTTCGTGTCACGGTGATGACGGTTGTAGTATTTAGCCTGTTTGGTTTGCGCGGAGTCTACATTCTTCCTCACCAGGTCGCGAATTAGCTCCAGTCGTTGGAGGCGATTCGCCCATTGCTTAGGATCCTGTGGGTCGAGTTTAACCGGGGGCTCGAGTTCTTTCCGTAACGTGTTCGTTGCTTGCAGTTCGCGCCCATAGTTCAAGAAAGCGGGAGTAAATCCGGTCGAGGAGTGTATGGCGGTATTAATCGCGAAGCAGAAGTCGGGGAGATGTTTATCCCATTCTCTGTGATCCTGTCCGAGGAAAGCGACAATCATAGTTTTGAGTACGCGGTTGACGCGTTCGACCGGATTAGCTTGCGCGTGGTACGGAGGTATAGTACTGTGAGTAATCCCGTATTTTACAGAAAGTTCTTTCACGGTCTTATTTACGAATTCGGTACCGTTATCTGTAAGCAGTACTTCTGGTGTACCCCATCGTGCCAGAATCAGTTCCTCAAAAGCAGTACATATGGCCGGTCCATTGGCTTTCCTTAAGGCCCGACACTCTACCCACCTAGTGAAAAGATCTTCGAAAACTAGCAAGTAGACGGCACCCGATTTGCTGGACGGAAAGGGACCCATAATATCCGCAGCTACGACAGCCCACGGGGTCTCTACAACACGTCGACCCATGAGACCGGCGGGTGTCATTTGATCCGGTTTACAGCGTTGGCAGCGATCACACGACCTAACATATCTAACGACATCGGAATGCATAGTGTGCCAATAGTAATTTCTAGCTAAGCGGGAATATGTCTTTTCAATGCCAAGGTGTCCACCTTGAGTCTTCTCGTGGGTTTCTGCAATGGCACGCGTTCTTAAAGGGAGCGGCAAAACTAACTTCCAAGCGTTTAAATCTTCGAGTAGTTCATCGTAAGCGGAAGCGGGACGATGAAAATACAAACGATCATCCTCTATAGTCCAATTCGGAAAACGAGACGGAAATTCGCGAACTAGCTTTACACGACGATCATACCACTCGTCGTTGGATAGATTGACGTCCTTTTCTTCGGTAGCAGCTATCGGAGTCTCAAACATTCGCGAAAGCGCGTCGGGGACATGGTGAAGCGCGCCTTTTCTATGAACGATCGTATAATTGTATTCCAGCAATTCTAAAGCCCATCGGGCTAAGCGCCCTACGGGATTCTTTAAATTATGTAACCAACGGAGGCTACTATGGTCGGTAATAACAGTAAA
This sequence comes from Cephus spinipes, assembly GCA_963971525.1. NCBI lineage: Eukaryota > Metazoa > Arthropoda > Insecta > Hymenoptera > Cephidae > Cephus > Cephus spinipes. The sequence goes on along the minus strand of OZ020577.1, from coordinate 11,236,191 downwards.
CGAATATCCCTCAAGGTAACATCTGAATTTCTTAATCCCCCATACGACAGCGAGACATTCTTTTTCGGTAGCTGAATATTTATGTTCCGCGGGGGTAAGAGTACGACTCGCGTATGCAATTACATGTTCGATATCATTCTGTTGTTGTGTCAGCACTACTCCTAACCCTATGTCACTAGCATCCGTTTGTAACGTGAACGGAAGCGAAAAATCAGGACAAGCAAGTGTCGGCGCGGAAGTCAGGGCGGCTTTAATCCGTTCTAAGGCCCTCTCTTGATTTTCCCCCCATTCCCACTCTTTCCCTTTTTTCAATAGAAGGTTTAGGGGCGCAGCAACTGAGGCGAATTCCGGAAGGAACCTACGGTACCAAGACGCCATCCCTAAGAGCCTACGTAATTGTTTAAGGTTCTGTGGTGCGGGGTACTCGAGTATAGGCTGGATTTTATCCGGATCAACTTGCCGACCGTTCTCATTGACCATAAAGCCGAGATATTTGACCTGCGAACGACAAAAGTCGCATTTCTCGGGGTTTATGGTCAAGCCTGCTCGCGAGATAATTTCTAAGACTTTCTTTAACCAGATGAGATGGTCTTCAAACGTTTTCGTAACTACGATAATATCATCCAAGTATGAGAAGACGTGCGGCTCCATCTCGGGCCCTATTAGTCGATCGACCAGGCGCTGGAATGTGGCGGGCGCATTCGTCAACCCATATGGCATTCGTTTAAATTGGAATAGTCCTTTCCCGGGAACGGTAAACGCGGTTATCTCTTTACTATTTTTCTCTAACGGTATCTGAAAATAAGCTTGACTCAAATCGATAGTCGATATATATTTCGCGGCACGTAATTTGTCTAGGATACTGGACATGTAGGGTAAAGGATAGGCATCCTTTTTCGTAACGGCGTTAACTTTCCGAAAATCTAAACAAAAGCGATAAGTATTATTAGGTTTCTTGATCATTACGATTGGGGTAGACCAATCACTCGAAGAAGGTTCGATAATTCCGTTAGCTAACATTGAGTCGACTTCGGCATGAATAGCTTCTTGAACTTTTGGCGAGACGGGATAGTATCTTTGTTTTATCGCGCGATGTCCTTGTACATCGATAACGTGTTCGGTTAAGTCGGTAAGGCCAGGTTTGTCTAGAGGAGGCGGCAAATGATCGTTTAGGAATTGTTTTAAGCGGGATGACTCGACGGGAGAGAGAGAGGTAATTCCAGAGCATAGCTCCGCGGTAATAATGGAAGTAGGGTGGTTAGTTTCGGAAAAGTTTTCGAAAGGATAGGAAATGTTAGTCCAGGGGTCTTCAGGAACGGTAGCGGAACGATCACGGAAGCACCAACGACAATTCGCGAAATCAATGACTATGCCAAATTGTTTAATGAAATCTAATCCCAATAAGCACGGAACGTTCAGTTTAGGGAGTAAGCGTACCCTTGCAATTTTAGTTCGATCGCGAATAGTTATAGGCAGTTCGGTTTCACCGTCGGCTTTGTCTCGGGAGCCATCAGCGTAGACGACGATACTCGCGGGAGTATCTTGGATCGAGCAGTCAAATTTTTTGATTATCGAAATACCTTCCGGACCGAAATATGTACGCGAGGAACCGGAATCGACGAGAGCTAAAATTGGTTGGTCCTTAATTCTGACGGTTAGATATAAACGGTCTTCCGAGCGTGTGCTGCAGATGGGATCGCAGGTTTCGCCAATTGAGATCGGAATACACGAGTTCGTATTTGGAGCGACAGAATCAATAGTTTCGGATGCGGGGGTAGGCGGAAGGACCGAGGTAGTCTGCCCCCTTAGGCGTTTCCCTGACACTTCGGTCAATTTTTGGTAGTTAATCCCGGAGTGCCACAACGATAACAAAAGATTTGACGCGCGTACGTACACTCGGTATATCTATGTCCGGGCTGATTACAGTTCCAGCAAGTGAACACTGCTCGCGGAGGCGAGGAGGAAGAATTTGGCGTACTATTCGCGGCGGCTACGTTTTCGTCTTCGTGTTCGATCGAGGCCGCAGGAGCTTGTGCCTCAGCTGACCGATTAGGCGTTGGTGGACGGGCTGAAGTATTCCGCGAAGGGTTCGATTGTCGAAACGCGGGAGTCGAGTTTGAGGCTTGTCGCGGCGCGACGTTATATTGCGACGGAACACGCGGTATGGGAGAATTCGCATACCCAGGATATGGATAGGCGGGAGGAACGGGATATGGATATGGAGGAAAAGGGTACATGTACGGCGAGACCGGCGGATACCCTGGTGGGAATCCATATGGATAGCCTGGGAATGGCATGTTTGGATTCGACGAAAGAGGTAAGGGAGTAGGAGGAGCGGCAAGTACGGCAGAGGTATTGCTAGGATCTTCGGAAGCGGGAGCGGAAGGAACGGATTTCTTCTTCGGTGATGGTTTGCTTCGCGACTGAGACGGTGAAGTGGTCGCGGCGACTGATTCTTCCGCGGGAGTTTCCGTTTCTTCAACGGCAGAGATCGCAGGCCGATTGGGGCGCCGAGGCGGAGTCTTAGGGCCCTGGTAAGCGAGATCTGGCGCGACACATTGATCCAGAGGTACTGGCGGTAATTCGCGGCGTTGACTCGAGATAATCGTGTCGTATTCGCGGATGAGTCGCTCGAGGCCGTCAAGATCGAGATAGTCAAAGGGTCGGATATATTGACGATATTCATCACCCAGACCAGAGTGGGCGAGGCGACGTTCTTCATCTTCCGGAAAAGGTGGATCAATCCGATCAAATAAAGCGCGAATTGCGGTGATATATGCCATTGCCGTCTCTTTAGGGCCTTGTACGCGTCGACGGGCCTCTTCCCGGAGGCGTTCTTGGTAATCCTCGCGGCAGTAGCGTCTTCGGAAGTCGTATTGAAAGTCCGACCATCTCCTCCAACGACGAGAATGTAAGCGGAACCACGGCGTAGCTTCGTCGATAAGTAAGAACGGCAAACAAAATAGAAGGTCAGCATCCGTCAAGGTGGAACGCGCGCGGCAGTCGTCAACACGCATCAGAAATTCCTCCGCGTTCGCGTCACTTTTTCCGTTAAATCGAAGATTCCATTTGCTCACTACGTCCCAGGCGTTACGACCGTAGGGTGACTCGAAATCATTTCTTCGCGAACCGGAACGTCTATCGTGAACGACCTCTTCGCGAGTCTGAGAAGGTGCAGTAACGCCAGCGGTAGGCGGAAGCGAAAGTCGTGATCTAGGGAGTGGTGGTGAGGGATGGTTAGGTAAGAACGTGGAAGCTGGGATACCAGGCTCCAGGATCTGCACATGAGGAACGGAAGCTTGTGAGTCTTGGGTTTGTCCCGGTCCAGCAGTAGGTAGCTGGACGGAAGCGGCAGTAGGTATAGGAATCTCCTCCGGGTCATCCGGGGAAGGTAGACAAACTGAGGGATCGCTCATGACAGCCGAGAAACCGGGAGATTCTAATGCGTCCAAAAATTCAAGAAGTCGAGTACGTCGTTCGGGAACGGTCCCGGATAAACTTAGTTCGTAATACGAGAGCCAATAGTCGACGGCTCTAGGTAACAGAGAGTATACCCAAGCCGGAGTGTAATAGGGGTCACTCATACACGGAAAATATACGACCAGTCAGAATAAATAGCGTAGAATAAAATTTGAGTTTGAACTGAGTAAATAAGAAGATCAGTCTCGAGGTAGACGAGTTACCAAAATAAGAAAGTGCGAATTCAAAAACACGTCCGAACGGTAAGCGAAAATCTTCAAAGCCAGTGGTACTGAGCACACTTAGCAACAATACGTAGGAGCGTAACAAAAGAAAGGATTAGCACAGCCGATGACCGGACGATAGCGCGATTAACGTAGGACAAATAAATACGGAGACCACGTCAGAATCACACGCAAGAAATTCAAAAGTTAGCAAATATTCTAAAAGAAAGTGTTTTCGGCTTGTAGGTGCGTTAGGACAGAAAAATATTTCGCGAAAGAGTAAACTAAAAAACGAAAGCTTCGAAACGAGGAGGTAAAAGAAAAGAGAGAAAAGATATGATATTAAAAAAAAGGATAAGCGAGAATAAACGATAAATGAAAAGAACGTGAGTTCTGCCTTAGCCTTTGATTTGTGGGCCCCACGTTGGGCGCCAAATTTGCGACGATATTCCCCAAAACAAAATTTTAATTCGAAATTCGATAGACGACAACCGGTATTCAGGAAATAGGGAACCGTACACAAAACGCCGTATGATCCTCTCTCTATAAATCCCGATATTCAACAGACCCGATACGCGATAGGCTAGATAGAGTTGGGCGCCAGGTGATCTCCGCGGAGAACACCGCGAGTGCAGGGCACTCGAGATCGTAGAAATCTTCGGAAGACGCGGGAAAACTCGGAACAATGAAAGGGAACAGGAAACCGGGAAGGCGACACCGCCAAGGGAAGAGGAGTGAAACGATAGGAACGGCGACTCCGCCAAGATAGAAAGGGAACTACGAATAAACGGCGACTCCGCCAAGATAGAAGAAAGAAAGCTCGATAAACGGCGACACCGCCAAAATAGAAAGAGAAAGATCGATAAACGGCGACTCCGCCAAGATAGAAAAGAGAAAGATCAATAAACGGCGACTCCGCCAAGATAGAAAAGAGAAATATAAGTAAACGGCGACTCCGCCAATAACGTGAAGAGACAGATTCACAAACGGCGACACCGCCAAATAGGGAAACGAACGAAACACGAAAACGGCGACACCGCCAAGATACGAGAGGGAAGCGCGAAGAAAAATAGGAACAGACGCGAGAGAGAGAGAATCAAGCGGTCGACGAGAACTCCAGAAATATACCCGGTTCGGAGGCTAGCTCACCTGGGAGAGCGTCGTGGCGTTCAAGAGGCTAGACTAGAGAAGGAATCAGCATGCAAAATAGGGAATAGGTAAAAGAAAGATATCAGAGAAAAATAAGTAAGTTTGACGCACCGAAGCTATATTAAGTCAAAGCAAGGAAGCGGCATGCAAGCCATACAACAAGCTACAGCGGGCGACAAGCAGAAAGCAAAAGTAAATTTTCAGTTAGAAATACTACGGTGCGAAAGCGAAATTAAACAGCCAAAATCCTTAAGAGACTAATACAAAGCAATAGATTCTTGAGGGATTCTATATAAACTAAAATTCTTAAATACGAGACGCGGAACCACGAGGGACTACGACCCTTTGGCGAAACGATACGGCAGCGGGACGAGTCCACGCCGACGAGAAAAATGTTTTCTACAATTGTTTCAATAAATCCGCGAATACAAAATACACGCGAGAACAAAGGTTTAACGTCGTATCGGTACGAAAACACAGAATAAATTCACTCGCGAAATTTCCCGACAATCGGAAAGAGTCAGATAATAAGCGATATAATGGTAGCGAGGAACACAGGTATTAAACGCACGCAAATAAATTAACATAAATAGTACAGGCAATATACAATGGTCACAAGAAATGGCAAGCTCCCAGAAAATTAGCACAAGGCTATTATACGCGATAAGAATAAATTAATAGTAGGTACGCCACTGATAGTCAGTACGTCCTTTAGTCTCGCATTAGGCGAGTACGCACAAAAAAAAAGGTGACTCGACGCTCGAACCACAGCGTACGGTATCGGAAAAATATTACAATAAGAAGTTAAGTACGAGTTTCTGCAAAATTGAAATATAAGTTAAATCAAGAGGAGGAAGCCATTCCTTATAACGACAGCGAAAAATATAGAAATAATACGCAGCAGATAAAAGAATTATTTAGCGTCCAAAATGCAATATAATAAAGCGACATATAACGCCGGAAAAGATAGAAAAGCCCACAGATAGTTAATTAAAATAACTAAACAGACTCAACGGGAAACGGCCAAGCCGGGGACGCCGGGGCCCTAGTAGTTTCCACGTGGTCGAGACGATAATCAATAACGTATAAAATATTCGACAATTCCAAAGCACTGAATTACGCGAAAACGAAATTAATTACAACAGATTCGATATGAAAGATATTCTACGATAATAAAAGAAAAAAACTAAATAAGATAACGGTATCCGGCACTATCGTCCTTTTACTTAGAGGGACTGGAACGACATTCAGTCCCGGTAAGCGAGAAAATGTGCCGTCGAGACAAAAGGCCTAGACGGTATTACTTCAGTTAAATGCACAAAAATCTCCAAAATAACGGTAACGAAAGGAGCTCACCAAATATAGCAATTCCAGAATCGAGGAAATCGGTCCTCGGACTTCCTTCCTTCCTTCCTTGAATCACGATTTTCTATTCCTCCTTTCCAGGTAAGATTTTACAAGTTCGATATATCGGCAATCGCAATCGGTCGAATCCGGCTCGTCTTGGTTCACTTTACTCCTTTTATAATTCCACCAGCTAAGACGCTCCAAACGTAAGTGAACGAGCCGGAATTCGTCGCTAGAGGAAGAGCCCTAGGGGCCCCCCTCCTAAATTAATAATTCCTTATTCGCACGGTAGAGCGATAACACACTATAATAATACTAAATAGGTAATCTAACGCTTGACGGTAGCTAGAGACGAAGCATTAGGCGGCTCGAGTCCGAAGATAGGCGGAGAGGGCCGAGCTGAGCGCAGGAATCCTTGGTGCGGCCGATCGTGAGTCCTCGGTGCGAGCAGCAGGAGCCGGCGGAGAGTATGCCCTGGTTTCTTCTCCGGGGGCCACTGATAACGGGAACGCTAGGGAACGTTCGGCGACTGGCGGCACGATAGGGGACCATCCTTTCCTCCTATCGGCGGCACGAGTGGCGAAGGCCCTTTTTGCGGTCCGTATGGGCGGCCGGCAGAAGTAGTAGAGGGATCCCATCCCGGGTATCCCGGGCTCCACGGAAGTCCTCCGGAGCGAACAGCAGTTTGGTCCAGCCTCTGTCGAGCGCTCGTCCGGTAGCTCAGGAACTCTCGTTGGCGGTCAGCTTCGTGCTCGTAGTGTAGACGTAGATTTGCCCAGGACGGTAAAGAAGGTAGGCGAGTGCGAATAGGAAAGCTCGAAAATAAAAATAAAAACAAAAAAAAGCAGAAAAGCGAAACAGAAATAAGCAGAAAGGACGATAGACGGAAACAGAGTGCATCAACGGTAAGCGAGACAAGCAAAGCTGTCTTTGGAATGTCGGGTGACCGACGTTTGGAGGATCGTTGCAGGTGGATGGTGTCTTTTCCCTACTCCTAGCAAACTTTGTGACTGAATTTCCGGAATTCACGTCACAGCAGATATTTTCGGAATGCCATCAAAATTGTGTCTCAACTCCTTATTGCAGTGTTTGCGATATCACTTCTTTTTGTTGACAACTTGCAGGCTTATATGAGAGTCACTCGATCTCTAAACACGCAACTTTACATTGAAAATGTTTTTTGGGGGGATTCTTATAACGTAAATGGTCCAATCATCGGCCATGTACCGGCCCACTCACTGGTTGGCTTTTGCTGCGAGAAGTCATCCTATGAGCATTTCTTGAACACAACATAACTTATGACATGATACAATCATGAAAGTCCAACGCAAATTATGATGACTACGGAAGCGTAAATAGTATTTCATTATAATAATAAATGATAAAAAAAATAATAATTAATATTAAATTTGGTTATTGTTTCAACTCATTATAGATATACCCCTCAAGCAATGACTCTCGCCTAGATCTGCTCGCAGTAGCTCTCGTTTCGATCTCTAAGTCTTAACTACCCATAACGAGTAGAAAGTTTTGATGTGGATTTTTCAATTCATGGTCACAAGACGACTCTAGCTATCAAAAGATTTTTTATTGTTGAGTTGAGATTGAGGTGCCCGAATCTGCCCTGCAGAGATAGTCTCGACGTAACAAATTGACCGGCAGAGCAGAGCACCCGACGAGACGTTTCCACTAACCTGCAGAAATCCGGGTGCAGTCCTAGTGCCCCGCTGGAGAGAGGCAATGGGCTAGAGAGCGAGCGACGATAGAATTTAGATACGGTTAAGCACAGGGAAGGAATCCCCTGGCCCGTTCTAATAGGTTCTATCAGAGCTCTCGTTTTGGCGGAGTTGAGATTGCTCTACTTCAACTCCCAGGACATATCGGCTCGTCAGTTCCTGGTAAAAAACAATTGGTTGGGGTCCGTCTGGCACGCGGATGCATGAATGAATGGTGGATGGCTGAAGATGGCATAGGTTATCTCTCGAATTCGCATTATCGGTGTCGAGTTAAGAAAATACGTCATAATTTATATGACATTTTACTTTTATCTGGAGTTATTTTTACGAGACGATTTTATTACCATGCACCAGGATTTTCGACAGTGATTCTTAAACTTTGCCTCCCTTTTGTATCAGTGTAAATAATTTATATTCTTACAATTGACTGTCTTTCGGGATCAATTGTAACACTTGATTTTACACGGCTGAATTAATTTTTAAATTTCTTATTATTATCTTCTTGTGTTCATACTGATGAATATTTGTAGACAAATAGACAAAGTATAAATTTAATCACTATTCAACTTTCTATCTTTCATAGCAATAAAGTGTAAGGTATTTTCTTAACTCGACACCGATAGCGAAAAATCCGAGAACTAACTATCTTCGAAAATCAACCTACGTTACCTTCGGCCGTCCACCCTTCGATCATGCATCCGCAAGCCAGGCGGGTGCTAGCCAATTCTTTTGTCATCGCCGTCATGGGGAACCGACAAGCCGGTATGACTTGGGAGTTGAGGTGGAACACTCCCAATTTCGCCAAAACGAGAGCTCGGATGATGTTAAGTAAGACGGTGACGTTGGTGTTTTGTGGGCGGTAACCACGTCATGTCAAGTATTACATTCCTATTTTTTTTTGTTCCTCCTAGTTAGTATAATTATTGCTCGTTTTCTGTTGTTCCCTCGTGTGTATATATAACACTATTCCTACCAGGACCGGTCAAATGACCGTTTTTAAATTTTCAATTGGAATTTCCTACATTCAACGTAAGTGAATCGCCTTTAAACTTTACGACTTTTCCTCATATACATATATGTATGATACACTTTTCAATATTCACTTATTTTTTTATTGTTTATTTTCTGAGAAAAATTTGTAGTCTGTCTTACCTACCACGACCGGTCATTTGACCGGTAGTACGATTTATGCATTTTTGTAATAGTTTCTCTTTAAGACTCAATGCCAAAACTATAAAGTCGTTACAAACGAAAGGTAATGTAGTTGTGACACGATTTTATCCGAGAAGTGCCTTCCAGAAAATGGTTTACGGCACTTCCAAGTGAATCTAAAACCACAGAGTCCTCAACGGACGCTGTGATCCAAAAAATGGTTCTCTCTCGGATGAGAGAAGCTGGATATTAGATGCAGGATTCAGGATGCAGGATACAAGATGCAGGATGCAGGATACACTATCACAGGATATCGATGGCGAAGAAGACAAAAACCGCAAACTCGACGGATTTATTATTTATCCGGTCCCACGTTTTTACATGTGAGTTGCCTTGGCTACCTGGTGGCGCGGCAGCAAACTAGTGCTCGCTCGGATACCCCGTGTCTGGTTAGGGACTCTTGTCACAGTATAGACGTCTTCTCACGAATTCAAATCAGTATAGCCCATTTGTAAAAAATGCGACGAACAAGAATAAAATGTAGATTATGTACTCTTGAATAAAAGAAAATATATTTTTATACTGGTAAGCTGGCTATTGGTCTGCATTCAATATTGAAAAATATAAGTTGTGAAAGACCGGTCATTTGACCGGCCGCGGTAGGAATAGGTATACGTGAAGTGTCGGTAGGAATAGTGATAAAGGACAATCTCAAACATATCGAAGTACTCACTATCCTACGTCAAAATCCCCCTCTCTCTTTTGTTGTTTTTCGGTCGTATTAAGGACTGCCTTCAAGGAGGGAGAAAAGGAGGAAGGACTTGGGGTCTGATCGAGAAGTTAGTGTTTGGTCTTTGGGAGGTGTACAACTCGAGTCGTGTGTTGATATCTACGTGTGTGTCACCATCAACATCCTAACGGACATCCGGCTCGGGTCCTACCCCGAAGGTCCTCCCACTACGAATAGTGAAGGTAAGTGCTCTCATTTCACTACAACTCTCGGCACTATGAAGGACATATCCCTTGCCGCTGTTATCGTACACTACACGTGCTCTTCGCGCCACTGGGGTCACCAATCGCTCGTTCTCATCCTCGAGTAAGGTTTTTTTCTTTTACCTATTTTGTGACTGGCTCTGATCCCGTCAACCAATGCAACATTCTAAAGACGTGCAAATCCTGCAGTGACGATTGCACGGTATCACGCATTTCTTGCAACAATTCACACAGCGACGTGCAAGGTATCTATCAATCTATTGACTTGCACGGTATCGACACCAAATCCCACCACGCCCGATCGGATTCTCCTCTACACATCAATGACTAGTGGCAAGACCTGCAACGTCTTGGAATGGTCATCTTCTCATTAGTATACTCCAGTCTAACAAATACATTGTACCTCTTGGGGGTTCTTAACCGGTCATTGCTGAGTTGTTTTTATTTATCGCCTGTCTTCCGCTTCCCAGATTGACATGTGTCAATACCAATTATGAACAGACGGAACCTATTAGATAATGCGATAACTTAACGGATCCTGTCGATTTTTGGGGACGCGTAAAATCGAGGAATGCAACCGGAGTTGCTAATCTTTGGGGTCGCGTAAAATCAGCAAATGCAATTTGATGGATGAACGGAAGCAAACGGTTACGGAAATGCACAGCCGCTCAGGCTGCTAGGTTGAGGTAGAGAATGTCAGAGTAAGCGTCAGGCAAATAGTGCGAGATACAGAGAGTTACAGATCGAGAACTTAGACGAACGAATCGAAATTATTAAACCGAAATCCCTTCACCAATTAATAAATTAGGAGTCCTCACCGAAGCTAGTGCAGCTAGTCCGTGAAGGCCGAGAATTGTATCCAGAGAACACTCAGATGGGCACTGCACTAGGGCACATCACTATACTTCCGGAACACTCACAGAAAATCCATAGAATTTCCTGGAAATCGCGAGAACTACACGAACGAGAACTTTCTACATCGTATCGAAACGCAGCTAGAAAAACTATCAAACTATCAACCGAGATGCCTTTCTCTGCGGAGTCAAACTGTCACCTTGAAATTTGGCGAGCAGTTCCATTGCCCCTTGAGACAATTGGTGATTGATGCGCACGTCATACGTTTCGAAAAGATATGTCGCATTGCGATTTGATGTTAGCTGCAATCTCAGGTTGACTCCGAATTGACGAAACATCTTTTTCTTTGTACAAACATGGGACGATTTTTGCCGATACTTTAATGTCCAAGCGTTTGCTCCACAATACTGGGTGGTATCAGTGGTAAAACTCTTAGTAATCTGGAGGATATGCAGGCTCTGAGCAGTAAAGTGGTTAGCTAATTGTTTGGTATTAGGCTTTTTATGTGATACTGGACAAGAACAAGCATAAGTTCTAGAGGTTATAAATGAAAATAGAAACACTGTTTTGAAAATGGAATTTAATGATCAGCTAGACAAGGCATATCAAATAATGTGAAAAAAACACATAGAGAAAAGATTTGTTTGATATATTCCTTAAAATACTTTTCTTAAGTTTATTCTTTACTTAAAGTTCTACAGAGGATAATTTAAAAGAACATCTTGTCTAGCAAGTTCTAGAAGCATAGGATCATCAAAAAATTTATTGATGGAAACATCCTCGGATAGTCCTTTGCGCCGTCTAGTCTTCAGCATAAATTCTCTAGCCAAATGCGTGGCAGGTTGAGGTTCAAGCGGCCGTATGGCAATACTTTTATCAAGAGGGTCACCCGGTACAATTTGCCAATGATGAAAAACGGAGAGACAGAATGCTTGTCCTTGAGTATGTGTTCTCAAGTCCGTTTCAAAACCGAAACTGTCAATGGCCGGAATAAAAGCCTTTATGGTGTAAAGCGGACTACCTGGAACTGGTGCATCTTGCGTTACATGCCCTCTTCGTTTTGCTAGTACGGTGTACACTGCAGAAACACAGTCTGCTGGTGCTTGGACTTCAACAAAGAGATAGGGTTCCATTAATCGTGGCGTTGCCATTAAAAAAGCAGAATATGCAACTCTTCTTGCGGTTGGAATAATCTGCCCTCCTGTAAAACCGTAAATACTACAATGTAAACAAAGAATTAAAGGTGAACTGTATTGATCTTTCTACATGTGCGTGATTTACATGTTTTAGAGCTTGAATCGAAGAAACTTTGTACCCAAAATTTGAAGAAAGCATTATCATTAAAAGTATAAATCTCGATCTCTACGGACCCCGACTTTTCTATCATTTTCTAGAAAATGAATAAAACACAAGTAAACACTGATATTGACAAGTTTGTAGAAGTGTCATGGGCAAGTATCAATATGGTAATGTAACATTTGTCGCACTATTTCACAAAACTGAATTGAAAAATACATATCAGGAACACCCCATATAACTGCGAATACCCTATGAATTAGACAGATTTTTGGGTGCGAATAATTTGAGTTGTCAACCAGCAGATATTGGTCGCTTAGAAATTAAGCATTTGCCGCAGCGAACGCTAGTAGTAGTATTCCATGACATCAGAAATAGTACCAACATGCGCGGGCTTCAGACAATGATGCTCAATCTTGATAATCCATCTTCAGGGGGTACGTTCAGATACCTTACTCCAGATAATTTTGGCACGCTGCATCTTTCTTTACCAGCGTTATTACGACAAAGATAGAGCGATACCAGATTACGTTCTATTGAAGTTTCTGAACGTATTCCAGTTATGCAACATTTATACTAAATAGTTGCATCTTTATATGTATATCAATGTTTTAACCGTTTTGCCGAATAGCCCACAATGTAAAAATTAGAACATTTAATACACATTTTAATCTCCAAGACGAATAGTAGAATAGTGTAGAAGAATAGTGTAATATGCTATTTAGCATTATTTGAACGCAAGATTCTATAATATTTCTACAGTCTGCGATAGAATACAAAATAATCGTCAACAACGTCATCCGTGTTTTCACTTTCCAATAATGCAAGATAAAACCACCATGTAGAAGTTAACAGGCAATACAGTTCGATTTTAAGCTAGGAAAATTTAAAATATCCAAGGAATTTTATTGTTGTAAGTTCCAAGGATAAAAAAAATATAAAGAAATATACCTCCACGATGAAGAGGTTCCTGAGCAATCACAGCGTCAAGTATTTTAAATTTGACGTTGCGAATAGGTTCTTCGCATAAAGGACCTTCTCGTGTACCCCACTGAAATCCTTGAATAATTGCATCTCGAGCACTATTCAATAAAGTTTTGTCCACCTCCGAGGGTAAAGTATCATCTACGAGAATATTCGGTCCTGTCGAATCGGGTCCAAATGCCCATATACTTCTGGCCGCCAATAAGTCCCAATCGTACTTCGTTTGGAAAAATTCACCTAACCTCTTCCTAAAAAATGGCTTTATTATTATACTATAGAGATAATTGCCTGAAGAGTGTTGCGTAGCTAATTAATCATCACCTTATACAGAATAGTTAAAAGGATAACGTTAAATGAAGAATTGTTTCAAAATTCCATAGTTTATGTTAACCAAAAAGGTAAGAGATAATATGTACTGCATAATATCATAATCGTTAATTTTTTAAGAGTAATCAAAGTAAAGTAAATAGAAAAAAAACAAAGAACAAAAAAATAAATAGTAATTACTTGTTCCATGTTATCCGCACATGTTCAGCTTCGATATCTTCGGCAAGACCTCTTTCCAATGGTTCAGCTATCATTGTAAGTTTATTGCGTTTATTCGGTGTCTCCGCAAAACATTTTAATGAACTTGTTTCGACAACAGTCTCAGCGAATGCCACCACGGGATCAGCTACTTTGATATCAATTTCGGAATACATTCTTCTCAAATCGTGCATTGCGCAATCCAAATAAAGTTCACCAGTACCGAGAACCACATGCTCCCCGCTCTCCTCTACTCTTGTTCCTAACAATGGATAACTTTTATTCACTTTTCGTAGACCATCCAGCATTTTTGGTAATTCCGAAGGATTCACTGGTTCCACTGCAATCTACAGATTAAAAACATTTCAAAATAAATAAATCATTTAAATTGTCACTGTGAAAGAATAATGTTAGATATTGTACAATTTATTTTTTTGTTTTCATGCTTCATCTAACTATTCACAAAGGACTGCCGCTTATACAAGTTCGCAGTCACTTAAACATATTTTTCCTTTTATTTTTGTATCCCTGTACCCAGTACGTTATTTAACCTAACAGCTGCAAAGATTAGTTTAATACAAATAAGTCCATAGTATATATTGACAGATATATTATTTAATTTTGGTTATGTCTACGAGATTAAACATAGCATAATGTCCTAACACAATTTAATTTAGTATCGTTGGCTAATAATTATAATTGGATATACTTAGCCAAATACTCATTTTAACGGACAAAGCTGCCAGAATTTCGAAAAAATATATTTATAATACAAACCTTAATAACACTCTGAGTGTTGAATTTCAGTGGTCGAAATATATGGAGATCGTCGGACGCAATCAGATCCGTTATAGTACTGGTCTTTACTATGGGTCTATCAATACCTTCTATAAGGACCCAGTTACCGGCTGGCACGCGATTCAATTCTATAGAATATCGGGCTTCACTAATCCAAAGCCGTCCCACTGTGAGGATCCGAGAATCTTCTTCGTCTGCTCTGGAATACGCTTCACCAAGAACTCGAACACGTTGATTAGCTTCCAAAGTACCAGACATCACTCTCCCTAGGACTACGAAGAGCGTACAATCCTCGGTCGGATACATTTTCGTACTATGAATCATTAACCGCCCCTAAAATATAAATCATTTAACATTCATTAAGCTTTTCAAAAAAGTACATGTACATATAACACTAGCTCTATTTCTAGAAGACGCAATCTTCGGCAATATGTTAACCTTAGCTTGCTATTGTTGACTCTGAGAGACCCAGCCAACATGTAAAAACCCGATAAACTATTGAAAACAGTAAGAAACGAGGGTTTTAGAAAGATTCTATACCGCAAGTCTTCATAGGTTTCATGATATTGAATAATACACAATTTAACGTTGTTTCAAATATACATATAATCAATCAATGAGCAAAATGCATTTTAAAGAACGCCACGCCTGACTTTATCAAATATTTGTTTAACAAAATATGATTAAAAACTGTTTGAATTGTAATTGGGATGTAACATGGAGACGAAACCTCATAAAAATGACGCCGAATAGGGTACACTTTTCGCCGAATCCAACCCCCTGACACTCTACTAAATTCTTATAGGCAGTACATGGCCGTATTAGTGTCGCCGTTTGCAGTTTTGCGCATTTTGCAGCGCTGGTAGTGAAGCGCGCTGTGTCGCCGACCCCCGGCGTCATAATAAATATTTCGTAATATGAAGACCCTTGTATTTACTTTATTCCTTACGATTCTCCACAATTTCAATAAAAGTAAAAATGATAATGAAATACCACATAATTATGATAATTATAATTTTGCATTTTTACTTGTTCTTCATTTATTTATATTATATAAACATCAGAATTATTAACGAACAGTGGGTTCGGTGATACAGTGGTCATTGTCCTGGCTTGGTAGTCCGCAGGCATTGGGTTCGATTCCCGATCAGAACTCCTCATTTTTGGGAAATCGCTAGTCTTCCAGCGCTCCCTGGCAGCCCTTATAGAATTTAATTATAACGGAGGATCGAGGAGAAACCATTACAATGTATATAATGTGACATGATTTTTCACTCACGGATACGAAAGGACTCTTGCTATCGTTTTTAATAACGTTCACGATTTTCCGGGTTTTTCTTATTTACTGTCTGTAAATTAGGTTCTCGGATATATTTTGTGACGTTACATTTGGGATGTCCCGTCACTAGGGGCGGGATCCCTTCTTTTATTGTACGAGACGGATTCACGTCTCGGGATGCAGGGCACTCGCGCTAATTACCGACGCTCCAGGGTCACTCACACGTCCGAAAAGTAGAATAATTAATTATATTTTTGTTTGTACCATTGGCACCCACGACACGGAGGACCAACGACTCTCCCGGAATACGGAAGCTACACCAGCAAAGCCGGAGGAAGGTGGAACAATCGAGGACGGTGCCAGTTGGAGGGGCCCCATGGTCGCCAGGAGGACGGATGTCACGGGAAAGGAAGAGCGAAGCTTCAGGGGAATCGGTAGGGAGCTCGATACTACGGAACCCCAAAACCGGCAGGAAGCTGATGAGGAGGGCCGAAGGAGGGACGGCGACTAGGGATTGGCGTTATCGTAGCGCGAACGTACCGGCCGACCGTATGCGTCGCCAAGGATTGCGGTGACAACCACCCATGTCCCGTCAACGACGGACAGCAGAAGAGTTCCCGACCAGCTGGATCTACGAGAGCAGAATTCGTCTGATGTCCCGACTCCCGGAGGACGCTCCGGGAAGCCGGGGAACCGCCTGGAAGCCAGAGAGTTACCGGTGTGAACCATCGCGAGACCAATGCGGAGAGAGTTTGCCACCCTAGTGAACCGAAACTGTCATTATGCCGAGCAACTCCCCGTGTCTCGCCGATGCTACCGTTCTCCCGATCAGTCGGGAGGTACCGACAGTGCACACCACCCTGGATGGGGAAAGAGACGGGACGACCGCCACTTCGAAGGTCGTAGAGGAACCGGCGAGAGCACACCCCGCCATTCGAATTTCGGCGGCACCATGGGTCCCGAAAACAGTGCAGCCACCCTCGAAGGCCCAAACGCCGCCCAATCAGCGCGCGCTAGAGAAACTACCAGGGCGCCACCACCACCCAACGAGGGAGCAACAAATTACTCGTCATTCGTCGTCTTACCGTCAGCGCGGGTGCTCAGTATTAAAATATTTTTCTTTTTGTGATAATTTTGTAATAAGTTAGTCAACTCCCGAGGTCCTGGAGATCTTCCCGGCGATATACGAGGTGAGCCCTTACGTTACCTCTAAGAATTCACCTCCTAACGAGCCAGCATCGTCAATAAATTCAGTAGAATAGTGCCCGGGATCAGCAACGCTTCCGGTGACATATTTCAACGATTCCCGTCCGGTAATTGTCTACTGTTTGACGAATACCGTATGCTGGGGCTTCGTTCCTTGAAGATCTTTGACTATATTTTTGTACTTATCATTATCGCGAGTTTATTTATTCTATCCTACGTATCTCATTATCGCGAGTTTATTTATTTTATCCTACGTATCTCATTATTTTCGGTTAAAGTGACTACCCTGGAGTGTCCCTTACGGCCGAATCCGCTGACTACCGCTTCTCGGTAGACGGTGTATTGGATTGTATTATATTATCTTATTCTGGTGCTCTTTATGTAATCTTTCATTATTTCTACCTGTGTAACTTATTCTTTGATTGCGTTTTCGCGTTCTACGGCGGCCGTGGGCCGACCGTTTGTATGGCTAGTATATTCTCCTCGTAGAGAATCTTCACGCGAGTAAATCTATTACCGCCAACGCGTACGTTTGTTTATCCAGGACGCAACCTGTCGTCGTTTACTACGTCTCCTAGCGTTCACTCGCTTTATGTATTGGCCACCCATAGGGGACTCGAATTTCTTAGCATTACTTGATAATTGTTCACCCTTCTGCCGCCCAGGTCCCGTTGAGGTGACCGACCATTGTTTCTTACCGTGATTAGCGGGCTGTGGATCGAACGTTCATTGTTTAAATGTTTGGCTGGTAGCGCCAAGGCTACCGTAACATATTGTATGCTCCCGTTTACGGGAATTCATTATTAATATATTTTCTCTCTATTTTGTTATTGTTACTAAATCTCTCGCATTATTTTATTCGTGTACGAGACCTTCCCGCGTGTGTGTGTATTTACAGGACTCGCCCCTCTACCATTCCCATGGGCTGAGTAGCCAGGGTATCGCGGAGGATTTCCCTGCGGTGTTGCGACATCGTCCAGATGTCTGGCGCCCAGTTTCCGTGATTTTTCGCGATTTTTCAGAATATCTCGATTCTACCAATTTTCTTCCCGGACATCGTACGTGATCCTCCGGTCAATTGTGGACCTTGTTGCTTAATATTTCTCTATTATTTCTCGAAACAATTAACGGTCACAATTTGTATGTTCGTGTCAGAGTTCTCGACGAAAGGTTTTGTTTAGGATTAGTGAAGGTCCGGTTGCTCAAATCAGCCGCGAAGAGGAAGTGTCGAGGAAACAAATTACTCGGCAGAGGAGAGCGCTCTACAATGCTCCTCCAGGAATCGGCACGAGCCCAGCTGCAATACCAGTGCCCCACGAGGAAGTGCACTGAGCTGGAGAACAAGCGCAGGTTTCGGTTATAGTTACGAGCAGTGGTGAAATCTCCTTGGCGCTGGGTGCTGGGGACACAAGGTCGTTGGGCCTTGTTGTCGCCCTATGCACAGGAGAAGCGATCGTGGAGGATCTCAGTAACTGTTACGCTATCCATTTGTTAAAAAACGCTGTCGACATAGTCAAAGGGGCGACTCGAATAAGAGGGCAATAGTTATCGGTTAACGAGATATTAGCCAATCAAAATCATTTATACTCAAATATTGTTATTTTCAAGTCAGTCTGCCTTACGGCACCTGCGAGGTGTCTTGTTTCATTCCTATACAGAGTGTATCAGCAGAAATGCACGTTTGAGATTTGTGGTGAAACGGTGCACAATTTTGAAAATCTGATGTCACAACCATTGAATATTTTTTGATAGCGCATCGAATGGGCATATTATTATTGTACGCTCAACTTCCGGTCGCAAATAAAAAAAATTATCTTCGCCATTTCAAATGCTATTGAAACAAGTTAAATGCAAATGTTGTAGAGCAAGAAAAAATAATAGAGATGAAAAAAAAAATTCGGACGGATCGCACACATAATAAGAGAGATATTTGCGTCCGAATTTTTCTCATTTTTTGACAAATTTCTGATACTGGAAGAACGCCTTAGCTTCGTGCAGCAGCTTAACGCCGAACTCACGATTCGCAATTATTTTGAGGTAAGCGTTCAGTCAGACGCAAACCCGTACAAGGTGGCTAAAACATACTACAATGCTATCTTTCATTACAAGTTAGAAGCCAAACTATTCCTGCTGTAGATTTCCGTAATCCTGGAAGTAGGTTTTCGAGTCTTCGTCTTCCTGGACGTGGATTTTCGAGCCTTCGTGTTTCGTCGTCGTAGATTTTGGAACCCTCGTGTTCCTCGTCGTAGATTTTGGAGTCTTCGTGTTCCTCGTCGTAGATTTTGGAATCTACGTGTTTTTCGTCGTAGATTTTGGAGTCTTCGTGTTCCTTTAGCCACCTTGTACGGGTTTGCGTTTGACTGAACGCTTACCTCAAAACAATTGCGAATCATGAGTTCGGCGTGAAGCTGCTGCACGAAGCTAAGGCGTTCCTCCAGTATCAGAAATTTGTCAAAAAATGAGAAAAATTCGGACGCAAATATCTCTCTTATTATGTGTGCAATCCGTCCGAATTTTTTTTCATCTCTATTATTTTTTCTTGCTCTACAACATTTGCATTTAACTTGTTTCAATAGCATTTGAAATGGCGAAGATAATTTTTTTTATTTGCGACCGGAAGTTGAGCGTACAATAATAATATGCCCATTCGATGCGCTATCAAAAAATATTCAATGGTTGTGACATCAGATTTTCAAAATTGTGCACCGTTTCACCGCAAATCTCAAACGTGCATTTCTGCTGATACACTCTGAATAAGCCCAGTTGTGGCTTGCGAATGCATGAGCGGGGGCGGACGGCCAAAGGTGATCTACGACATAACAGTAGATAAACTTCCGTGTGCATTGTACTATTATTAGTAGCATTAATTCTAAAGATTTATCCTTGTTGTTGTTACTTCTCGTAATCGAAACATATAATATTGTAATACTAACATCTGGATCACAGTTGATCATATCTTGAGCCAATGGTGAATCTACAGGCCCAGTGTAAACATGTTGAACTTTAACAGGTGCATGGACCAGTGGACTTGGAACATGAGCGACACACATATCAACCAATCCACACATATCTCCAAGAAATCTAGTGCAAACCAATCTCAATAGTGGTCTGATATTCATTTTCATCTCTTCAGAGGTTAGCCGGATTCCAAGCTCGTCAAGAACTACAATCAAACAACAAATTTTCACAAGCTTTTAAAGACATATTTGATAATTTTCGCCTACAAAACAATACTCATTACTTTTAATTATTTACAGATATAGGTGACCAAATCAAAGGGTTTAAATAATGTCATACCTATGTTTAATTAATTACAAATATGCTTATAGATTTACAAAATCACAAAATTATTATATAAGATAAAATTCTCCCTCAGATCAGCATCGAACGCCTGTACGCGTACAAGACAATTTTTGAATGATATAAGTTTAGCATATGTATGTTAATCGGAAGTTCATGCTGATCCGAGAGAGAACTCACCAGAGAAGACAATCCAGTTTGTCCCACAAGCTATTATTTTAAATTGACATTTGATTATTCCAGCATTATTTTAAAGATTATATTTTTTAAATATTACTGTATGATCGAACAAGAAATCGTTTAAAAAGCCTTTCACAACTTATGAGTGTTAATTGAGGAGTACTTCTCATCAAAATTTAAATTAATTGATAAATCAATCGTATATCTATTTCGTCCTTTACATTTTCATCTGCCATATTGAATCTCGTATTTTGAATTTTGAAATTTTTTAGAAAATATGAATTCAGTGACCCTGAAAAGCCTAATAGGTACAATTTCGTAAAAATCCGATGAAGAATTTTCCCTGCAAATTATTATGTCACGTTACAAGTTAGCGTCTCCAGAGGCAAGGGGATAAGAATATATTATTAAAAATTGAAAACGAAAAATTAATTTAATTTTTGGATTTATTCGTACGGTTGAAATCTATATTATAGCAGACTCTTAGTAGACAGAAGGGAGCATGACAAATTTTACTCACCTTGGCTATTAAAGATAGCGCGTCATTCAATATTTGATAAGGAAGAAATATGTAAATAAGTAAAATAAGACTGATTGAATAAAAACTCACCATCCGGTAATGTAGTGTCAACATCTCCAACGACCTGAGCGAATATCTTGTATAGCGGTTCCAATATAAATTCAATAAAACTACGTTGAGCTGTATTGTGCGGAGGTTTCTTTGTAAACTTTCTTGTTTTTGAATTAAAATATACATCACCCCATAACCTCTTTGCAAATTCAGTAGCATTTAGTGTTGGGTGATTTCGGGCATAAAGTGCGGCAAATGATTTTAATGTGAAACAAACATTGTACTCAGAGCTAGCAAAACATACGTTTCCCAAGGCAGGTGAGACAAATGATGGATTTTCTGAGTCTGAGTACAAAGCAATGAGGCCATTAATTTCTTCAATAATGTGTCTCAACTTATAGTATGCATCCAGAGGTGGTAGTTTTAGTTCTAGAACAAGTCGATCTGTAAAAACAATTCAGTAATCTTTACAAATGCCATATAATATAAATTTGTCATATTGTAATCCTCTTCAGATCAGAAGGTCATATATGGCCTTATTCAAATAAAGAAAAGGTAATTAACTTATAACTCCTCCACAAGTAAAATTTCCTTTTTTTATAGATCGCAAACAATGCAATGATATAAAAAATCACACGTGGTTTTTGATAAAATCACTAAAATATATGTTGGAATTGAAAAATGTAATATATTTCGATGCAGAATAACTCAGTTATGCATATATTCATGCATACTAATTTAGTTAAATGTTAATGAGCATGTGTAGACCTGTATATATAGAACAAATGTACAATAAAAACTTATGACGTGCAACACAGATTTCGAAGATAGCATGAATTTACGTTTCCACACGTGTTCACTAAGATGTGTGTGGCATACTAAAGATTTTATTGTTTCTAAACCGTAAAAAGACACACTTTGCTCGTGGATCGACGATATTAGACCCTATAATGTGCGTACTATAACGAGATCTAACACGGTCTTTGTGCACTTTGTTATTGAAAAAAGATGAGTTCATTCGTAAGACCATAAATTGCTTTTTGCTAGTATAACGTTTAATCCCTTGAGTGTCGCTGACGCATATGTCAACATCTGTCGACATATGCGCATCATAAAAAGAAATATTTTATTTATTTCGATTTTCGTGAAACTTGGTATCTTAAAGTTTTTGAGGTTGTTAAATGTCACATCAAATAACTAAATAACTGTTTATAACCTGATTTACCTAATGTACTGATATCATTTACAATAACAACGAAAAACATGACCCCCGAAAAATCCGAAAATTTTGAACCTTTTGATCCGAGTTATTGGATACACCAATTAAAATGTTGGGAATCTCAGATCACATTCTGATTCAACGAACTCAAAAATTTGAGACACCAAATTTCATTAAAATCCAATAACCTTTAATTTTCACAACAGTCCTGGTCAGTTTCTTATATCTTAACGTGATACGCAAAACCAAATTACAATTCATTAAGGAGGTCCTGTCGGAACTACCTACTTGAATTTTCACGTCTGAAATTTTTATAGGTTATAAATTAAACAATTCTGATCTCAATTGCAAAATTTGAAAGTCAGTCACCGACGAAAATGTTAAGAAAAGTAATATTAAAAACGAAACTTTATATATGGACTCAAAGATCAGAGAGATTGAATTTCGACTTTGGATGAGAAACATATTTAAAGTGAACTTTGAAGCAAAAAATGGTACACTACGGATTCGTAAATTCTTCAGGATTCGATACATACCATAAGAAAGTGAACTGACCGGGTATTTCAAAGAGTAATTGCAAATCAAATTGCCAGATTTTCATCGATTCACCGAGAGAGACCCAATAAACAAATAAATAAAAGTCAAATGAGAATATGATTTTTAAATATATTTGTACAAATGAGCTAATTTCATAAAGATAAACACCTACAAACAAATTTCTATACTTAATGTGAATAATTTCGTAGAAAGTCCGGTTTGTTTTAATCGATTTATGGAACTAATTCGATAGTTGATCAGTGGAGTAGCATGCATCGACAGGACCTCATTAATACTTGTTAGAACAGTCCATTGAAAGGAAAAAGAAAAACAAAAAATATCTAGGGGACAGATTTGCGTTGAGGCACGACAGCTTGAGTTATTCTCGGTCGCAGCTAATGTATTCATCGTTGGCAAATAAATTGATTTCACGAATATCAAGCTCTCAAACTGAATGTGCTCAATATTTACAAGTGTTATTGCTCTATCTACATGTTCATGATTGCCCTGTTAATTTCAACCCCCATAAATTAAGTTTTTCACCCAAGGATATGGATACGCACATATGTTTTAGAATATTTGTGTATGTGCCATTTTGAAACCCATCGGAAAATATTGTAGTGGCATCGTTATTCGAAATGTAACCCTTTGCATTCGAGAACCGACTCTCAATCGCCACTTGGTTTGATGTATCAATTCAAATAACAAGTAAACGGCGACAATGACTGACTGTTTTGTGAATGACGTTCAAAGTCTTGATTGCAATATCAGCACAGGTAGACATCGGTCAGACATACGTCTTTAGAAGATCGTAAATTCTATCAAAACAGCCCCGATATGCTTGTTCTCGCTAGCAGTCTGTAATAGTTAACACTCGGAGTGTACACTGGATTCCATCAGACCCCAGACCGCTGAGTTTTCGGTATTTGAGGGCTCCCCTATAGGATAGGGGAAACTCGCGTTCAAGAACTCCCTGAACCTTGAAGGGTATATGTTCAAAGTAGTCGAGAGATCCAATAGACCTCAGTGTACAGTCCATGTTATAATGAATTCATATACGCCCGTCAAATATTAGTAGGCCCATCGTGGCGCTATCGTCAGGGATAACTCCTACGCTGCTTACGCACGAACCTACGTGCTTAGTCCGGGCGTCGGCAGCGTCCCTTCCTTCTTAATACGGGATTCGGTGAGTAAATTTTTACTTTTTTTACACTGAATCACTTTGTAGTGTAATTGTAATAGAAGTAAGTCAATATAGTATATTACAGTGTTCAAATATGTATGTCTTTATATACTGATATCAATGTTATTGCCCTATGTTATTGCAATACAAAGGAACTTGGGCTTCTTTTACAGTCTGTTCAACTAAAAAGGACAAGCGATTTTTCCTAAAGTTTTAAAGATTTTATTTGGTTTCTTTTTCCATATAAATGTACTTTCAAGAGCCTACACAGCGGACTTATTTAATATATTGTCCAATCCCCATTGTCATCGAGGATGGCCTGGCATCTTCTCGGCATGCTCTCAACCAGTTTTTCTGTGCACTCTGTTGATAAGGAACGCCATATCTTCCTGATATGTTAAGACAACAGTTTCAAGTTCGCGACACGCTTTTCCGCCAGTTTCCTCTTTATTAAACTCTACACAATTTCAATGGGATTGGCATCTGGAGGATGTGCAAACCAATTCATTCTTTTGATGCCATTTTCCTCTTTTCAGATGGTGCAAAGGCGGCTCCGATGGGTAAGGTCTTTATATTCTTGTAAGACCCAAATGTCAGTTTTGCTTCCGAAAATCTTTCTAGTGGTCCTCAGAAGACCATGTTGATAAATCTTGAGCATTTTTTCTGCAGTCAAGTTCTTGGTAAAGAACTCTAAACAGCCGAAACCGTGCTATGGCATCAAAAGAATGATTATGAACCACTATATATAAGAAAAAGTTATTGATACATTCACTATAGCAATTGAAAGTTCTGAATCGATAACCACCAAGATCAATACAATTAGTGTACGAAATGAGGGCGTATTGAGATGGCGAGCGAGATGATTTTATTTCAGTTCCGTCATCGTCGTCGCCGTCGTTTTCGAACGTCCATTTAAATTTCTACGTAACAGATGACGCTGATTAAGGTACGCGGTTGAATCTTATGGCGTACAGCCAAGGCGACGAAACAAGATATCTAACTGAATGTCATTAATGGTGTCCTGCTTGTGGACGCCGGGCGGTGAGGTATGAGAGGAGAATTAGCGGTGACTGTTTACGTACCTCAGCTCGTGCGTGCAACGGACAAAGCACTATGGTCTGAGCGAAAAGCCAAATCTTGTGAAAGCCATGGTAGAGGAAAAAAGATATGTTCAGTTCATAAACATTTTTTCGACCACTTCTTCGCAGCCCGAAGATTCCGCCATTTTTCGAAATGGCGGTGTTCTATGTTTTGTAACGTATCTTTTTTCTTAACTCGACACCAATAGCGAAAAATTCGAGAACGAAATATTTTCGAAAACCAACCTACGCTACGTTATGCCAATCTTCAAACTCAAAACCAACGTCAAATTTTTATATAGAGTATATTAACAATAACTCGTCAAAAATAATCACAGTAAAAGTCTAATAACAAACATATAGTCTTAGAATACTATTAGTACGTTGAAAGTAAGTACTTTAGAATTTGTGGTACGGACTCGCCAAGTTTCAGTGGCCCTAAAGCCAATCGAAACAAGCTCATTTCACACCAATCATCACAATTTACGCATACGATAATAGTTCCCTGTACCATTATCCTCAAATAACCTTATATCCGATTGGCTACTGACACTGAAACTTGGTTTCAATACAGGTAATCATGAAAAATATAGTGCGTGACACGGGATAAAACACGATTTCAGATTTTGGATAATGTGAGCCCTCGCCTACAGCTCGGACAGCCAAGTTCACTTTCAAGTTCACAAATTGTCTTGGGTCATCCCTTGTTACAGAATATACTATTAAATAATGCAGTAAAAAATAATCAGCAATTTTCAAGATTTTCAATTTAAAAATTATCGTAGTAATGTTTGATGTAAAAGAAGTGTCTCCTAGAAATTTCATCAACTTTTACCGCATGTAAGCTGAGATATCTCGAAAACAATTGTTCTATTTTAACAGGCGAAGTGTATCCATTGTGACGTGAATTTTGGACAATCCACGCCACAAACGACCCGCAAGATTAGGGATTTAGGAATTCACTGTTTTACGCTCCAAACGTCAGTCCTAGGTTAAGACGCACAGATTCCTTTAGTATTAAGTAACCAGCCTGTCGTCCGCTTTTATGTTTCTTTGCTTGGTTTTATTTGCATACTGCTTGCTTTCTTTTTCTTTTTCTTTCGTTGGATATTGTATGACGCTTTGGTGAGCCGAATTGGTGTAAGAGCTGGTGGACCGATGCCGAACAACGGGGGAAGGGAGGAAAGAGGCGCTGATTTTGGTGACCATTGGGGACCGACTGCCGCCGCTGCACGAGGAGAGGCTGCTGCATCTACGGAATCCAGAGAGTCCAGAGTACCCGGGATGGGGCTCATACTTTCGTCTGCCGGCCGTCCAGCTGGGACGCCCTACGATCGACGCCGCCTTCGCCGCCGACCAGGAGTTGACGTGTCCTCCTCGTCCTGCCGCGAGGCCGCGAGAATATCTACGGCGGGCTCATGCCGATGTACCGCCGGAGACAGGGAGGGAGAGCAGCCAGCACCGCGGACTCCCGCGCTCCCTGGCCTACGAACGGACCGCAGCACCCGAAGACTCCCGAACGTGCCGCCGACAGCTTCGGTCATCTTCGTGACTAGCGATGATTCTCACCGCGAAAATCCCCTTAAGCGATTAATACGTTTGAAGTTCGATGTATTGTCACGGTTCCGCCAGCGCCGAAATAATGTAAATAGTGGGGGTCAAGAGGTCTCGAGCTCAGTGAAATTAAACGAGTACTTCACTTACGTTTGGAGCTTATTAGCGAGTGGTCGCAATAGGGAAAGTCAGTAAGCATAGGGCAGACAACAGAAAGTACGGATAACGGAAAAGAGATA
This sequence comes from Cephus spinipes, assembly GCA_963971525.1. NCBI lineage: Eukaryota > Metazoa > Arthropoda > Insecta > Hymenoptera > Cephidae > Cephus > Cephus spinipes. The sequence goes on along the minus strand of OZ020577.1, from coordinate 11,209,326 downwards.
GACTAAAAGTTAGAAGGAAGGAAGGAAGGAAGGAAGCCCTTCTGGCCCTTTCGAGCTACTGAGACTGGCTATTCTTTTCCGCTACGAGATTTTTGGTGAGACCCTTGACTACCATTATAAAATTGGCGAAATAATTTCTTTGTGTTAGTGAAAAATTACCGCCTAGGCCTTCTGCCTCAGCGGACGTATCTCCGATCTTGAGAGTCCCGATGCGAACGTCTTTCCGCATCGGGCTAGCAAAAAGAACGATAGTGCTGGGATTTGCGAATTAGTGATATTTCGATCATTTACTGTTTGTTGGATTTTTGCCGCATGAGGCCCTAAAGTAAGCTCTCTAGACTGGAATCTGTCTCTAAATTAAGTTTTCTTCGATAGTAAAACCTTTCAGTAGCGCCGCGCTTTCAGGCGATATTTTACGTTATAATTTATTGATGTCTCGCATCTTCTAGTTGCTGTTTATTGCTTATTAATGTGTCGAATTATTTAATGTCTGAATATTGAGCGCCCCTCTGGCCTAATAGAATCTTGGAAAATCCTTCGCTCGCGAGATACACGCTCGACCCTCGCGGCGACCGCGTGTGTTTTCGCCGGCCGTTTTTGCCGTTCCTTCTGAACACGGTCGATTAATACTCACCATTAATATCGTAAAATAAATTTATTGCATCCAAACGAATTTGAAACCGGCAACTATAGGATGCTTTTAGTGATAATTATTATATTTTATGCTCTCGCTATTTATGTGATTTCTTGGTGTTATTTATTCTGTATTCTGTATTTGTCGCGTGCTTTTCTGTTACTCTTCGACTCTCCGCGTTTTGCGATGGACTCTTTCCTATTCGCGCGAACGCGGTTAACATCTAGAGAACTGTAGTATCGAGTACGCCGGAATCTTTGTTCGTGATTCCTAGTTATTCGTGTGTTCTTCCGCGCCCATGATCCGTATTATTGTATCTAGCGCTGTTCGTGAAAATATAAGAATAATCGGGCCAGTCTCCGAAAATTATTGGAAAGTCGACTTGCTAGGGACGGCCCGGTGCCGCGAGCGCGTCACGAGCCTCACCGCTCCCCGCGATTACACGCTTAGCCCGCGCCTACAAACTCGCCGAGCTCGCCGCTCACGCGTGCGCCGACAACCGCACGATAGCCGCCGTGCTACGCTAGGCGAAACGCCGTAGATCTCTGTACGCCCTATAATACCATAGTATATCTAATTTCTGAGACGATTGGTAAATATTATAGGTCCGATTGATGTTCGTGGATTCGTTCCGCATTGTTAGCGTCTTTTGCGTTAATCTTTCCGCGTTAGTTTAAGTCAATTCTTTAGTGTAATCTTTCCGCATTTCAGTAAATTCATCAGAGCGTGTTATTTAATTTGGCGAACCTTGTATTCGTAGAATCAGTAAATTTCGCATTTTTGAATTATATAGAGTCACCCGTTCGAAGTTCCACCGATGTAATTACTTAGTAGATTTTCTTACTTATGTTTCTGCGTTTGCTTATAATTCTATTGCTTGCTTATCTCTACTTACGCTTTTCTTTCCGCATGTATCTGATAGTAATTTCCTTAAATTAACTTCTCTTTCGGTTTATATAGACTCATTTTTCTTAGCTTTGTAAATTTAGTATAAGACTTTTGTTATTTTGACTTGATTTGCCTTGCACCGCTCTGGTTTGCTACTTTATTCTGCCGCATGTCTCTGGCTTACTGATATGAATTGTCTTTTGGCTAGTTTCTAATTGCTTTTGATGGCTTATTCTAAAATATAGCTCTGGTGCGTTAACGTATTATTGTGCTTTTCCTACTTTCAATTACTATACCTCTGTTCCCCGCCTGAACGCCACGACGCTTCCGTCTAGCTAGCCACCGGACTGGGCATTTGGTGACTTAGTGTTTAGCGACTCTCTCTCCTCCGCTGCTTAGTGGACATCTTACGGATCGGCCGTTGTCCTTTGGTGCATCTCGTAGTGAGATTAGGTTAGTGACTTTGTGAACGGGTGGCACGTCTTAGGACCGTTGGCGTCGCCCCCGGATCCGTTAGAAATTTGGTGATACCTTTGAGAACGAGAGACCCGTCTTAGGTTGTTGGCGTGGTCCTCGGGTCCGTTATATTAGTGTTTAGTTTTAGTGTAACCCGGCCGATTCCGAATTGGGTAAAATTTAATTAGTGACAAAGAGAGTGCGTTGCACTCGTGGTACTCCCGCGAGGGATACCTGGCGCCCAACCCGTGAATTCGTGTTGGTGAAAGGAGGCAGAGAGAGAGGACCTTTGCGGGTCGTTTTTGCGGACGTAAAATATATTGGATCCTTCGGAAACAATGAATCTATTATAGGTTTTGGTTTGTTGTATACGTCGCAAAATTTGGCGCCCAACGTGGGGCCCGAGTAAGGAGTTTTTTTTTTGGGGCTTACGTCCCACCATATAGTGCATTTTTGACTAGTTTAATTCTTTAAAACTCTCCACCAATATTACCTTTTCTGGCACGGTTGGTGGTGTTTTTCCTTCGACAAAAAGGATTAAGAGAATTTATATAATGTTTCCTTTTTAAATAACCCGTGAGTGCAACAAACTGTACACAGTTGTTTCTATTAAAGTGACTAGGAGAACAGAGTCACATGTCACCCAATGAAATATTGAAAATACTCCGAAAATTCTATGAAACATTATCGTTCACGTGTATAAAAGGATCTATACGCAATAAAAATAAGTTATTAATGCCATTACACAAATTAAACTTTGAAAAGAATCTTACCTATCTTGTTAATACACACTGTTAAAGCGAGCCTTTCCTGTAAGGCGTGTTTTAGTAATCTTTCAGTGTTTAGCATCACACCTTCAGCAGCATCCACTATCAAGACTGCACCATCAGACATTCGGATGCCAGCCGTAGCTTCATCAGAAAAGTTCACGTGTCCTGGAGTGTCGAATATATTTAGGAGGTACGATTTAGATTTCACATCTTGCAAAAGTAATGTAACTGGGGTTGCTTTCGTAGATACGCCTCGTTGTTGCTCTGTGAATAAAGTGTCTGTATATCTGAAATTAATTAATACCAATGTTAACTTGAGTTGGGAAAGCATTTCATGTCAAAGGTAATGAGAATCTCGGATAGTAATCTGAACTTCCCAGTTACGTAAATACCAAATATTAATTAAGGATTGTTTTCCTTAAGGTAGTTCGGCAGAAAATTCTCTCACGCTTGACTTCCTATCTTTTTTAGATTCAATCGAAAGAATTCAGGCTTCTTCTCTTTTATGTCAAATGAAAATGTCTTGTACCGTCTGATTTATAAGATATTAACTAATAAAGGTAGCAAAATTTAAGGGACAACACCACTGTGACGCCTCTTTTTTCGCCCGTATTTCGCGATTTTTTTTTCAACAGGAAAAAAAAGTTTTAGACAAAAATTTTTGTTTGCATGCTATTAATTGTCTTTTCGTCTGCCGAAAACAATTTTTTTTTTTTTTCCAAAATGGCGGCTTGCGAGCCACCGCCGCGCGCCGTGTTTCCTATTTCCTCTCCCACGGGCAGCAGTATAACTGCAATAGATTTGGTCTTGGAACAAAAGTAAAAATTTTTCCGTTAATTATATTAGATTTTGGAGGGAAGTACATAGGATAATTGAAAAATATTAATTTAAAAAAAATTGGGACGCTTTTGAAAATGACATTCGATTTTTTGCTTAAAAATCGCATTTAAAATTAGATGTAACTTTAAAAATTATTATGATATCAAAAAGATCCTATGTACTTCTCTAGATAATGTGGTTTTATTGATTCTGTAAAAATTTGAAGTGAATCGAATGAAAATTACTCGAGTTATGCTGCTGCCCGTTGTCAAAAAAGTAGTTTCGAGAAAAACGCGCTTGAAGTTTTGGTCCCAACCTGGTCCTGCAGTGGCCCCTCGCTCCCTTCTTGCCGTCAAACACTTTGTTGTCACTCATGTTGAGGAAAAACAAAAACTTTTCAATATCTCACAATGAAACGAGCGTGTTCGGACCGGTATAAGCGTGCAACCTACTGGCGTCGTTTTAACGGATAAACTGATGCTAACGGTCAAACGTCTGCCGCGCGGGATACCAAGCCGCGCGAAACGCGCTCCGCATTGCTCTAGAAAATTCGCTATATCTCGAGAAAAAAAAAATTTAGAGCCTTGTGCCCAACGAATTATTAATTCTAAATATATTTAAAATTTCTTAAAATGATTTTCAAAAAATCGATTTTTTTTTTTTCACAGTGGTGTTGTCCCTTAAGTTAGGGGGGGGGGGGATGCTTAAATGTAGTCGGTTAACTCTACTTCTTGTAAAAATCATAAACTTGATTTATGTAGTAAAAACTGTTAACGAAAAGATTCAAATCTAAAGCGGTGACTGAAAAAAATGAAACAGTATTTGCTGTATGGTTATGGAGAAAAAATGTGTCGAAAGTAGTCATGTGGCGCCTGTCTCTGTCTTCATTGGAATGTTCTCTGTTGGATGACATCGGTAGGGAAAAACATAACGACGTAATAATATTGTGCGAAACATTTTTCAAATCTTAAACATCGCTTTCAATTTGTGTTACAGGCGTTTCTTCACAAAAAATTTGCCAGTACGTTGTTTATACATCATTTTGCTTGTAACAACTTGATTTGGCTAAATTATACAATTGATACTAATAAGTTATTAGCATCAAGTGTAACAGTTATTAGTAATAACTTCTAGTAACCACGCACTGTTCAAAAGTTAGGGTGAACTATTAATAGTGCAAACGTATATACAGATGGTAATATATACAATTAATACTGGTCCAACGTCGTCCATATAATAATTGCTAGAAAGTATTACGAATTGCTTATAGGGATAATTATTATATGCAATTATTAAACTAATATGATTGCTACATTTTTAATTTTTTTTTTTAGATTTAAAACAAATTATATATAAGGTGGTTGGCGCAGTAACTGCCATGTTTACGTTTTAAAAGATCATTCTAGTTTATAATTTTTAAAAAATCGTTTTTTTTCATTTATCGAAAGTATATGTACCTAAAAGTATTGTGTAAAAATTTTAGAACGATCGGAGCAATCTAACTATGTTATTCTGTGACTTTTACGTTGCTATCTCTACTACGTGAGTGTGCTCGCTCGATCTGCCTTTTAAACTTTAAACGCGTTTTTCTCAAAACAACGTTTTTTCGGTCGGCGGCGGTGATTTCTCCGGAACCACTGAACCGATCCTTATGAAATTTTAACCACATATTCTACACATGAATAGCTTCAGCGCGTTCGATAACCGTATTAAAATTTTAATTTTTGCTATTATTTTGCCAAAAGCAGTGAAAAAAGAACCTCGATTTTTTTTTAAATCTCCGCCATTTTATTATTTATCAATAAATATTAATATCCATAGAATGTGCGAGAACCGCAGTCATACTGAATCTAAATATTTTTTATTTTTTCGTTTCTGATGAGCCGTTATCGAGATATCAACGCCGCCAGCGACATATCAATTTTTCGAGGAGTTACGTTTGCCTGCTATTTTTGTGTATAAAAAGTGTTTAAAATAAATTTTAAAAAATTGTTTTATATATTTCAAGAGTGTATTTATTAAGCCCAAAAAATTTTATATCAATATCTGTAATAATAAATTCTTTAAAAAGGTTACACAAATAGCCCTTTTTTTTGAGCATCTAAACTATTATAGAATGATCCCTTAAGGGATCATTCTGGTTTAGGCGGTCAAAAAAAAGACTATTTTCATCAATTTTTTTAGGAAGGAATTGTTATAAATATTTATAAAAAGTTTGTTGAGGTTAACTAATACACTCTTAAAGTACATAGAAAAAACTTTTTTTTTTCCACTCTTCTAATTCTTCAAAATGACAGGTGACTGTAACTCCGTGAAAAAAAAAGTAGTTCGCTGGCGGCGGTGATATCTCGATAATGGCTGATCGAAAATGAAAAAATCAAAATTATTTACATTTAGTATGCGTGTAGCTCTAGCATGAACTACGGATATTAATTTTTAACAATAAATAAAAAATGGCGGACATTTTAAAAAAAATTTCAAAAAATAAGGTTTTTTTCCACGGTTTTTGGGCCAAAAAAAGAGTAAAAATCAAAATTTAAATTCGATCGTAGTTCAGACGAGAGCTGTTTGTGTACAATATGTGGTTAAAATTTCATGAAGATCGGTTCAGTGGTTTCGGAGAAATCACCGCCGCCGACCGTAAAAACGTAGTTTTGAGAAAAACGCGTTTAAAGTTTTAAGTTAGACAATAGCTATACGGGCGAGCGCGCTCAGGTAGTAAAAGTTGCTATGAACAAGTCAGAAAATAATATGGTTAGACTGTTCCGATCATTCTAATTTTTTGACACAATACTTTTAGATATTGTGACGTGAATTTTGGACAATCCACGCCACAAACGACCCGCCAGTTTAGGGATTTACTGATTCTCTGTTTTACGCTCCAAACGTCAGTCCTAGGTTAAGACGCACAGATTCCTTTAGTATTAAGTAACCAGCCTGTCGTCCGCTTTAATGTTTCTTTGCTTGGTTTTATTTGCCTACTGCTTGCTTTCTTTTTCTTTTTCTTTCTTTGGATATTGTATGACGCTTTGGTGAGATTCATTGGTGTAAGAGCTGGTGGACCGAGGACGAACGACGGGGGAAGGGAGGAAAGAGGCGCTGATTTTGGTGACCCTTGGGGACCGACTGCCGCCGCTGCACGAGGAGTGGATGCTGCACCAAACGACACCAGAGAGTTCCTGAGTACCCGGGATGGGGCTCAAGCTTTCGTCTGCCGGCCGTCCAGCTGGGACGCCCTACGATCGACGCCGCCCTCGCCGCCGACCAGGAGTTGACGTGTCCTCCTCGTCCTGCCGCGAGGCCGCGAGAATATCTACGGCGGGCTCATGCCGATGTACCGCCGGGGACAGGGAGGGAGAGCAGCCAGCACCGCGGACTCCCGCGCTCCCTGGCCTACGAACGGACCGCAGCACCCGAAGACTCCCGAACGTGCCGCCGACAGCTTCGGTCATTTTCGTGACTAGCGATGATCCTCACCGCAAAAATCCCTTTAAGGAATTTATACGTTTGAAGTTCGATATATTGTCACGGTTCCGCCAGCGCCGAAATAATGTAAATAGTGGGGGTCAAGAGGTCTCGAGCTCAGTGAAATTCACGAGTACTTCACTTACGTTTGGAGCTTATTAGCGAGTGGTTGCGATTTAGGGACAGTCAGTAAGCATAGGGCCGACAAAAGAACGTACGGATAAGAGAAAAGATAACGGAAAAGAGATAGACGAGAAAGTAGAGAAGGAAGGAAGGAGGGAAGGAAGGAAGGAAGCCCTTTTGGCTCTCGAGACTTAAAAACGTACTTGGCCGCTACTAGATTTGGTGAGACCCTTGACTACCATTATAAAATTGGCGAAATAATTTCTTTGTGTTAGTGAAAAAGTACCGCCTAGGCCTTCTGCCTCAGCGGACGTATCTCCGATTTTGAGAGTCCCGATGTGAATGTCTTTCCGCATCGGGCTAGCAAAAAGGACGATAGTGCTGGGATTTGCGAATTAGTGATACTTCGATAATTTAATGTTTGTTGGATTTTTGCCGCATGAGGCCCTAACGTAAGCTCTATACTGGAATCTGTCTGGAAAATAAGTTTTCTTATATGGTTGAGTATTTCTGTAACGCTGCGCTTTTTGGCGATATTTCATATTATAATTTATTGATGTCTCGCATTTTCTAGTTGCTGGGTATGGTTTAGAGATTTGTCGAATCATTTAACGAATGAAGATTGAGCGCCCCTCTGGCCTAGTAGAATAGTACAAATCCTTTGTTCACGAGATACACGCTCGACCTCGCGGCGACCGCGTGTGTTTTCGCCGGCCGTTTTGCCGTTCCTTCTGAACGCGGCCGATTAATAATTATACTTAGTCTTTTATATTAAATTTAGTGTATCCAAAAGAGTTTGAAACCGGCAACTATAGGATGCTTTTAGTGATAATTATTATATTTTATGCTCTCGCTATTTATGTGATTTCTTGGTGTTATCTATGCTGTATCGTATACTTGTCGCGTGCTTTTCTGTTACTCTTCGACTCTCCGCGTTCTGCGATGGACTCTTTCCTATTCGCGTAAAGCTCCTTAACATCTAGAGAATTGTAGTGACGAGTACGTCGGATTCTTTGTTCGCGATTCGGATTATTTGTGTGTCCTTCCGCGCTCGTTAGTCGTAGTATTTATTGAGTGCCGTTTGTGAAAATATCAGAGTACTTGGTTAGTTCTCAGAAAAGTAATCCAACATCGAATTACTAGGGACGGCCCTGTGCCGCGAGCGCGTCACGAGCCTCACCGCTCCCCGCGATTACACGCTTCGCCCGCGCCTACGAACTCGCCGAGCTCGCCGCTCACGCGTGCGCCGTCTACCGCGCGATAGCCGCCGTGCTACTTTAGGCGAAAAGCCGTAGATCTTGGTACGCTTAGTAGAGCGAATTTCTGAGACTGCTGGATAATATGATCTGTCCGATTGATGTTCGTGTATTCGTTCCGCATTGTTAGCGTCTTTTGCGTTAATCTTTCCGCGTTAGTTTAAGTCAAATCTTTAGTGTAATATTTCCGCATTTCAGTAAATTCCTCAGAGCGTGTCATTTAATTTGGCGAACTTTGTATGCGTAGAATCCGTAAACTTTGCATTTTGGAATTATATAGAGTCATCCTCGGGAAGTTCAGCTGATGGAATCATCTAGTCGATTTTCTTACTTATGTTCCTGCGTTTGCTTCTAATTCTATTGCTTGCTTATCTCTACCTACGCTTTCCTTTCCGCATGTATAGGATAGCAATCTCTCCTTAGATTAACTTCACTTTGGTTTGTATAGAATCATTTTCTTGGCTTTGTTAATTTAGTATGAGGCTTTTGTGATTTTGAATTGATTTGCTCTGCACCGCTCTGGTTTAATACTTTATCTTGCCGCATGTTCTGACTTATATGAATTGTCTTTTGGCTACCTTTTCTAATTGCTTTTGATGGCTTGTTTTAAAATATAGCTCTGGTGCGTTAACGTATTATGGTGCTTTTCCTACTTTCAATTACTATACCTTTGTTCCCTGCCTGAACGCCACGACGCTTCCGTCTAGCTAGCCACCGGACCGGGCAATTTGGTGACTTTTTGTTTAGCGACTCTCTCTCCTCCGCTGCTTAGTGGACATCTTACGGATCGGCCGTTGTCCCTTGGTGCATCTCGTAGTGAGATTAGGTTAGTGACTTTGTGAACGGGAGGCGCGTCTTAGGACCGTTGGCGTCGCCCCCGGATCCGTTAGAATTTTGGTGATACCTTTGAGAGCGAGAGGCCCGTCTTAGGTTGTTGGCGTGGTCCTCGTGTCCGTTATGTTAGTGTTTAGTTTTAGTGTAACCCGGCCGATTCCGAATTGGGTAAAATTTAATTAGTGACAAAGAGAGTGCGTTGCACTCGTGGTACTCCCGCGAGGGATACCTGGCGCCCAACCCGTGAATTCGTGTTGGTGTTAGGAGGCAGAGAGAGAGGACCATTGCGGGTCGTTTTTGCTGGCGTAAAATATATTGGATCCTTCGGGGAAAGTTGTTCTGTACGTCGCAAAATTTGGCGCCCAACGTGGGGCCCGAGTAAGGAGTTTTTTTTTGGTAGTTTTACGTCGCAATATATACAGGGTGTTCCGAAACTACCTGACCCGGTGGGTATGGCGGTGTTCGGGAGGCTTCACTGATCACGAAAATGACCTTCTTTTTGTCGGGAAGGTCATAGTTTTTAAATAGCAGCAGGTCAAAATTGACCAATCGGAAGGAGGCGGCAAGAGAAACGTAGGCACCTACGAACTCTGAGTTTTCTTCCCTCGCTTTTGTTTCTCGGTAGGTTGTTTCTTGTTTGCAATAGGCATGTCTTCGGCTGACGTCATCCTGCCCGAAGCCACCGAGAAAAAAACGCGAGGGAAGAAAACTCAGAGTTCGTAGGTGCCTACGTTTCTCTTGACGCCTCGTTCTGATTGGTCAACTTTGACCTGCTCCTATTTAAAAACTATGACCTTCCCGACAAAAAGAAGGTCATTTTCGTGATCAGTGAAGCCTCCCGAACACCGCCATACCCACCGGGTCAGGTAGTTTCGAAACACCCTATATACTTTGAAAAAATGCAAAAAAAAAATCGATTTTTTGAAAATTATAAACCAGAATGATCCCTTAACGACATACAGTAACGTCCAATTGAAGTGCAACACTTGAATTCTTTTAGATTTCTGTGAAAGTATGACAGATTTCGAAAAACCAAAGACATATTTTTTAGGAAATTTCCTTCCCGTTCGAATGGTAAAGGTTTTATCCCGATCGGATACAAAATGGCCGAATGGCAGGGGTTGGAGTGAAAAAGTGCATTTTGGGACCTTTTGAAAAGTTTGAGAACTAGTAGTTCCGGAAGGAAATTCATATTTCTAATTAGGGCACGAGAGAGAGCATTCTTCGGCATTAAAAAAACCCCCATTGAACCCCTGTAGGATCACTCTAGGGGGAGTTACACCCCCTTCAAGTGAAAACACGGAAATGGCCATAACTTCCGAACGCGCCGGCCAATCTGGTCCAGTTTTTGCATGATATCATATTTAATGATACTGCAGATTCTCACAAAATTATTGTTCTCGGAGATGATCCTATGACGAAGATCTCGAGATTTCGCAAGAGCACTCGAAGCTTCCTCGGCATTTTTCATTAGGAATGCGATGAAATAGAAGTTTCATATTTATCCACGTTGTAGCAGAGATTTCAACGATTAAAACGCGCTTTTAAACATCCAAAAATAAGTTTGCTAAGGGGTTAAATTATCCGTTTGAAAAAACGCCTAAATTTTGCGAGTTCCGCTCGAGGCTCTCGGGGGTCTACTACCCTACGACGCGCGCTAAACAATTGTCAATTGCAGTATCATTAAAGATGATATCACACAGAAACTGGACCAGATTGGCCGACGGATTCGGAAGTTATAGCCATTTAAGTGTTTCCACTTCAAGGGGGTGTAACTCCCCCTAGAGTGATCCTACATGGGTTCAATAGGGGTGTTTTTTTAATACCGAAGGATACTCTCTCTCCTGCCATAATTAGAAATATAAATTTCCTTCCGGAACTACTAGTTCTCAAACTTTTCAAAAGGTCCCAAAATGCACTTTTTCACTCCAACCCCTGCCATTCGGCCATTTTGTATCCGATCGGGATAAAACCTTTACCATTCGAACGGGAAGGAAATTTCCTAAAAAATATGTCTTTGGTTTTTCGAAATTTGTCATACTTTCACAGAAATATACAAAAATTCAAGTGTTGCGCTTCAATTGGACGTTACTGTATATGTACAATGTACAATACAAATAGAAATAATAAGGTTAGTTATTGCAACTGAAAGTCACATTAACATTATATAAGTTACTATTACACTACCTCCATGTTATAATGAACTACAGAAAGATAATTGTAAGAACTAATGAAATTGTAGTTCTATTTTCATGGTGTAACCAAATTCTTAACAATAATAAATACAACCATAATTAGCGTTTTTAATTTCGAAAAAAACAGTTAAATAAAACAACTTATAGTAAATTTTGCTATATGGTTGTAGTTGCTGACAAATATTTCATTGTTAAAGCAACTAACAACAATTAATTCAGAATATTAATTTTACTTGCATATTTGGTCAAATTAACTAGACCGTTTCGTTATTCACAAGACTGGAAAAGTTATATCTAACTATAAGATTTATGATGGATATTACCATCTAAAAAATAGTAAAATACGAAGTTAATCAATCTTACTATTACCAAATTGATTTAATATGTCGTGAATATTACTAACAATTGTGATCAGCGTAACTAATCTGAGTTTACTATAAACTATAGTTGAGTCCTTTCGGAATTCTGAAAAATAATTAAGAAACGCTAAATTTCACCAATTTTTTTCTCAGTTTTAAAAGCCAAAATGATTCTTATTTCTTTGAAAAAATTAATGTATGTTTCTTATAGTCGTTACTCATAATTCAATAAAGGACAACCATTATGCAGTCCTCCATAAAGGTACAAATGAATCAAAGGCTTACAGACATCGTCCGGATCTTTCCACCATTCACGAGTAATAGTTGGCCCAGTAATCTCCATGCGTGTTTAACGAATGGCGATTAGTGTGACATTCTCATGACGATAACTTGTACATTTGCGTATTTGAACCTTTACGAAGGATTTTCTTGAAAACGGCATCAAATACGAGGATTTTAAAACGACGATCTTATTCACAACAAAAAACTGATTCAGAAGAACCTAAAATGACGGGTATTTACTTCTTAGATTGAACGATATAATTTTACGAAAGTGGACGTTTTAAACCCTTGCCGTACGATTTAAGTTCCGATGGCGCGTGCCATAAACAATAACAAGATCAGTCATACATCGAGCCATTTCACGGTTTCGCTGAGCGTTCCATGTTGTGCAAATCACACATGTCTTTTGATATGTACTAATACTAACTAATTTTATTTTTCAAAATGTTTGATAAATAATTATGACCAATTGACTGACACGTGTTGTTTACGTTTGATTAGAACAACGTATTGTAGGCGCAGGGGTTAAGGGTTGATTTGACTTCGGAAATTTTCTGTCGAACTACCTTCAGCAAAGTTAATGACCTATTCCGAAAGATTTAGAATCATTTTGATATCGCTTTTCAATGACTAATCCACAGGTGAGGTGGAAATCCGAATCGAAAATTGTCACATACATATGTGAATTTCAATATCTAAACATTTAAATCAAATTTTTGCTTCAGTTTTGGATTAATTATTGCAAAAGTGGTGTTAAAAAGATAATTAGTCTTGCAGAACATGTCGCCACCCTTACAAAAAAAAAGAAAACCTATTTAGCTCGTAATAGTTATTATTAAAATTGAATATTAAATATTCATTATCAATAGTACATATTGTTAGAAAACAATAGTAACTATTGGGAAGATTCTCGTTCGGAATAGTTACTATTGAAGTTCCATAACAAGTATAATTATTAATTGGTGTGCAACAATAACGATTCGGGACATTTTTATTGACAATAGTAACTACTATTAGCATATTATAAATAGTATTCAGATAATTATTATGCGGTGCAGTTACTATTAAACTTTAACAGTGATTACTGTTAAAAAGTAAACGAAGTATTTGGGTGTGGTTATCAGTTGACTCGAACTATTGTATGTCTTTAAGAGAGAATAAAACAGTATATTTGTATGGGTGAGTTGCCACACAGACTTGAGTTGAATTTTGAAATACGTTACAAATTCCGAATTTTTTATTAGTGATAATAGTAATATGGACTGGCGATTTGATAATCTGAATTAATGTTGGGCCGCGCGACTGTTTTAGGTCAACCAGGCCCAAAATTCATTTAAAAAAATTTTAAATTCATATTAAAATCATTTAAAAAAATGAGAATCCTGGCGCATGTTGAGGTCAATCACGCGTGGATTATACGTAGACATTCCTTTGTTTTTTTCCACCGATCTCTTATCGTACAAAGTTATTTGTTAATAGTATACATATTGTGCAATTAGAGAGAAAAAGTGGAAAAACAAGCACTCCAGAATTGTGAGAGGGAAGGAGACTCACAAAAAACAAGTAACCTGAAATTGTAATTTCTGACGTCAAGTTCGAAACCAGCAAACTCAACAATCCCCCGTTATACTAGATTTTATATAAATTATATAAAGTATTGAAATTTTGGTCACCGTATTGAATTCGCCAATCTGAGTTTTGAATTTTTTTACTATAGGTTCGAAATCAAAGACTTCAACAACCGTCTTATAACAAGTTTCATACAAATCTGACGAATCTTGACTTTTGGCCAGTTTTTTTAGCTTCTATCCCACTGTGTATTGGCTGGGTCGTTCATTGATTTTGTCTTAATTGGCAGGATTAACACCCTATAGCTTCAATTTAGTCAGATTATCAAATTGCCAGTCCATATTACTATTATTACTAACAAAAAAGCGTTATTTGTAACGTATTTCAAAATTCAACTTCGAGGGTCTTTTGCGTCTTTTGCAGAGGGTTTACCGAAAAATGATCAAGCACAAATCTTACCTATTTTTTTTTCATACAACACAAATCTGCAATAAAAAATAGAGGTTCTCATTTACCAAAATGGACTTAGGTCTTACAAGATCCAACACAGGCCCCAAGCCAAAAATTCAGGTATCATAGCATTAACATTGTAATAATTATAGCATTATAGTAAAAGGTTTAAAGACAGTATATAGGGTGTTCCGAAACTACCTGACCCGGTGAGTATGGCGGTGTTCGGGAGGCTTCACTGATCACGAAAATGACCTTCCTTTTTTCCGGAAGCTCTTAGTTTTTAAATGGGAGCAGGTCAAAGTTGACCAATCAGAACGAGGCGTCAAGAGAAACGTAGGCACCTACGAACTCTGAGTTTTCTTCCCTCGCTTTTGTTTCTCGGTAGTTTGTTTCTTGTTTCCAATAGGCATGTCTTCGGCTGACGTCATTCTGCCCGAAGCCACCGAGAAACAAAAGCGAGGGAAGAAAACTCAGAGTTCGTAGGTGCCTATGTTTCTCTTGACGCCTCGTTCTGATTGGTCAACTTTGACCTCCTCTCATTTAAAAACTAAGAGCTTCCGGAAAAAAGGAAGGTCATTTTCGTGATCAGTGAAGCCTCCCGAACACCGCCATACCCTCCGGGTCAGGTAGTTTCGGAACACCCTGTATATAGATTTTTTTTAAATGTTGTTTATTAAGTTAGTGAAAAACGCCCCGCACAAAAATTATTCAGATTTACGGTCTAAGGATACCAAAAATACCATTACCGAGTAAGAGTTAATGTTTACTCATTGGCACTTTGGATCCGCCGTATGTATTGAATTTTGCAACAGGGACTACAAATTTGAAATTAGCATCCCAAAAAACCTTTAAACTGAGTTTTATGCACATAAATGTTACACTTCGGGATTTACTATTTTAGTCTGTCATTTTGAATCCGCCATTTTAAATTTGGCAACAACGGCCCCCAATTTGGAATCAGTATCCTCAAGAATTCCCAAAATATCATTCTTACTTAACATACATAACTAATAATTCTTTTTGTATTTTTATTGGTACAAAAAGTAATTTCTTTTTTGCAATGTTTAGATGACAGCAACTTTACAAAAAGTAATTTTTACAATCAGTATCATCAATTACTGAACAGTAAAATTCTTTAATATCTACTTTGGTTTATACGATGCCTGGTTAATAATTTAAAAAGGAAAACGTTAATCCGAGTTAACTCTGAGTAAACCATAAGAACTCATAAAACCTTCTTTGTATTTATTGTTTCAGATAACCGAAAGAAAGGAAATTATGTCAGCTAACGAAAACAAGTTTTACGAGGCGCAACGCGCGGTGGCTGTTGGCGTTCTCTATATAAAACTTAAATAATTGTACACATTTTTTTATTGCTGGGGCAAACAAAAAAATCTAAAAATGACCCTTGGTTTTTTGGGGAAAAAAAAGAAAAAAAAGAAAAAAAAACAAGAATTACATTATCTCTGTAAAAATCCTACTATTAACGATTTTCGTTTATATTTTACTCGAATGATAAATGAAACTAATCTTATAACGCATGGAAATATGCCAAGGATCCATAATATAATGAGGAAGGAAAGTTTTACCACCGTTATTCCAAAATAGTAATGTATGTTTTAGGCATCAATAAGAATTCCTGCTTCACATATTATTTGATTGCTCCGCCTATATCAAAACGAGACTAAAAGTTTACAGGCACAGCGGCAATGAAAGTAATTACGATCAAGTAGGAAAAATACTAAGCGTAAAATTGATGTCAACAACCTACATTTATTCATGCTAAATGTATGCGACCTCTATGCAAACTCTATTTTAGGATAAGCAAACATCTCCATTTATTCTGAAATAAATTTACTGTATATTTTTGTGTACTTGGTTATAGCTTTTCTTTTTATTTCCTTTCTCCTTTAAGTGTACGTATGCAAACACAATTTAAGGATATACTATCACGCAAATCTCATTTGTGCGGGTTAAAAAAAAACCTATATAAATTAAATAATAAATAAAAAATGTTTTCACTTTATAGACATTTCTATATAAAGAATATGAGTAAATTCGATTTTAGATTAACAAATGTCTTCCTGCAAAAATTACATAAGAAAAGAATCCTCATCCTCAAACAAGGACTATGCTAGTCATTCAAAAGAATCAATTTAAGAGCCACTATCACGACAGTTTCGACTTTGCACATTATTCTTCAGATTCTAATCTTTGCTAGAAAAAACTAAAATATACACCCACTTTTTTCTTTTATAAGGCTTGTGGTTGTACAAAAATTTTGAGATTATAAAAGACAGATATCATATCTGGCATAATCGTTCCATGTTTGTATATTGTAATTGTTAATTGAGCAACGAGTTTAATGCGTGATTTTCATAATGTAATATGCAAGAAGTTTCTTGAACGAGCGTTCGGAGTGAGTGTAGTCTTCTGGAGAGGGGGGGAGGGGGGGGGAGAGCGTTTTGTTCTTTACGAGAACCCGCTCAGACGTTTTATGAATAAAAAGTGTTTTCCGTTTGTATTCTCCTAATAAAATCGTTATTTCGACTATTGCAAATTGGTCTCCGTTCAATTCACTTAATAAAGGAAAATATCCTAACTTTATCTTCCCTATAATAATAGGAAGACACATTTTATCTCTAATCTACTATAAATTGACTTTTTTTTAAGCAATGCACATTCAATGTCATCTATATTCCTTTCGCTCGCAAGTTGCATTGAAATTATCAACTTCCATAATTAGATTGAGTAATAAGATATTTAAATGCTCGACACGTGCAATTCTTACATAGTATATGCAATGTTCATTTTTATCATAAAAAATGCATGAGTGAAAAAGTGATGATATAAGACCATGTTTAGTAACAAACCTATTACCTTGTATTTGCTAAATATCTTTTAGTATATGTACTACAAATATAAGAGCACACAGTTACTTTAAGACACTAGCTTAAATAAGATGGAATTACCAACAAAATTATTTAATTTTAAATGTAAGCATGCCTGTGGAATATTCTTTGCAGTAAGCCCATCCTTTATAATTTTATGTAATAGTACATAAATTTGTAACAAAATACCTGAGAGGTTTCTCATCTGTGACATTATGCATGTAAGGATGTGTTTGCCGGACAAGGCAGTCTACGAGTGTCGTTTTTCCATGATGAAGGTGGCCAAGAAGCACAATGTTTCGAATTAAATGTGGAGCGTCCATCATATCGGACAAAAATTCAATGCTGTATGTTGTATCTGGAAGTTGCTGCTGTTTTATCTGAAATTTTGGTTTCCTTGTTGGAGCAATCAGAGGTTTATCCAAAGGCTGGGCATCTTCCTCTTGGACAAGAGTCTCAACCTGTTGGATCAAAGATATTTAACTGTTTCAACCACCGTAGTATTTTAATAAATAATTTTTCAATATACACTCATAATTTGTTATTAGTGTATAGCTAAAGAAAATTTCAATCTGTCCTTACTAAAGTAGTTGAATAAGAAAGGTCTTCACAGTTTTGTCAGACTAATCATACTACTTGGAAAGCTTGAAAAATTTGACTTCTCATTGGTCTAAATCGTTCCTAGTGAAAAATTTAACCAATGAAGAGCCTGATAAAAATATCAGAGTAAAACTTGTATAACTCATCCAATAAAGCTGTGAAAATTCCTTAATACTCACATCAGGACCATAGACCTCCAATGCACTTGGATAATATCGTTTGTCCTCATGCAAGACAACAGTCATATTGGCTTGTTCAGGATGGTCTCGAGACTCGTCCTTATCCTCCTCCATTTCTTCATCTGAGCGATCTCGATCTTCACCATCCTCTCCTGCATTCCTATACTCATTTTCGTCTTCACTTTCAGAAGCTAAGTCTGGTCCAATATAATTCCCAAATTCATCATATAAATCTGCATCCATTGCCAATAAATATATATAAGAACTCTGAACAAAAAGAATGTTTAAAATTAATCATGTGTTATCCAGTTCACATATATGAACATTTTTCTTATTGATGTAAATAAATATACTGGATTACATGTATTCGACCCATAAATTCAATGTTGTTTATTGACAGGAGAAAATCAATGAAGTCTCAAACAAGACACAAATGGCTCTGCATCAAATTTTCCTTACAAAGTATGCACGTGCCTGGTTTTGCAATGAATTATATTTTATTTTTCTATTTTAGCATATATTTCCAAATTTTTATAGAATTCCATGTGTCATTTGTTAATGCTTGCAATCTACACACTGTCAAAAAAAATAAATAAATTGAATTCATGGACCTGCTATATAAATAATTATTGAGCCTGTACAAAGAAAGCATATCAATTTATCTATAAAATAATGAAAATTGATTATAGGAACGAAAGTTACGTTAAGTACTTAAAAAACCAATTAATAATTATGATTGGTACAATAATATAACACAAATTTCAATAGAATACAAAATAAAAATTATAACCTATACCACACTTTCATAGAATATACAGTTTCATATTTCTTACTTTTTACAGTAATTGTAATATATCGTATAGAGAATTATTAATTAATTACGTTACTTGAATCGTTGATAGTAGACAGGTTACTGGTAAGAACACGGTAACACGCTAGGAGAAGGTAGTAACACAGCCACAACCACTTATTAGGGTAAGAGTATGCGTACAGAACACGATCATACGTGTGTATACATCTGAAAAAAACGTGCGTGGGACGGGGGGGAGGCTTAATAAACAGTCCTATGAGTATTTCGCACTGATATATATACCAGAGATGAATAGGGAGATTGCCAATGGGCCGATATTCTTGAAACCAATTTTATTTGAGAGTAAACGCGCCACCTGAGCGGGGGGCCGTCGAACCGTACCCACGTTTTTGATTGGTCGAGTATATATAGATATACTACGCGTGATATTCGTGAGCTCCGTGAGACGCATGGACTATAACGGGTGGCACTTTAAAGCGTATGTTTTCTATTGTCGACGCGTCACCTAGACGGAGAAGCTTCGAACCATACCCACGTTTTTGATTGGTCAAGCGTATGTATCAGAGTACTCTAGCAAACTCGAAACGTGTATAACAACTGAAATACAGTTTTCCCAATCTGTACGTCACGGTAATTAAATATCATACGTCCATGGTAACGAGTCAACGTGCAAGAGTCTCGGGTTCGAGACCCGATTATTATTACTTTTATGTAACTCATGCATGAAAAACGCTACTTTTCGTGCCTCCGAAGTGTGGCGAAAGTGACGCTTTATAACTATGGATACGATAAAAATGCTGCGCATGCGCAAAGTAGCCCAATTTTACATTATCGCACTAGTGCTTTCTTCTCGCACTAGTGCGATAAAGTAAACTTTGTTCTCGCGCGCTGTCATGAAATGCATTCACTTTGGAAGCCTTCCTGACTCTTCTTATGGCTGCCTCCTGCAACGAAGAGATGTTCCAGTCTCTTTGGAGGCACAAAAAGTAGCGTTTTTCATGCATTCGTTACAGAAAATATTATGCGATACTGGTACAATAAAGCGAACATTATACGCAGATCGTGAAGTTTGTCACACTCGCCGCACTCGTAAAACAAGCAGCACTCGCCTTCGGCTCGTGCCGTTGTTACTCGTGTGCGGCTCGTGCGACCAACTTCACCGCCTGCCTATAAAGTTCGCTTTCTCGCACTTGTATCGCAAAGTACTATTTTTTTATTCATGAACAATGCTTATTGAATCTATTAATTAACTTGGAATGTAGCAAATGCATGATTATATTATACTATATACATTTTATTATATTATACAGTCGTGTCTATTTTTATGCCGTTGATACGTTCCACAGAAAACAGCATATAAAAAATATAAGTAAAGTAGAAGGAGGAACCCGGAACTTTCATGAACCTTTAAAACCGCATTAAAAAGCCACCTGCAAATGGATTTTACCTATTGAAATGCTATATTTACATATATTCCGCATATAAAGATCGCGAGGTACATAATGCATGGGTATGTCCAGTCTATTGACATATAGTGTGGACTACGCGATCCCTACCTTCGATCCTTTGAAAAATTGTCCGCTCAAATAAACAAAGAGGAAATGAGGTGGCGGCCAATTGTTCTCCTTTTCTAATGTTCCCATTGCCTATGTTTTCTATACTCTCGTACTACGGCTGCTGGTTAGAAGAAGATAGGGCTTGGCCGCCACCAGTCGTTATCTTTTTCTTTCAGCCGACCATTTTTTCTGTCTATGCGTAGTCCATACTATATGTCGATGGACCAGTCTATTTGTACTGATAAGGGGAGGAAACGGTATGAGAAATGAAGTTCCGAATGAGACTTCGTAATGATGAAACCTCATACCATGCTCAAGTTCTACAAACCAATGGGCAGCCAATTTTGATAAAAAGAGCCCTAAAGTTTGTATGGGAACTTATATATCTAAAGGTGTAACTTTAGCTATAAGTGGGTTGGCGGGCGAAGCGGTAGCGTGTCAACTTGATAAGCCAAGGGTTCCGTGCTCGAATTTCTGTGCTCGAGATTTTTAATTTCACGAATTTTTTTGCATGTTACTTATGAGTTTGTTTAATATTATAATAATAATCATGCAAATATGTGTTGTCATTACAATTCTATTATTTTTGCTTCTTGTAAATAATAAAAATTTAGAAATAAAATGCAAAAAAATTTATGAAAAAAAGAAGTTTACAAGCAGAGACTCGAACACGAAAACTTAAAAAGTCACAAGCCTGCATGTTCAATTTTTTTTACATCCAATTTTTTTTAATTGTCATGAGTAGTTATTGAACTTTATAAATAAATTTTACAAAAATGATCAACAAATAAGTAATTTAAATAACTTTTTCAATGTAAAATTCCTTTCACTCTAGAAATGGACTTTGTTGTTGAAAACGATGTGCCATTGAAAACTAATATCAGAAGACATTAAAAAATTAATGATTGTTAGTAAAACTAGGACTTTCTTAAAAGTTGATAAATGTGAGGAAAATGGAATATTGATAATTAATAGAGATATGCAGCAAAAAGAGTAATTTATTGGATCTCAAGAATACCGTGCGTTCATGCCGGCTTTACAAGGACGACTAAATTAATAATCCAAAAGATCGTATCGGTTACCTGTGTTCTCATACGCAAAGTACAAACACAGTAACCGAATGACGAATAACATGCGTGCACGTTTGCTAGGTCGAAAACAAATAAATTCCAACATGGAATTTCACATTGAAAAAATGATTTAAGTTACTTATTTTTTTATTATTTTTGTAAAATTTATTAAGGTGTTTCTATGGACAGCAATTTTAGAAATATAAATAAATCGCTAGATAGCGATAAAATCTTTTAAAAAACGATAATTTAGATTATTAAAGATTGGAGATATTATTTGCATTCGACTATATACCTAAATATGCGAGTTTCAATTACTCGTAATTATTGAGATAGCTTGACAATGGCGTGTTCATTTTTTTTGGTTGCCGACTATGAGCGGCGCGCTTCGCGTAGCAGCTCTGATAATATGATTGACAGATTGCAACAGCTGGCTCGAGTAATTCTTATATTTATAAAATTGCATGCGAACTATAGGTGTATATATGTAACAAAAATACGAGTGTGTGCGTTACACATACCATTAGACCCTCCTATCTCAAATACAGTGTTGTCAATTCACCACAATTTTTTGGCATTAGACACATTTTCAATCAAAATTCATTTACGCTGACCGATATTAATTTTTTAGAACGTAGGCGATCTCAGTCTCGCGATTCAAGCCCTATCTTCTTCTAACCAGCAGCCGTAGTACGAGAGTATAGAAAACATAGGCAATGGGAACATTAGAAAAGGAGAACAATTGGCCGCCACCTCATTTCCTCTTTGTTTATTTGAGCGGACAATTTTTCAAAGGATCTAAGGTAGGGATCGCGTAGTCCACACTATATGTCAATAGACTGGACATACCCATGCATTATGTACCTCGCGATCTTTATATGCGGAATATATGTAAATATAGCATTTCAATAGGTAAAATCCATTTGCAGGTGGCTTTTTAATGCGGTTTTAAAGGTTCATGAAAGTTCCGGGTTCCTCCTTCTACTTTACTTATATTTTTTATATGCTGTTTTCTGTGGAACGTATCAACGGCATAAAAATAGACACGACTGTATAATATAATAAAATGTATATAGTATAATATAATCATGCATTTGCTACATTCCAAGTTAATTAATAGATTCAATAAGCATTGTTCATGAATAAAAAAAAAGTAATAATAATCGGGTCTCGAACCCGAGACTCTTGCACGTTGACTCGTTACCATGGACGTATGATATTTAATTACCGTGACGTACAGATTGGGAAAACTGTATTTCAGTTGTTATACACGTTTCGAGTTTGCTAGAGTACTCTGATACATACGCTTGACCAATCAAAAACGTGGGTATGGTTCGAAGCTTCTCCGTCTAGGTGACGCGTCGATAATAGAAAACATACGCTTTAAAGTGCCACCCGTTATAGTCCATGCGTCTCACGGAGCTCACGAATATCACGCGTAGTATATCTATATATACTCGACCAATCAAAAACGTGGGTACGGTTCGACGGCCCCCCGCTCAGGTGGCGCGTTTACTCTCAAATAAAATTGGTTTCAAGAATATCGGCCCATTGGCAATCTCCCTATTCATCTCTGTATATACCAGAGATGAGTAGGGAGCAGGGGGTGGCAACTCCCACGATATTTCGACGACATTCGTTTAGTTCGCTCGACTCGAGGTAGAGCAGATGGCGCTCTTGAAGCAAACGTAATAGACCAATCATGAGCGAGGACGCCACAGCGTACCGCGACGCGTCGCCATTTTGTATTTTTCTGTTTCCTGAGCATTCCAGACAATTCCTCAGCACTCATGAGAAACTGAATTTCGATTTGGTGAGGAAATATTAATTTTGACATCTAGTTTACAGGTAAGTGATACAAATAACTGCACAGAAAGGTAGTATATGAATAGTGTTGTTTAATTTAAGTTTATGTTGTTTGCAGAAACTTCCTTATGGTTCGAGCTTGTTGTGTTTTGGGATGCCATGTCAGTTTTCGAAAAATCAAATTAATTTGTGGTGCAGAACAATAAATAATATTTTATGCGGTAAAGTGAGGTTTAGCATAGATCGCAGCTTCATTGTAAAACAGGCATTTCGCAAGTGTAATGCTATACATAATAAAGCCCATAAAACCTAGATTTTACTGTTGTGTTAAAACGTTATTTCCTAATTTCCTATACATTAAGAATAAAGATCTTTAAGCTTCAATAATGCAAAGCCGGTAGCCTAGTGCTTTTTGAATAACCCGCTACGGACAGCCATATTGATTTTTAGTTTCTCTTTGACGAGTTCACACAGATGGCACTTCAGCACCAGTGTTCACTTTTCACAAGAGGAGAGTTGCCCACCCCTGGTAGGGAGATTGCCACGTGCGTGAAGTTAGCACTGTGACTTTTACTATTTGAATTTTTTCTTTTGCTAAAAAATTGTTGGTTTTTTGTTGGTTTTTGTTGGAACAATTACAAAATTTGTTGGTTGCTCATTTGTTTGGAAAATGGAAAATAAAATTTGGAATGTGAAGTTAGCCCCAAAAGTCTTATTTTTCATAAAAATAACTTTCTATTGTGTGTAATCGATGCCAAATTTTTTGTTGGTCACGAATTACCTAATTAAAAAATTTGTTGGTAAGCGGTTTCGTTGAAAACAAGAAAACCATTCCTGGACAACGGCGGCAGCCGTGTTGCGTAGCTGTGAATTGGGCTCCATACGTCTAATTCGTATTTTTCAATTAAAATCATCTGCAGAAGTCGACAAGGGCTTAATCGATGCCAAATTTTTTGTTGGTCACGAATTACCAAATTTAAAAATTTGTTGGTAAGCGGTTTCGTTGAAAACAAGAAAACCATTCCTGGACAACGGCGGCAGCCGTGTTGCGTAGCTGTGAATTGGGCTCCATACGTCTAATTCGTATTTTTCAATTAAAATCATCTGCAGAAGTCGACAAGGGCTTAATCGATGCCAAATTTTTTGTTGGTCACGAATTACCAAATTTAAAAATTTGTTGGTAAGCGGTTTCGTTGAAAACAAGAAAACCATTCCTGGACAACGGCGGCAGCCGTGTTGCGTAGCTGTGAATTGGGCTCCATACGTCTAATTCGTATTTTTCAATTAAAATCATCTGCAGAAGTCGACAAGAGCTTAATCGATGCCAAATTTTTTGTTGGTCCCGAATTACCTAATTAAAAAATTTGTTGGTAAGCGGTTTCGTTGAAAACAAGAAAACCATTCCTGGACAACGGCGGCAGCCGTGTTGCGTAGCTGTGAATTGGGCTCCATACGTCTAATTCGTATTTTTCAATTAAAATCATCTGCAGAAGTCGACAAGGGCTTAATCGATGCCAAATTTTTTGTTGGTCACGAATTACCAAATTTAAAAATTTGTTGGTAAGCGGTTTCGTTGAAAACAAGAAAACCATTCCTGGAGAACGGCGGCAGCCGTGTTGCGTAGCTGTGAATTGGGCTCCATACGTCTAATTCGTATTTTTCAATTAAAATCATCTGCAAAAGTCGACAAGGGCTTAATCGATGCCAAATTTTTTGTTGCTTTATACAAAGGGCTTTTCAACCAATCGTGCGGCTTTCTTGAGATATCGAGGATGCAATTGGGACTAACTTCACACTCCACAGATGCACGTACGGCTTATGTTTTCAACGAAACCGCTTACCAACAAATTTTTTAATTAGGTAATTCGTGACCAACAAAAAATTTGGCATCGATTAAGCCCTTGTCGACTTCTGCAGATGATTTTAATTGAAAAATACGAATTAGACGTATGGAGCCCAATTCACAGCTACGCAACACGGCTGCCGCCGTTGTCCAGGAATGGTTTTCTTGTTTTCAACGAAACCGCTTACCAACAAATTTTTTAATTAGGTAATTCGGGACCAACAAAAAATTTGGCATCGATTAAGCTCTTGTCGACTTCTGCAGATGATTTTAATTGAAAAATACGAATTAGACGTATGGAGCCCAATTCACAGCTACGCAACACGGCTGCCGCCGTTGTCCAGGAATGGTTTTCTTGTTTTCAACGAAACCGCTTACCAACAAATTTTTAAATTTGGTAATTCGTGACCAACAAAAAATTTGGCATCGATTAAGCCCTTGTCGACTTCTGCAGATGATTTTAATTGAAAAATACGAATTAGACGTATGGAGCCCAATTCACAGCTACGCAACACGGCTGCCGCCGTTGTCCAGGAATGGTTTTCTTGTTTTCAACGAAACCGCTTACCAACAAATTTTTTAATTAGGTAATTTGTGACCAACAAAAAATTTGGCATCGATTAAGCCCTTGTCGACTTCTGCAGATGATTTTAATTGAAAAATACGAATTAGACGTATGGAGCCCAATTCACAGCCACGCAATATGGCTGCCCCCGTTGTTGAGGAATGGTTTTCTTTTGTTTTCAACGAAACCGCTTACCAACAAATTTTTTAATTAGGTAATTCGTGACCAACAAAAAATTTGGCATCGATTAAGCTCTTGTCGACTTCTGCAGATGATTTTAATTGAAAAATACGAATTAGACGTATGGAGCCCAATTCACAGCCACGCACTATGGCTGCCCCCGTTGTTGAGGAATGGTTTTCTTTTGTTTTCAACGAAACCGCTTACCAACAAATTTTTTAATTAGGTAATTCGTGACCAACAAAAAATTTGGCATCGATTACACACAATAGAAAGTTATTTTTATGAAAAATAAGTCTTTTGGGGCTAACTTCACATTCCAAATTTTATTTTCCATTTTCCAAACAAATGAGCAACCAACAAATTTTGTAATTGTTCCAACAAAAACCAACAAAAAACCAACAATTTTTTAGCAAAAGAAAAAATTCAAATAGTAAAAGTCACAGTGCTAACTTCACGCACGTGAGATTGCCAACGAGCCTGTTTTTGGTGATGGCAATTTTTCTCTGGTTTCGGCGCGCCACCTTAGCGGAGGGCCCTCGAAGCAGTTCCACGTTTTTGATTGGTCGTATATATATAGTAATACTACGCGTGTTAATCTGGAGCTGTGTTTTGGCGCATCGACGCGCCACCTGAACGAGACTCTCGAACTAGTTCCACGTTTTTGATTGGTCGAATGAATTCGTGTGTTCCTCGAGATCCACGATTTTAAACCGGGTGAACACTCAAATAGGGAGACTTGAATCCACTCTTTGGGTATGTTCAGCAGAAACACCGCTGAGGGAGCAAATACATTTGATTGGTCTTTTGATCGTTAATCTTGAAACAGTTGTGAGATTTAACCAATCAAATGTATTTGCTCCCTCAGCGGTGTTTCTGCTGAACATACCCTTTCTTACTGCATATTACACAAACCGTAGTAATGAGGTAGTAAATTTTGCCGATGTTAATTCCTTTAATATCCATACGAAGCTCTGGAAATAATAGAGTAATCAAATAAAACTTTAAACAAACCCTCGAACGTGGGTAACTACACAAATATAAGTTTGCTAAATAATATGCCACAATAACTCGATAGCACACGTGCTTGCTGCTGAGTTAACGTCCGAGAGTCTCGGGTTCGAAACTCACGTCTTACCACTTTTTTTCTTTAATTATCAACTATGCTTCTTGGTTCACCTAATTAATTGAAGTTTCATGAAATACATGATAATATTAATCCACAAATATTGTATTATATTACATCGTATACATCCAATAAATTGGTACATGAATCAGCGAACGTTTCTTCTTCCCGAGAGCCTACCTGTGACAAACACCTATGTTACGCTGTTTCATGTTTTAATAGCATAAATAATATTTAGACGAATAAAGAAGGCATTACGGAAAATTACCAAAAACAAAAATGCAAGTAGTAATAGATCCGTTATAGCGAGACCTGGGGGCGTGGTTAAGTAGGGGTGGGGGTGAGTCCCAAAAGTATTACGGTTAAAATTTTTTCGTTTCAAACTCGACGCCCCCAAAAGTTTAGCGAATGAAATTTTTTCGTTTCAAACTCAACGCCCCAAAAGTTTAGCGAATGAAATTTTTTCGTTTCAAACTCGACGCCCCAAAAGTTTTACGACTGAAATTTTTCAAAAATGGGAAGTGGGCATTTTTCTGTACGAAAACTAAGCGGTAGCAGTAAAACTATCAGCCAAAACGATATGTCGGGAAGTAAAAAGGAAAATTAAAAGAGAAGCCGACATCTTGATAAAAAAGAGGCGCCGACCAGTCGCTGAGACATATTTTGTGCAACGAAAATTTTCTCGAATCTTGGAAAAGAACTGCAACGAATGGCTAGGATTTTCTGGAGCGTTCACATTTCAGCCAGACAGTCTAACGCTCCTAGACGACCACGTGTTTCGTAGACAAAGAATTTTAACCCACAATAGTAAGGGTAGCTACCTAAGTAAAAATTAGGATTGACTTTAAGATATGGGTCAAAAAATAAATTAGGTTTGTAAACGATATGTCGGGAAGTAAAAAGAAAAACTAAAAGACAAGTCGACATCTTGATAAAATAAGAGGCGCCGTCCAGTCGCTGAGACATTTTTTGTGCAACGAAAATTTTCTCGAATCTTGGAAAAGAACTGCAACGAATGGCTAGGATTTCTGGAGCCTTCACATTTCAGCCAGACAATCTAACGCTCCTAGACGACCACGTGTTTCGTAGACAAAGAATTTTAACCCACAATAGTAAGGGTAGCTACCTAAGTAAAAATTAGGATTGACTTTAAGATATGGGTCATAAGATAAATTAGGTTTGTAAACGCTTTGTAAAGCTGTCTGCAGAGTGAATAAAGATAAACTTTCATCATGAGGAGAACCGCAAGATACAATAAACAGGGCCCTTTCGACACAGGAAAAGAATATTGGAAAATGGTGCGTGATGTGCGTATGCGAAGAATCGAAAAAAGGGAAAGGATGTCCTGGTTGTGGTACGAAGGATGTACAAACGCTCCCTGGGCATTTGATATTTTTGATTTACATTTTTTATTCGCAATGAAAATACATTCTGCAACAGGACCTTTTGAAGATTGGGGAGTTAAATACTTTGAAGAATAAGGATAATGGAATAAAGTCAATAATTTATGTTATAAACAGTTTTTTATTTACTTTTCATACAATTTTTCTATGCTTTAATTTAAGGCATACAATCACTCCAGGTATAACTACAATCTAAACGCTCGAGTGAACTATTTACTAAGTCGTGTATTGCTAATGCTACTAATTCTGTGACGAGATGATTAAATATGCAATGCGCACCAAGAAGATCTGCTACAGTGCTAGGTGTGATGTTCGAAATTTTACCGCTTTCAAAAGCCTCTGTAATTTCATTCAAAAAACTATTACGAGTACGTATCGTAGTAGTATAATGATCATCAGCGAGTATTAGATAGGAACATATACATGATTCTAATTTTAAAAGTTTTTCAAAACACTGTCTCTTGAAAGCAATACTATTTTTCCCCGATGTTATTTTTATTGCGCGGTCACCATATAATTCACATAATACAATATTACAACTTGCGAGGGGTATCGTAGACCATTCATTACTCTTTGTAGCAATATCTATAAAATGGGCTATGAATTTCTCAGAGTGATCGAGAAGAAGTCGCCAGTCCAATGGTAGAAGCGTAACGGCATCTCCTCTACAACCAAGGAGTTGTAAAGTCGGTTGATATCCATTGTTAATGTCTAGTCCCACGACGATACGCTTCTGACTGTTTAAGTTGTATACAGTTTGCATCATCAGCAATGGTGATGGTTTTGGAACGGGTGGCGAAGTAGATGTAGAAGGCGTGGCATTCACACCCGTAGATCTTTTAAGCGACATCCTGTTTTCTCCTTCGTTAAGTGCTACCTTTTTTCGTTTACAATTGCCATCGTTTTCCTTATTTTTCCTCTTGCCATTTTCCACGTCAGATGTTTCCACAGGTAGTGATTCTTTTAAGGCTAGACGATCAGGCGTATCTATACCTTCAGGCCGTCTTACGCCCCCAGCACGATAGACTGGACACATTTTCGTACAGACTTTTTCCAAACGTTGAGATTGTTCGTACATTTGAGGGTTCGCACACAATATCCAATGTTCAACACCATCACACTTCTCTTCATGGTATAAAGCGGCGTGAGTAGCTGGACAATCCCAGTCAGAACTTTGAGAATTGGTCATTTTAACAAGGATATCTGAGATGTAACTAACAATGTTTGTTACTGATTGAAGATCCTGAGAAACGACGCTTCTTATAGGACTAGAGCATCATCCCCACTCTCTATCCACCATCCCTACATAATAATAGAAACTGGTAGCAATACGAAATCTTAAAAATATTTTCTTAGTATTTAAACTCGACACTTTGAAAAACTTTACAGTTTTCTAGTACGTTTGATCGTGTTAAGTTATGGATCCTCGCTGGGTTCACCCGTGGTCGGCCATTGTGGCAGGGCCTAGTTCATGCGGAAAAAGCTATTTCGTTAAAAACTTTATAAATTACATCGAGGATATGAGCGATGTTAAATTTCCTAGAATTATCTGGTATTATTCCGAATCACAGCCTCTCTATCGTTCGAAGGAGTTAAAGAGTGTTGAGTTTCAGGAAGGGCTGCCTTCCTGCTCAGATTTCACCGGAGAACATCCCATACTAATAATTATAGACGACATGATGCGGGAATCTAATGAGCAGATAGTTGATATTTTTACAAAAGGTTGTCATCATAAAAACTTAAGTGTATTCTTCATTACTCAAAATATTTTTCATCAGGGACGAGGTCAGCGTGATATATCTTTAAACGCTAACTACATTGTCCTTTTCAAAAACCCACGAGACCGAGCACAGATTCAACATCTTGCACGTCAGGTTTATCCAACCAACCCCAGATTTCTTCAGGATGCTTATTACGACGCGACACTGATACCTCACGGCTATTTACTTCTGGATCTCAAACAGGCCACACCTGAAAATTGTCGAGTGCGAACGTGTTTATTTCCAAACGACCCAGCACACATCGTTTACGTTCCTAAGGAGCATAAAACAAACGGTACTCGTCGACGTTAAACTATTAGCCTGAGATGCGCTGCAAAAAACACATCCACACGCTGCAGGCTCTGTGTAAATTAGCACCGGAACATCGACGTGCTGTACTCAAAGTAGCAGATTCAAAGTTGGTTCGTGTTATCTGTGAATGCGCTCTTAATCTCCTACACGGCGGGGTGCCACTTACATCCGAAGAGAAAAAACATCTGGCTAAACATAAAAAAATTCTTCGTAAACTGGCATGTAACAAAGGTACCTGGAACGGAAAGAAGAAATTACTCGTTCAAAAAGGATCAGGCTTCTTGCCTTTATTGTTAGGACCTTTATTATCGATTCTTGCTTCAAAAGTATTTGGAGTAAATAATTGAAAGATGGAACATGCTAAGAAGATGGTTTTGATCCCGCATGAAACTGTGGAGAATTTGCAGCGGGGACCGCTCCCAAAAGAACGCGATCATTTCCTTGAAATGGACCGAGACATGGATGAAATATTACGATCCAAACTGCAAGCCGACGAAAAATGGAAACACTACAATCAGATTCTACAGCGATATTTATTTTTTGCTAAAGATTCAAGAAAGACGATAACACTCCCCATAGTGGATAATGCGGAATCGCCAGCGCCAATAGTACCAACAATCACCAGCAACGAGGAGGAACAGGAACCTCTGAAAGACAATCTAGTAGCTAATGTTATCGAGAGTGTACCTCAAAAATTTCGACGTAAGGCTGAACTTTTGACTAAAAATTTGCTCGCTCGCAGTCTTGTATCATGGAAACCAAGTGGGAAAGTATTCATAGATGGCACCGAGGTACCCGGAGCGAATATTATTGATTTAGTTAACGATGCTATGAGAAGTAGAAAAAACTCTAATCCAGTCGGCTGGGAACAGTTTGTCGAAGTATGCCATAAAGGTAACATACCGCATGAGTTTATAGGAAACTCAAAGATATTGAATTATATTCGCATGAAGAAGCAACTCGAGGTGTCGGGAATTAGACAAATTGAGCACAGTGGTTCGGATACTGGAATAAAATCTTCAGGCAGTACGCCTCACCGACATCAGGGTTTGAAAAAAAAACGGGGATCTACACCGGTTAGTTCTGAGAGGCCATCACGATCACCATCTCCAGATCGAACGCCCGGTAGAGCTGTAGCAAGATCATCACCACGGGGGTTCGAAGCCAAGCGGAAGTATCGTACAACACCATTTGTAACACCACGTGAAATTAAACAGCGAAAATATAGCCCCAACTATGAAACTTGGAAGACCTTGAAACTTATGCAAAGGAAATGATTGAACAAGTGTATTATAACGCTGCACATCCAGCAGGTTATGGTGGAAGTGTAAAATTGAAAAAATGTTTAAATAAAAAAGTCAAAACAAAATATATTGATGAATGGTTAAAAAAAACTGATGCATACACCCTCCATAAACCCATCCGTAAAAAATTTTCCAGGAGTCATTACGATGTGACGAACATCGATGATTTATGGCAAGCAGATTTAATTATTTTACAATCCCTTAAAAGTTTAAATGATGATTACACTTGTCTTTGGACTGTCGTTGACGCTCTTAGTAAGTACGCATGGGTTGTCCCACTAAAAGATAAAACAAATAACTCTATAATCGCTGCATTTAAATATATTTTTGAGAATAGTGAACGGAAGCCTGAAAGCCTGCAGACCGATAAAGGAAAAGAATTTGTCGGACAGAAGTTTCAGAAATTTTTAGAAAATGAAAATGTATATTTTTATACTACACAGAATCCCGACGCGAAAGCGAGTTTAGTTGAACGTTTTAATAGAACTCTTATGGAAAAACTGTATAGATACTTCACACACAAAAATAGTCAACGATATATTGACGTAATTCAAGACTTGGTGAAGGGTTACAACGCGTCTATCCATTCAACGATACGTATGAGGCCGAGAGATGTTAATTTATACAATGCAGTCAGAGCTTATAAGAATATGACGAGTAAATTTTTAACTTATGATTCGCGTCCTAAATTTGACGTTGGCGATACCGTAAGAGTTTCTAAAGAAAAAGGAATATTCGATAAAGGGTATAAAAGCAACTGGACTGAGGAAATATTCAAAGTAGTACGCATACTTAAACATCGACGGCCTATTGTATACGCATTGAAGGATCTCGCCGGTGAAACAATTACAGGCAGTTATTACGCAGAAGAATTACAAAAGGTAATAAAAAGGGAGGACGACATATTCCTTATAGATAAAATCATTGACTCAAAGGGGAAAGGTCGTAGTCGACAAGTGTTAGTCAAGTGGAAGGGGTATCCCTCAAAGTTCAATTCGTGGATTTTAGCCGATAGCATAGAAGCATGGAAGTAAATGAAAATTTCTATTTAACACTATGTTCGAACAGTTCAATGTCTTACTATCCAGAAAACACAACAACACGATTCACTACACAATTGCCTGATCCCATTAATTTGAAAGGCGAATGGGAAGCAGCTCTAGTTGAAACTCAAATACCGATAACTTTTATTGCTATCAAAGATAGTTATATAAGGCAAATCGATGCGACGCCAGCGGTAAAAGAACCTCAAAAGCCTTCGAATACTAAGGCCCTAAGCAGGGATTTTCAAACAACTGATGACCCAAGGAAAGTTAAACATTCTCAGACAGCACACGCTGCTAGGGGTGCCGGTATTAAGAAAAATATCACGTCAACACTATCACCACAATCTATTAAAATAGATACTGAAGAAGATAGTCTTCAAACGACGAACGCCGTGAATGTCAGCGATACTATTCATTTTTTCCCTAGCGGTGAATATGAAAATTTAAAGTCTATAACGGACCTGATGGATAAGCTTTTTGGAGATCACATCAACATTGGAGTATTCAAGAATGAACGGCGTGTGTTTATACAGAGAGTCTGCAAAAATTGTCCACAGACACACATTCTACAGTTTCCAGAAGACCTCACCGAAATATTAGGATTTACAATGTCAACACTCAGCTTAAGTTCTACAGGCACCAGCTTTGTAAAAGCAGGAAATCCTGGCTGTATCACTCGACGATTACCGAGCCAGCTCTTTATATATTCAGACATCATTCTTCCCCATGTAGTTAGCGATATTCATGCGCCGCTCTTACGCATTGTCGAATGTGATGCTCAAACACATCCTTTTGGGAGTACCCAGTCTAAGACTTTCTCCATGCCCCATTACTACCCCATAGTTGGTGGTCCAATTCAATCAATCGAAACTGTTATAAGCGATCACGCTGGTAGGCCAGCGCCATTTGAATACGGTACACTGACGGTTACATTACATTTTCGGCGTCGTCACAACAATTGAAGACATTATGAACGCTTATGAGGAATATTACCTGAACCAGGTAGGCGGTAGAGTAGACGTTGTATATGCCGGTGCTCCTTACCAGAGGGGTCATGGCTTAGGATCGTTTATGGCTCGATTATTTAGACAGGCGCTGCCCCTAATTACTAAAGGGTTTAAAGCCGTAGGAAAAGAGGCTCTTCACGCAGGACTTAGAGTCGTGAACGATGTCGAAAATAAGACACCTTTCCGTGATGCGCTGAGTAATAGATTTAAAGAATCAAAAGCAAATTTAAAACGAAAAGCGGTAGATAAACTTGATGACCTGATGAAAGGTTCTGGTTATAAATCATTACCTCGAAAGTGGAACGGTCAGTTTGTTACCGTACCTCCGGGAAGACGTTTCACTACGGGAGGTAATTCAAAAAATAAAATTACGAAAAAGAAGAAGCAATCTAAAACATCGAACAAGAAAAAAAATACATTCAAGAAAAAAACTATCAAGAAAACTCGAGATATTTTTGAATAATCGTAAAAGTAGAAATGTCGTTCCTACATTCGCATTCAGGTGAATGTGTAAAAACAGAACTGGATCTTTTTAAAATACCGCCTACGCAGACATCTATTGAGAGTGGCAATTGGATACATTATAAACCGGTTTCATCACTTTCCGATAATGCTCCGATCGAATTTTCTGTATCAGGGCATGGAGATGAGTATGTTGATCTAGCTCATACTTTTTTATACCTGCAAGTTCAGGTAAAGCCCTCTGCCCAGCCTACATCAGGAGACAAAGTGGCGCCTGTCAATAATTTTTTACACAGCATCTTCAGTCAAGTGGATGTATTTTTTAATCAAAAACTGGTATCACCACAGAGTAACACATATCCATACAGAGCATACATTGAGAATACTTTAAACTATGAGTCTACAGCGAAAAATACGCACCTCACGGCAGGCCTGTACTATCCCCAATCACCAGGTGCTTTTGACGACATTACCAAATCTGTTGCTAGCGGTAACGCTGGTGTTTTAGCAAGTGCCATCAAAGATGGCAGAATACTCGATCTCATTGGGCCGTTACATTGTGACGTTTTCAACCAGGAGAAATATTTGTTAAACGGTGTTGACATGCAGCTACGACTTGTTAGATCTAAAGATAATTTCTGCTTAATGCAATCTGGAACTGGGGATTATAAGGTCCATATCACAGAAGCCACGCTACTCGTGCGAAAAGTGAAAATCAGTCCAATGATTCTTTTAGCTCACGCTAAAGCTCTGGCTCAGACGCCGGCGAAGTACCCCATAACAAGAGTCGAAGTAAAATCTCTTTCTATACCATCCGGTATACAACAAGAGACTCTCGACAATGTTTTTATGGGTCAATTACCGAAACGAATCATCGTAGGTTTTGTCACAAATAAGACTTTCAACGGAGCGCCTGCAAAAAATCCGTTCAATTTCCAACATTTCAACATTAATAATCTATCGCTCTATATCGATGGCGTTCAAATACCCAGCAGACCTCTTCAGCCTGCATATGATAAAGAGTTATCAGTCCGAAACTACTATACTCTCTTTATGGGAACTGGTATTCACTACGGAAATACAGGAAATGGCATTGGCCGTACGGAATATGCGAACGGACATTGTTTCACGGCGTTTGATCTAACACCCGATTTGAGCGCATCTTGTGCTATGCATTGGAATCTCATAAAGCATGGAACCGTCCGAATAGAAGTGGGATTTGCTCATGCTCTGGAGGCTACTATAAACTGCATTGTATATGCCGAATTTTACAATATCATAGAAATAGACTCCTCGCGACAAGTGATAGCCGATTATTCCAGTTAGTCGAGTTAATATGTAGACGTGCAAGAGCTGAAAATGTCTAGTTCTTCATTGACACTGTGTAAGTCATCATACCTAACAAGAAGCATGTTTAAACGGCGAGAAGCGTTGACAACACCTGAGATTCAAAAAGTTCTACGGGGCATACAAGTTAAGTCGAAGGGGGTGTTTCCAGCAGACAGAATCCCCTTACGTCTTAATAGACCGACGGCTATAGTTATGAATACAGATCCTCATAACAAACCCGGCACTCACTGGGTAGCATTTTATATCGATCAGCGAGGAGAATGTGAATACTTTGATAGTTATGGGTTAGAACCTTTTGTGAGGAATCATCAGGAGGCTATGAGAACGAATTCAAGAAAAATTACATGGAATCAAAAACCGTTGCAGTCTCTCAAGTCGCAAGTTTGCGGGCAGTACTGTCTGATGTTTTTGTATTACAAGTCCCGCGGATACACAATGCAGCAGTTTCAAGACTTTTTTTCAACAAATTATAATAAGAACGATTATATAGTTAGAAAATTTTACGGGAGAATTAAGAAACACACCAATAAAACACATCATTGTACTCAAAGCTGTCGATCTTACTTATAATAAATATATATATATATTATACCCCGAAAATTATTATTTTATTATCAACTAGGCCCTACATTCCCACCTTAGGTTTAAAGAGAGTAATTTTGCGAAGGATGAGTAAAAGAGGGACACGTTATTACAGTATAAAACATGTTTTTTATTATTAATATTATTATACAATTATTTTTACTACTTAATATTATACTATTATGCTATTATCAAGCTTATAAAGGTATATTTCTGACAGCCTCGTCGATATTTAGTAAATGCTCTAATGCCTCCTGCACCTCAGGAGACATTAGAAGCATATTGTTTTCAGGGTATATATCTACAGCCTGTTCCTCCTCCATAGGTGGTGGTGATGGCGAAGTCGGCTCTTTTTTAATTACGACATCCTCATCGTCGAATATCGTGATAACCGGAGGCTGCGATATTTTCTCTTGCAGTGACGCGACCTGCGCAGATATAGTCTCGAGCTGTTGTCGCATAAAGGCTAAATCCTCCAGATTGTTGGGTTTTTTTACTATAAACAGGAATAATAAGTATTAAATGAAATTCTTGTTAATAAAAATATATAATATAGTTATAGAACCTACCATCCTTAGTCTCTACAGCCTCCTCCTCATACAATCTTTTCACGCCTCGTTGTGGCTGAGGAGTAAATGATAATGGTTGTTGTGGTGACGATGGTGATGATGATGGCTGTATTGGCCCTAGTGGAGAAGCTGATGATGACGATGACGATGATGATGATGATGATGATGATGGCGACGGAACTGGCGTTGGTAATAGCACCGCCGGTTCCTCATGAACGATGGCGGTTGTCGTTATAGAGGTGGAAGATTTTATTTGAATGGCTGTGGATAAATTTATGACGTTAGTACGCACTTTATTAGATAGAGAGAAGTAGAGGTACACGAGCCACCACTTGAGCATCACTTACCACGGTTTCTGATCACCCGCACTCGGCTATCGCGATCTTCACCACGAATTTTTAATGCTTCAAGGCATAGATTTATAGTACCCTGATGGGCCATGCACCCCTTCTTAAACCATTGCACTATTTTTGCTATTTTCGCATTCTCAAAAATTCGGCGTAGCACTCTGGAATTTCTATCGGGTCCAGCCGGTCGTTGAAACTCTTCACACATTATATCCTTGAGGAAGGATGTTGCCGGGTGGTGGTGCAAAATTTTGTCTAAATCTTTTTCCATTATGTTTGGTTGCAGTGTCTCTAGGATATCTGTATCTAGTACTGAAGTGCTGTACCATCTCTATCCACTATTTATAAAAAAGGATGATCTACCCCTACCACACAGTGGTCAAAAAATGTGACCATCCCTTCCGCAGACCTACAAGTCTTTTCCTTATTATTGCACAATGGGGTGATGCAATAGGTCCTTGGGTTTTTGGGGGTGGTACAGTTTTAGATAGCCGTCTTGTGAAAAATCGTGCACGCCCAGTTTAAGAAGGAAAACGTTAAAGACTGTGAACACTTTATTTACTTTTTATTATTCCTTAAAAAGTGTACATAGTCGTAGGACATTACCATAGTCTAAAATTACACAAATTTACAACATACCGTATGGTACTGAATCGTAGTTATCAACTAGTCGTCGCTTCACAAAATTATTCTTAAACGTTTTTGTTTCGTTTCGTGTAATGACATCGTGCATTGGGGTTCGTCTTAAGGATTTATAAGAAAGAACCACCTCTTCGTCTCCTTCGGGCGAGATACCAGTAGTTGCAAAAGATTTTAATGTGTCAAAGTTGATGCTTTTCGTATTTGCATAGTTAAGACTAATACCCTTAACTTTACAAATATAATTAGTAACACTTTTAGGGGTTTCAACTTTGTACGCATAGCACTTGGGACCGCACGATGCAAACTCGCTTATATAGCTACCTTCTCCGTAATCTTCTAACTCATCGGTTAAATCCCCTAAATTCGTCCCTGTTTCTAAATCTTTAGAATCAGGAGTGTCCGATCGAATGAAAATAATACTATCCGTATCGTAATACAAGCATTGTCTACCAATCTTCTCAAGAAGAGCATACAGTCGTAGTCTAGCCTGAGCTGTTGTGTACGCGGCAATCACAACGTTCGTAATTTTCGAGGGCTCGATAGTATCATCTACGTTACACCAGTTAACATATACCACATCATCGCTTACCGGGAGAACACTAAGTATCTCTTTCTTAGGATCGCTAACTGTC
This sequence comes from Cephus spinipes, assembly GCA_963971525.1. NCBI lineage: Eukaryota > Metazoa > Arthropoda > Insecta > Hymenoptera > Cephidae > Cephus > Cephus spinipes. The sequence goes on along the minus strand of OZ020577.1, from coordinate 11,171,180 downwards.
TCGAGGAATGTTTTGCCATCAGTTACGACCGTTGTTTTTGCTTGATTCTCACGTTGACCAAATTTTCCCCAGAATGAGTTTAAACATAATTTTGCAACGGCTCGCAGCCCTGAGTTTTTTGCTACGCGCTCACGTTCGAGTGTAATTCCTTCAACCTTTTTGTAATCATCTAGATACTTCTGTTTGCTCTCCTCATCGATGCACGTTATAGGCCAACCCGAAGATTCCTGTTTTACCTTTAAGAATGTATCAATATAATCGACAAACAAACCACCTATACGTGTACTAGGGTCGTACTGACTAACCTCGTATTGCCATATTTCTTCAATTTTCGTGATGATATAACCCATACCGACTGCTTTTTGAAGTTCAACAGAAACCCACGTACCTGTAAAAGTCCTATCTTCCGAATTTTCATGTGTACAACGATTCTGATTTAACTCATCACAACAAGAACGACATAGCGCAAACATTAGTTTACCATGCATTCTTACAGGTAAAACAGGATGATACAAATTTCTCGGTGGTAAAACTGTACATTTTATCAGTCCTTCAACTTTTGATATGTCATTATCATCGCCTGTAACCTGTTTACACTCCTCATCTATATACACTACAGGATGTCCCACGGGGAACTTGTCGTATTTATTTACAGTGGGATAGAGCGAAGTAACATCGAGGTATCGAATCTGTTCTCCATCGTTAACCTTATAGTACGTTCGAGTATTACCCGTGCGGCCCCCGTAGAACGCATGCCTCGGAGCGAGGCGACTCTTTTTTAAAACTGGTGGCGCCGCGTGTTCGATAAAGTTTTTACACTTGTTATCCGTGGCTCGTAAATGACGGTATTCATGCTCCCAGATTTCTTCTAAATGATAACCTAATGTTCTAATGCGTGATGACTTTAACATGGTGCGTTCATATCGCTCGTTCAAAGTTAACCACACATCATTAACAATATTTGCTTTATCCCGATCGCTAGGATAGCATTTGGGACAACCGTGAAACCAACATCCGTGGAATTCAAATACTGTTTTTCCACTATCTGTTTCATAATATCCATCTACCTTCAAACCACCGGGTAATACCTTTTCAGCACCACGACCTGCGTGCTCTATGCGATATCCGCGTTCATGCTCAACCCACGCAAACCATTCTAATGCGATGATCGACTGGTTATCAAATCCTCTATAACCACTCTTGGGGATAATGCCGATACTGTCTTGTTTTAAAAAGTTAGTTCTGTAAACAACACTACATGCGGATGCGATGGTTACAGCTTTCCCAAACGGACAGATTTCAGTGATCTCCATAAACATCTTACGAAAAGATAAACAACCCTGTCTCAAAAGATTCACGTCCGATATACAATATCGTTTAATCTCGGCAGCAAAATCAAACACGTATTCAGCTTTGACAAGCTCATCGTACCAGGTAAAAAATTTTGCACGATCTACAATCTTCATCGTGTCAGGGGAATAAAACAATGCGTCTGGTAGTGGTCCGACATAGTGCTGATTTTCAGGTCTGTTAAATAGATGGGGGAAATATCCTTTAACTAATGAACTAGCGAGATTAAAAGTTTTGGAAAATCCGGAAAGTGGCATACTTAAGTAACATAAAGAATCCAAGAATCTAACTTTTTCAAAAGAAATCTCAAGGATATTAGTACCGTTCAATATAATCTGTGGAGTTATTTTCAGTGTCTCTACAATATATTTCAGTACAAATTGAGCATCAAACCCTCGAGCATTGTGTGCTATACATATCACCTGTTTGAAATCTTTCATATCTATAACGAGATCTATAAACTGTTTTAAGGGTTCATGATCAAAAACGAATTGACGAATACCGCAATAACTACAGAGGTAGGACATGTCATTATTGTACATACATTTTTCACATACTTTTTGAACTACACAAAGATTAACATCGTGAACTTTAACATCCGGGTTTCCCACCTGCTCGCGAACCTGCATCGTTTCAAAATCGTAAAATACAAAAAGATTTTCTTTTACAGGGGCGTTTTCTTTTTGCTTGGCTAATTGAATATTTTTCTTTAGAGGTGATATGTAACACCAATGTCTCAGCGGCCTATTAACACGACACGTATGACAAAAGCGTTCGTAACATCTATGCTTAAGCCTTTTCTTAGTCATGATTGATATTCCACAATACTCGCAATTTTTTATTGCGTCACATATAGATTTTGACTTAGCATATGAGTTTCGTTTGAGATGATTAGCAAGACAATCGTTACCATGAAATGTACGCCGACATTTCAAACATTTAACACCTAACATCTTATTATTACAAGCAGGGGATGCTCGACACAATGGACACGTTCCCTCGCATCTATGTTCTCTGTTATAAGTGGTCCGGCAGGCGTAACAAAATTTTTTCATCGCGGTAGCGCCGGTCATGTTCAGTATTACGTCAAAATGATTTTCGTTAAGGATCAAACGCATGGTACCCGACAGATCCGCACCGTGCTTTAAAACTTCACTACGACCGTCATATACGGGTTTCAATTTACGACCACCCAGTTCTTTAGGTTCGTAGACCTCTATTGCTAAGCCTTGAGGATTAAAGAATTTTTGAAAAATGGCAAGTTCTCTTAGCCCCATACCTCGATTTTCGGGAGGTATTTCTACTCCGGCCTCTGTCATCAATTTCCGCGCAGCCTCAAGTTGTAATTTGTTATTTAGTCTAGAATGAGCTAATCTACGAAATTCGTTATGAAACGCCCCTGCACGACTATCCCCACGCTTATAATGCGCTAAGGCTACAACGAGTGCTCGAGGTAGGCATAAATTATCATTATTGGTAATTAAAACAATAGATTTCTTGCTTAGAGTGAAACGATCATAGGAGCCCACCGTAACTCGACCCTTGCCAGTAATCATTTGAACTCTTTGAACTGTTATCATGAAGGACTCATCGATGGCAACATCGTGCCCACTTTGAGCAACTTTTTCTACGAGCGACCAGAGATGCTCGAAATTACAGTCTTGCGCAGGACGGAATGAAAGGCCTGCTGCTCGGTTTTGGGAAAATCCCGGAGAATTAAATGTAATTCCTACAAGATCTGAAGGTTCACCCTGATTTTCTATCATATGCCTATGTAGATCTACAAAAGCTTCTCTCAACCAGGTCATAGGATTTACATCTTTTTCAGGAGCCTGAATTTTAAATGTTGTACACGTTCCGTCGAGTCTAAATCTTTGAAAGTGTCTCGTTGACCGATCTACAATTTTAACTCTACCTCCAGGCAACATAGTAGAATCTTCTGCGCCTCCGCCTATCTGATGTACTAACGTAGTGTCTTCACCGATGATATCCTCCAGATCGATCCATGAGTTGTTCTCGTCGTTATTCATGATGTCATTATCATGACCAGCTTGTAGAAATCGTTTTATCCGCTCAATTTCGATAGCCTCTTCAATTTCATTGCTAACGATGTTGTATAGTTCTGACTGTATAGCCCCATCGTCAGTCCTGTCTAGCAAGTGAAAACATTATTCGTTAGGAAGATGCAATTTTGTATTAATATACATTTTACCTACCGAAAAGTTCTTAAAATGTACTTACCATTATCAATGTGTGTGTTTAAACCCACACGTTGAATTTTTCTTCCCGCGACATTATTGTCGTTGTTTTCACTGTTTTTTCTTTTCAAATTTTTATCACATTCTGCCATAGTGATACCGTGATATCGATGGGGGTACTGCTATACCATTACTGAATTCAAAAGCGGAGGAGGGGTTTATATGAGAGTACGTTTAGAATAGTGAGGTGGTGGGGGTTGCGGGTGGCGTAGGTAGGTTTCAGACATTTTTTCATACCAGCGGGAATTAGAAGACAGTTTCCAACCCTTAAACGGTCATACTTTTTGTATCACGAAAGTCGTAAAATCACCTTGAAGAATTTTGAAACTGGAAATCGTCTGTCATAAAATATTTTGTCTGCGAAACACGTGGTCGTCTAGGAGCGTTAGATTGTCTGGCTGAAATGTGAAGGCTCCAGAAATCCTAGCCATTCGTTGCAGTTCTTTTCCAAGATTCGAGAAAATTTTCGTTGCACAAAAAATATCTCAGCGACTGGACGGCGCCTCTTATTTTATCAAGATGTCGACTTGTCTTTTAGTTTTCCTTTTTACTTCCCGACATATCGTTTACAAACCTAATTTATTTTTGACCCATATCTTAAAGTCAATCCTAATTTTTACTTAGGTAGCTACCCTTACTATTGTGGGTTGAAACTCTTTGTCTACGAAACACGTGGTCGTCTAGGAGCGTTAGACTGTCTGGCTGAAATGTGAAGGCTCCAGAAAATCCTAGCCATTCGTTGCAGTTCTTTTCCAAGATTCGAGAAAATTTTCGTTGCACAAAAAATGTCTCAGCGACTGGTCGGCGCCTCTTTTTTATCAAGATGTCGGCTTCTCTTTTAAATTTCCTTTTTACTTCCCGACATATCGTTTTGGCTGATAGTTTTACTGCTACCGCTTAGTTTTCGTACAGAAAAATGCCCACTTCCCATTTTTGAAAAATTTCAGTCGTAAAACTTTTGGGGCGTCGAGTTTGAAACGAAAAAATTTCATTCGCTAAACTTTTGGGGCGTTGAGTTTGAAACGAAAAAATTTCATTCGCTAAACTTTTGGGGCGTCGAGTTTGAAACGAAAAAATTTCATTCGCTAAACTTTTGGGGCGTTGAGTTTGAATCGAAAAAATTTCATTCGCTAAACTTTTGGGGGCGTCGAGTTTGAAACGAAAAAATTTTAACCGTAATACTTTTGGGACTCACCCCCACCCCTACTTAACCACGCCCCCAGGTCTCGCTATAACGGATCTATTACTACTAATGCACTTATAAATCTCGGGCGTAAAAATAATGATGAGCATATAAAAATGAACCAATTATTTACTATAGTAAGATGAAACGAATAATGTATCTGGTTAGTGATTTTTTTTCATTTTATTTTTACCATTCAGGGCTATGTAAAGATAACTTTTTTAATACATCGAATTATCAGAAAATTATGTCGAGGTATAATTTTAATTCTGAATTATTTTTTACATCAGAACATACTGATAATTCGAGATATTAAAAATCTTTCCGTAGGCTTGAATAACAAAAATTTACTAAATTGAATCAGGCTACTCAAAAATGTATGAAACTAACAATTTCTAAGCAGATACACTATTTGTCTCATCTCACCATACATATGTAAAAAATAATTGTGTGGGTTTTTTACGCTTTTCATTTTTTTACCCGATATTAATAAGTGCAATTTTTTGGGACATAGTAGTATCAGAGATGAGTAGGGAGATTGCCAACAGAGATGAGTGGGGAGATGCACAACGCTCCGGTTTTAGGCGATACCAAAAGCATGGCGCTAAATCGTAGCGGCGAGTCCGGGAGTAGGATTTCGTGTTCATCGCCTCTGTCGATGTTACAAATTTCGCGTAGCTGCGCGGGCCATGATCATCGTTCCAGCCGATATTGCAGTCAGCGAAAACGAATAGATTGCTCGGTGGTGGGGAGAAAGTTGCCGCCCCTCACAAATCGTTCTTGAGAAACACGCGGTGCAGCAAGGTCTTCCGTCCAACCGAACGCTGCTGGTTACGGGTTCTATCCCCCATGAAGAACTCTTTTTTTTGGCACATCTCCTCATTGAGGAGGCAGCCATAAGGAAAGGAAGGAAGGAACTCTTTTTTTATCTTTTTTTTTTCATTTTACTACAAACAATGTTCAAGGTTCGTCTCTTTTAAGGACGTTGTTCGGTGACAATCTCACCAAAAAGTTATACCGTACCGCTAGCATGAATGCAATTGCGCGTAGTACGACGAACAGTACAAACTTTTGTTTCGGATTGGTCTACGCACACGCACAAATGGTGTACACCGACAAGCACACACTGATACGGTAAACGAGCTGGCAACATCGGACTGCCCCATTACGCTCAGCGGCCAAACAGACATAGGCATATCTACAAGTAACGCGCTGTCCCCTCCACCGACCCAGCTACGCTGTTGCCACGTCGCGAGCGTTCCCCCAACCACACACCTCATACTAAAAGTTGCCGCCCCTCACACACCGTTCTTGAAAAACACGCGGGGCAGCAAGGTTTTCCGTCCAACCGAACGCTGCTGGTTACGGGTTCGATCCCCCATGAAGAACTCTTTTTTCATCTTTTTTTTTTCTTTTTACTACAAACATTGTTCAAGGTTCCTCTCTTTTACCTTTCTAGGTTGCCCAAACTTTTTTTTAAGTTTATATATATATTTTTTTTAAATTTGATCTATGACAGAATCTACTAATATTTTAAACGCCCGCTCGTGCCGCGCGACCGGCGACTTGAGCGATTGCGGGTCCTCTCTCCCTGAGGGGTCTGCTATTGCTGTTACTGCTGCTGCTGGTTCTTATAATCTTGTAAATACTTTTTTATTTGCAATCTTCAGTTCCAGCCCCCAGTGTAAACTCAATAAGATTTACTATGAAAAAATAATTAGCTCACTTCATTACCTGGAATCAATAATCTTGAGAAGCAAATATGGAAATGAGCATTATCTCTGTCTGTAATTGTTCGTCCACGTGGAGAAGGGCGGCGCAAAAGTTCCTAACTGGTGTGCATCTTCATATTATTCTGCTTACATGTAAAGTAAGCAAAACGACAATAGTAAACAGTTGAATAAACGATCAAATTCTAGAAATACAAGTTCCGAAAATAGTAAAACAAACAGATGTTTCTGGCGTCTGGCTAGTGCACCCGGTTACGAATCGGGAGGTCTATGGTTCGAGACCCCTCTATGAAGAGTATTTTTTTTACAAAAAAAAATGTGCTTTTGCTAATTGGTATAACAGATTAAAGAGTATATCCAATTAACTTATTTATCTTAGTACAATACAGGCATAAACAACGACAACCTACGAGCTTCCACATCACCCAAGAGGTGCCGCAGTCGATGCGTTCCCATTATTTAACGTAGCGGGTCCCCACTAGGCCTATACTACGATCGGCGATATCAACATTACACAAACGATCTATTTAAGTAATTAAAGTATAAACGAATGGCAATAGGATTTCTGCACTCAAATATAAAGTTTCTTCATTGAAGATGATTACGACAATTATTTTACATTATATTTCACACACACATCACGCGTGTAAATATCTAAAAGTAAGAGAAATTGAGAAAAGGACAATTGGAAAGAATAGTATATCGGTCTATTGAGATCACGTACTGGCGACTCCAACGCAACAGTCTAGGAATCTGACGGATCGAATCTGAGCGGGCGTCTGCAACATTGTTGCTAACTATCGCGCGACTAGCAATACACATTCACAGTCGTACAGGCAGCAGAGAGAGAATATTGTGAGTTAATAGAAAATGATTTTCGATCCCGATGACAACCTTTTTTTAAAATATTTTATATAAGCTTAAAATAAAGTTTGGGCAACCGAGAAAGTTAGAAAGAGAGGAACCTTGAAAAATAGTATAGGCCGATCGTAGTATAGGCCTACTGGGGACCCGCTACGTTAAATAATGGGAACGCATCGACTGCGGCACCTCTTGGGTGATGTGGAAGCCCGCAGGTTGTCGTTGTTTATGCCTTTATTGTAATAAGATAAATAAATTAATTGGATATATTCTTTAATCTGTTAATCCCATTTGCAAAAGTACATTTTTTTTGTAAAAAGAAAATGCTCTCCATAGAGAGGTCTCGAACCACAGACCTCCAGATTCGTAACCGGGTGCACTAGCCAGACGCCAGAAACATCTATTGGTTTTACTTATTTCGGAAGTTGTATTTCTATAGTTTGATCGTTTATTCAACTGCTTACTATAGTCGTTTCGCTTACTTTACATATAAGACACCCTTCTCCACGGGGACGAACAATTATTACAGACAGAGATAATGCTCATTTCCATATTTGCTTCTCAAGATTATTGATTCCAGGTAATGAAGTGAGCTAATTATTTTCTCACAGTAAATCTTATTGAGTTTACACTGGGGGCTGGAACTGAAGATTGCAAACAAAAAAGTATTTACAAGATTATAAGAACCAGCGGCAGCAGTAACAGCAATAGCAGACCCCTCAGGGAGAGAGGACCCGCAATCGCTCAAGTCGCCGGTCGCGCGGCACGAGCGGGCGTTTAAAATATTAGTCGATTCTGTCATAGATCAAATTTTAAAAAAATATATATATAAACTTAAAAAAAAGTTTGAGCAACCTAGAATGGTTAAAAGAGAGGAACCTTGAACAATTTTTGTAGTAAAATGAAAAAAAAAGATGAAAAAAGAGTTCTTCATGGGGGATCGAACCCGTAACCAGCAGCGTTCGGTTGGACGGAAGACCTTGCTGCACCGCGTGTTTCTCAAGAACGATTTGTGAGGGGCGGCAACTTTCTCCCCACCACCGAGCAATACATTCATTTTCGCTGACTGCAATATCGGCTGGAACGATGATCATAGCCCGCGCAGCTACGCGAAATCTGTAACATCGACAGAGGCGATGAACACGAAATCCTACTCCCGGACTCGCCGCTACGATTTAGCGCCATGCTTTTGGTATCGCCTAAAACCGGAGCGTTGTGCATCTCCCCACTCATCTCTGTTGCCAATGAGCCTGTTTTTGGTGGTCGCAATTTTTCTCTGGTTTCGGCGCGCCACCTTAGCGGAGGGCCCTCGAAGCAGTTCCACGTTTTTGATTGGTCGTATATATATAGTAATACTACGCGTGTTAATCTGGAGCTGTGTTTTGGCGCATCGACGTGCCACCTGAACGAGACTCTCGAAGCAGTTCCACGTTTTTGATTGGTCGAATGAATTCGTGTGTTCCTCGAGATCCACGATTTTAAACCGGGTGAACACTCAAATAGGGAGACTTGTATCCACCTTTTTTTTACAGGATATTGCATAAACCGTAGTAATAAGGTATTCAATATCCTTAATATCCATATGAAGCTCTGAAAATCATAGAGTAAGCAAATAAAACTTAAAAAAAAACCACGAACGTGGGTAACTACAGAAATATAAGTTTGCTAATTGATATACCACAATGACTCGATAACACACGTGCTTGCTGCTGAGTTAACGTTCGAGAGTCTCGGGTTCAAAACTCACATATTACCACTTTTTTTTTTAATTATCAACTATGCTTATTGGTTCATCTAATTAACTGAAGTTTCATGAAATACATGATAATGTTAATCTACAAATATTGTATTATATTACATCGTATACATGCAATAAATTGGTACATGAATCAGCGAACGTTTCTTCTTCCCGAGAGCCTACCTGTGACAAACATCTATGTTACGCTGTTTCATATTGTAATAGCATAAATAATATTTAGACGGATAAAGAAGGCATTACGGAAAATTACCAAAAACAAAAATGCACTTATAAATCTCGGGCATAAAAATAATGATGAGCATATAAAAATGAACCAATTATTTTCTATAGTGAGATGAAACGAATAATGTATCTGGTTAGGGATTTTTTTTTCATTTAATTTTTACCATTCAAGACTATGTAAAGGTAACATTTTTAATACATCGAATTATCAGAAAATTATGTCGAGGTATAATTTTAATTCTGAATTATTTTTTACATCAGAACATACTGTTTATATTTTTTTATTGTCAATAAAATTGTTTATATTGTTTGGTTAGGTTTCATTAGGTTAGTTTAGCTTAGAATTCCAATGCTGTGACACCCCAAGGTTTTGGATTTTTTTTAAAAAAAAAACATTAGCTTGCAGGTTTGACCCCTTAATGTTTCGGGTCCCCAAAGTATTCCGTGGACATATTTATATACATATGTATAAAATAATTGTGTGGGTTTTTTACGCTTTTCATTTTTTTTACCCGATATTAATAAGTGCAATTTTTTGGGACATTTTTTACTACTTTTCTATTCGGCTGAATAATATTTAAACTATCAAAAAGTGAAACAGCCTGCCATACGTGCGAGTGTTATCAACATTTTTTTTTAATCGGCACATTAAAACAAAAAATGAAATTGAGAAATTTATCTATGTTAGAAATGCAAAAAGCGTTAAGCGAATGAAACGAGATTTTTTTCCATTGCTGTCAATTTTTCTCTTACGTCTTCATGACAGTCCGTATCGCAATAAGTGAGGCTGCTTATTTGTACCAGCTATGGATTACTGTTTGTTAAGAACACGCATTGGGCGCGTTGGCAACGATTCAGCTTCGTAATCGTAAGATGCCGAGTTCGCGTCTAAAGACGCGAAGACTTTTTTTTCTTCATTTCTTTTTTGTTTAATTTTTTTTAACCCGGTATTGCATGACTCGCATGGGAGGGCGAAGTTCAAAAATAATGCAGTCCTAAACAAACCACACGCGAAATAAAATATGTGTAGTTCAAGACATTGCATATGCAGTTTTATAACAAATACTTTATGCAATGACATGTGCGCCTTGCTAGAGACTTCATTATTTTCCATTTGTCAAATAAAACACATAAAAATCGGGAATGAATTATAGCAATCGTAGAAAAGTAATAGTGAACGGAACCTTTTCAAGAATATGCCGCGAACCCATGAAGGCATACAATGTTGCAAGCAAACTGAAAACATTCCCGCGGCTTCTACTAGCCTTTTTCAGTTCTTTCTTCTAGTTTGAGAGTGTCAGTTCGCTCTGCGTTTTCAAATATAGAGTGAATGAATATAAGCGTTTCAAGTATGGAACACGAAAATAAGAAAAAGGAAAGGCAGTATGATTTCTGTGCGTACAGAGGATGTGCAAACGGAAAATTAACGACCAAGTCCAGACTGTACAGGTTTCCTAAGAAAGACGATCCTCGACTGGCAATATGGATCAAAAGTACAGGTGAGTTGTTAATATTAACTTTCTATCTGTATACTTATCTAGCATACCTTTTGTCTGTACACTGAATCTTATTAGAGTGAACTTCACACAGTGTCTAATACAGGATTTAAAAGTTCGCTGTCAGTAGTTAGAAAATTTCATTAATATAAGTTCAACTTTACATGTTACGTCCGACGCAACGCAGCCCCATCGCCCCCCCCCCCTCAGCACCCCTCAGTACCCCTTTAGCAAAGGTCAGAGATCACGATAGATGTAACCGATCCTCCACGAACATGGGTTAATCATTATAAACCATAGATTACGTATATATATATTAATAATTCAGGGATATCATTTTATATTATACTTTACACGGTACCTCATACTCTCACACACTTCCATAAATCACACCAACACCGCAACATTGCAGGTGGACGAGCAGGAAGAAAGAGAGAGCACAGGAGAACGAAGAACGAGAACGGCACGCGCAACAATGTTGAGCAGGATACCTAGAATTGAGGTGCTTAAAGAGCATTTTACCACAGTACCGCGAATACCGCACACAGCAGAACTCCTACCCATCACCTTCGCACCCTCCTCACCACCAAGTTAACCCTGACCATGCACTAATCCAACGAAGAATCCGCGATCGAAGGCCTGTAATGAGAATTCGATCGAACAACAGGGTTCAATCGCCCCGATCATGCCGCAATACCTATCCAAATTCCCCTGACGTTGCATTCAGTCCCCTCCCAAACTCAAAATCTTCCTCATGAATTCCAATACCGATCACCGGCAGTTACTAATCAATCCTCTGGTAGAGCAGTATCCCTTCTGGAGTCTTGAGCCGATTGTCCGCGCCAGTTAAGTGTTGTGCCGATCAGATACCTTAGGGCCTATTTTGATCTAGCTTGCCTTAGGGCCCAAGCGAAAAGTGCATCACCTCAGTGCCGGGCGTCCACGCGAAAAGAACTCATTTCTTGGCATATTGTAACGCATTCGTCTAGGCGAGTGTCCACCTTAGGGCTGGACCAAGAATCTCCTGTTCAACCACATCAATTTCACTATTCACGAGTACCGAGCTCTCTCTCTCTCTCTCTCTCTCTCTGCTCACCCACCGGTAAGTAACTCACACTCTTACACCTTAATATATATATCTTTGTAATTCAAAAAGCTGACGATCACACCTACAATAGTATTCAGATTTCATCTAGTTAGTAGATCAATGTACACTCACTACCATATATAACTGTGACAGTTACTTGTACTCCCGCTTATCATTTCATTATATTGAGTTAATCTATATTTTTCTTCTCTTGATTTCAAACCCTTTAAACCTATTACCCAGTAGCTTCAACCAGACTCCCGTAGAAGGAGTGAGTTTTCCGAATCAACATACCTAGTATCTAGCTGTGATCCTCATCTTAGCTATCGACCAAGAGACATAAACGCAAATAGGCGTGCTTTAGCACCTTAAAGTGGCAAGGACCCAATACCTTTTACGTGATCTTTGATCGCAACACCTATGCTAGCTCCCTGATGCTCCTGCAAACGGTCGCTCACGCATAGGACGTAACAAATTTGGTGGCAGCGGTGGGATACTTGCCGTCAACTATTGCCTTTCTGCCACTTGGTCGTACAACGAAATAAAACCCTATAGTATAATTGTAAGATAATTAAGCGAGCCTTCGAGTTTCGTAAATTGCATCAGAAATCGAAACGTAGTTATGGCACTACATGAAACCACAGTAGGCGCCAACCAAAGTATGGCTGACGCCATGAATTCGATGATAGAATACTTTTCCGTGCAAAATGCAGTTCGATATGTACCATTTTTCGATGGGAGAAACATCCCACTTAAAGATTTTGTTTTGGATATTGAAAACGGAGGGGCCTTATTGCCCGACGCTTGTGAAACTGCCTACCTACGCGGAATTTTAGCGAAACTCAAAGGCCCAGCACGAGTAAGCACGGAAGGGAAGACCTTCCATACAATTAAGGATCTTGTCAGCCACCTGCGCGAATGCTTTGCACCCAGCAAAGACTATATGGACTACCATGCAGATATCATAGCTGCCCGAATATACCGCAATGAAAGTGTACGCGAGTATTATGCGCGCATAGCACAGCTTGTTCGACGTTGCCTTAAGACCGCCGAAGAGGAGTTAGGAAAAACGAGCGCAGATGCTCTTCGTACAGCTATAGAAAAATTGACGATCACTAGCTTTCGCAAAGGGCTCCCAGACGAATTAAGATACGCCGTGGCTCTAAGATCTCCAGAAACTCTGGACGAAGCCTTCCAATATATAGTAAACCTCGAACGTAATTTAGACAAGGACGAACAGACGTACGCTTACGGACGACCCTCGCGTAGAACACGCTTTGAAGACGAACTTCCGGCACGAGCCTCATACAGGTCGCCCGAGCGCAAATATGGGGACCCGTACTACAATAATAGAGATAGTACCCGATACTCTGACGAGCCGTCTTATCGCCGGTACACGAGTCCGGAACGCGATACGGAGCGCGCTGTGTCCCCGAGATACAGCATTTTAAAAAGAGACCATACTACTCAGCAGTCATACCGGCCAGACAAGGAGCGTGCACCTCCGTACAGTGAACCTCAATCGCGGAACGCACGTGACCTAGAACCAAGCGGTAGACCAAATTACGAACGAAAACTTTACGATCCAGATGAAAGACGAGACACCCGGTATGCGGATAGCAGACCTTCGTACGCACCTAGGAGCAAACGTTATCGCTCCGATAGGTCCCCGACTTCGCAAAGAAACCCCATTGCATCCATCGATATGGAGCATTTAAACTTGAACGAGGCACGTCGCGTGGACGCAGCGACGGGCCCAAAGACGACCAAGCGCCCAGACCAAACCGTAAAATTCGTGGAAGCAGCTCAATTCCCCCGGACGGTACTTCAACGTACGAGGCACCCTTCATCTCTGTCCGAGGACGTGAGTTACGAAAGGGATCAGGAAGATTCCTGGTGGACACCGGATCAACAGTAAACATCGTATTACTCTCAGCATTACACCCCAGAGCTCCGATTGACACAGAGGAATCAATTTGCATAATTGGAGTCGGGAACGCTAAAACCTATACCTTAGGCACAACCGTAGTACACGCTTTCGGAACACCAGTCAAATTCCACGTTGTCGATGCCGAAGCACCATTCTATGGAGACGGAATACTCGGGGTAGAATTTCTAAAACAGGAAAAGGCCGAAATATCATTCCATCACGACACGTTGGTCACACAGAGCCATCCAGTACGTCCGCGACCATTCCTACGGGACATACCCGCGACAACGGACGGAGGAATCTACGCAGTCTCGCTTCTGCGAGCCCGCAGTAGAACCCCCGTACCCATACTAGTTACCTCAACAGAGATCAAAGAAGGATACCTTCCTCGACTCGAATTCGAAGAAGGCATATTCCTAGGAGATGCTGTAGTAACTAATCGCGAGGGAATTGCCGTCGCACCAGCTATTAACACCTTGGCAGAGGACGTTGAAATACATATTGGGCCACAGAATCTATACCCATATCTTTTGATAGGAGAAGACAGCGATACGTCGGAAGGAGACGACAAAGAACAAATGATAACCGAATCCCGTGAAGAGCGAATTCGGAGGGTAACAGAACAATTGCGACTAGAACACCTTAGTCCAGAAGAACATGAACACGTGATAGACATTATCAAGGACCACCCGGATCGGTTTTACCTTCCCGGAGATGAGCTACCATCTACTAGCTTCACAGAACACACTATACCCACGACGGACGACATACCTGTTTCCACTAGACAATACAGACACCCACCAATACACAAAGACGAAATAGAAAAACAAATAGGGAAATTACTGAACACTGATATCATTAAGCCCTCGACTTCCCCGTACAATTCACCCTTATGGATTGTACCCAAGAAACCGGGATCGGATGGAAGCAAACGTTGGCGCATGGTGATAGATTACCGAGAACTGAACGAAAAAACGGTCGGAGACGCCTATCCACTCCCTAACATCACGGAAATCCTAGACCAACTAGGAGGCGCAAAATACTTCTCTGTATTCGATCTGGCCAGCGGATTCCATCAGATCAAGGTCCGAGCGGAAGACAGACCAAAGACAGCATTCACCACTCCCCACGGACATTACGAATTCCTTAGAATGCCTTTCGGACTAAAGAATGCCCCAGCGACATTTCAGCGCTTGATGGACGCTGCATTGACAGGACTTCAAGGGTCTGAGCTCTTCGTTTACCTAGACGACGTTGTAGTATACTCCGCCTCACTGACGGAACACGGTGTGAAGGTTAGGAGGCTCCTTAAAAAATTGCGCGAAGCCAACCTTGCGCTACAACCGGAAAAATGTGAGTTCCTAAGAACTGAGGTAATATACCTAGGACATACCATCACTAGCGAAGGAGTCAAACCCGACCCCCGACTCATTCAAGCTACTAAGGAGTTCCCTACTCCCAAGAACGCAACGAACTGCAAGCAATTTCTAGGCCTCACTGGTTATTACAGACGATTCATACAAAATTACTCGAAACGAGCTAAACCGCTAACTGACTTGTTAAAGAAAACCGCCAAATTTGAATGGACTGACCTACAACAGAAGAGTTTTGAAGACCTACGTGACGCCATATGTCAACGACCTATACTACAGTACCCCGACTTTACACGACCATTCATCCTAACCACGGACGCGTCAGGTTACGCGCTCGGTGCAGTGCTGAGTCAAGGGCCTGTCGGACAGGATCTCCCCATAGCATACGCCTCTCGTATACTCAATGGCGCAGAATTAAATTATTCTACTACGGAGAAGGAATGTTTGGCCATGGTATATGCAGTGAAACACTTTCGACCCTACCTATACGGACGAGAATTCACGATAGTAACAGACCACCGACCACTAGTATGGTTACACTCCGTGAAAGACCCAACATCTAGGCTGATGCGATGGAGAATGAAGCTTGCGGAATACAATTACCAGGTAGTGTACAAAACCGGCAAAACAAACTTAAATGCCGACGCCCTGTCAAGAAACCCAGTCACTGACGCCGAGGAGATCAGTATAGCACCACTGACGGGTTCAGGAAACACAAAACGCGGTAGGGGTAGACCTCCGAAAGATTCTAATAAGAACCAGGGAATTAACCCGACAACTAAGCCAGGCACCGAGTCGCGTCTCAAACGAGGTAGAGGAAGACCCAAAATCTTGCGATCTTCAGCGTCACCATCAGTCGAAACGATACCCGAACAAAGCAGTGAAGACGAGTCTTCCTCGGAAGACAACGACATTGCTAGTTCCGACCAAGAGTATCGCCCGCCGATATACCAGCGAAGAAAGAGCATGTTACCCAGCTTGACAGAAGGTATTAACACCCGAAGTAGAAGTAAGAGAGCTCTCGACGCAGGTCCAAGCAGCGCTCCCCCTATTTTAAATACGGAGGAAAACTTCTCGGATTGGCAACCACCAAAAACAACCGCAAGGGAAACGGAATCACGAAAACCTAAACCGCAGCAAGAAATCGTGGAACTATCATCAAACCCCGAAGACACTGATTCGGACGACGAAAACACTGATTTGGAGGACTCTCGAGAGAAAGAGCCACAAGCCAGCGGCGAATCATCGAAACAACAAAATCAACCTCCGATCCACAAGAGGAGAGGTTCGATGTTACCCAGGGTACTCGAAGCGGAAATGGAACGATATCGGAATGAGGATGCATCACAACCACCAAGAAGTGCACCCCCAGGAAGTGGCAACTTCTTCCTCACGGGAGGAGGAGACGCTGACGAACTGGCCGAGAAAATAAATTCCGAGATTGAAACGCTACATAAGATTTGGAAACAAGGGCAGATCGATCGGACACCCCCACGGGCACCTAAGAAGAGAAAGGAGTCTACCAATGACATCCTCCAAGACCTCGATAACTTCTGCGTAGAGCAAAGGGGACAAATCAACGACGCCGAACAAAGTCTTCAGAGGATTAGGGAAAGTTTAACAAAGATGGGAATAGTCTCTGATGAGAGTTCGGAAGATGAAGAAAATGGAAGTGAACCAGAAAACAATACGGGCTTGCATAAGTCCTACCTACCAACACCGCTTCCGAACCTTCCACCAAAGGCACGATCGACACCTCAGGTTCAAGCCAGAGATACCACTGAACAGCGATACGAACAGGTGCTCCCGGATAAGATAAGCTCAAATAACAACAGCACGGAACCGAGGCGGGAGAGCGTCCCAACACACCCAGGTAACCGACCTGATGCCACCATGGACCTAGGAATCAACATAGACTGGCCCTCAGAGAAGGATTGGGATAAGACAATCCCTATGATAAATATCAGAAGCAGTCGCGAATGCATGACTTTCGAAAAAGATAATTACGCACATTTCATCTCAGCTGACTGTGAACTAACAACGCCTATAGGGAAGCTAATGGTAGACTTAGGCATCATAGATCTGGAAGACTTCAGAGATCGGAATCCTCAGAAAGGGCAAGTCCTGATCAGTAAAAGAGGGAAATACCGGATTTTCAGCATAGTATGTAAAATATATCATTTCGACCGGATTACGGCAGAGGATATACGCACGGGGTTGGACAACTTGCATCTGGCTTTGTTGGAAACGAACACCAAGACCTTGCGCATGTCATGCGTAGGTGACGAGCCAAGCGCTTTACCTCCTAACACACTGCGCGAATTGCTGCATAAGGCATTCCCCGACAGTGACGTCACCATCACGCTCTGCTACGGGCAAGTACAACTACCTCCGAAAGAACTGAGGAGGGAGATAATCCAAGAGTACCACGATAGCCTGGTAGGAGGACACAAGGGCGTAACCAAAACATACAAACGGATACGCGAACGCTATTATTGGCCAGAATTAAAACATGATGTCCAGGAATATGTTAGAGCCTGTAGGAGTTGTCAAGAACAAAAACTAGTTAGAGTAAAAACAAGAGAACCAATGGTCATAACGGATACACCTTTAGACGCTTTCGAGAAAATATCCATAGACACCGTAGGACCCCTCCCTATCACACCTAGTGGGAATCGTCACATACTAACAGTGCAGGAAAACCTTACAAAATATTGTATAGCGGTCCCCATACCAAACGTCAGCGCAATAACAGTAGCCGACGCCCTTGCAAGGCATATAATCGCAAACTTCGGCGCGCCTAAGATTATCCTTACCGATCGTGGAGGATGTTTTGTTAGCAAACTACTTCGCAAGGTTGCCAAAATATTTAAGATCAAGCATGTAACTACATCGGGATACCATCCCCAAACCAACGGATCATTAGAGCGAAGTCACCACGTGCTAACAGAATATCTGAAACATTATTTACACAAGTACGACGATTGGGATCAGTTGATCTCTTTTGCAATGTTCTCTTATAACACTTCCGTTCACGAAAGCACTAACTTCACGCCATACGAACTAGTATTTGGAAAACTAGCGAGGTTACCGTCATCACTACCTTCAGACGAAAAACTCGAGACATACGGAACGTACCTGACCGAACTCATTACCAAATTGAATGACCTCAGACAGATAGCCGGTCAAAATCTAGTGAACGCCAAATACCAATCCAAAGAGCGATACGATAAAAGGGTAAATCCCCGCCGTTACCAAATAGGCGATATGGTGTACGTGCTTAAGGAACCTCGAACAAGCAAATTCGATAGTCATTATACCGGCCCATACAAGGTGGTTGACATCACCGATCATAACAATGTCATTCTAGAAACCCAGCAAGGAGACCGATTTCTAAAACATACGGATAAGGTAAAACTAGCTATCCAACGGGGCGAGAATGACGGTCCGACCCACAACCAGCTTCCAACATAAAGTTAGAGGAGGTGGTGGATGTTGCCATCATCAGCAAAAGCATAACCACACTGTGCAAATAACACGTACTTCGAAACACACATAACCAACATCGTAATTTACACTACACCCGCGAACACTACCACGAAACTATGTTACACCATCGAAAACGGGGAAATTATCACTGATCTCCTCCGAAGATGAAGAACGCATGCCGATTCGTGAGGATCGGACATAGGAAATTGTAACGCCCACCACACCCACCTCTGACCCTGACCCGCTTCAAGAAGATGCCACTGTCTACATTCAACAACCAGGGAGGATGACCACCACCAAATCCACCCGGAGGGACGAGAGGAAGCATCACCAAAAAGGGCGATGTTCCATCTGAGGAGGGAGATGTTACGTCCGACGCAACGCAGCCCCATCGCCCCCCCCCCCTCAGCACCCCTCAGTACCCCTTTAGCAAAGGTCAGAGATCACGATAGATGTAACCGATCCTCCACGAACATGGGTTAATCATTATAAACCATAGATTACGTATATATATATTAATAATTCAGGGATATCATTTTATATTATACTTTACACGGTACCTCATACTCTCACACACTTCCATAAATCACACCAACACCGCAACATTGCAGGTGGACGAGCAGGAAGAAAGAGAGAGCACAGGAGAACAAAGAACGAGAACGGCACGCGCAACAATGTTGAGCAGGATACCTAGAATTGAGGTGCTTAAAGAGCATTTTACCACAGTACCGCGAATACCGCACACAGCAGAACTCCTACCCATCACCTTCGCACCCTCCTCACCACCAAGTTAACCCTGACCATGCACTAATCCAACGAAGAATCCGCGATCGAAGGCCTGTAATGAGAATTCGATCGAACAACAGGGTTCAATCGCCCCGATCATGCCGCAATACCTATCCAAATTCCCCTGACGTTGCATTCAGTCCCCTCCCAAACTCAAAATCTTCCTCATGAATTCCAATACCGATCACCGGCAGTTAC
Source organism: Cephus spinipes (assembly GCA_963971525.1). Classification (NCBI taxonomy): domain Eukaryota; kingdom Metazoa; phylum Arthropoda; class Insecta; order Hymenoptera; family Cephidae; genus Cephus; species Cephus spinipes. The sequence goes on along the minus strand of OZ020577.1, from coordinate 11,151,458 downwards.
TAATCAATCCTCTGGTAGAGCAGTATCCCTTCTGGAGTCTTGAGCCGATTGTCCGCGCCAGTTAAGTGTTGTGCCGATCAGATACCTTAGGGCCTATTTTGATCTAGCTTGCCTTAGGGCCCAAGCGAAAAGTGCATCACCTCAGTGCCGGGCGTCCACGCGAAAAGAACTCATTTCTTGGCATATTGTAACGCATTCGTCTAGGCGAGTGTCCACCTTAGGGCTGGACCAAGAATCTCCTGTTCAACCACATCAATTTCACTATTCACGAGTACCGAGCTCTCTCTCTCTCTCTCTCTCTCTCTCTCTCTCTGCTCACCCACCGGTAAGTAACTCACACTCTTACACCTTAATATATATATCTTTGTAATTCAAAAAGCTGACGATCACACCTACAATAGTATTCAGATTTCATCTAGTTAGTAGATCAATGTACACTCACTACCATATATAACTGTGACAGTTACTTGTACTCCCGCTTATCATTTCATTATATTGAGTTAATCTATATTTTTCTTCTCTTGATTTCAAACCCTTTAAACCTATTACCCAGTAGCTTCAACCAGACTCCCGTAGAAGGAGTGAGTTTTCCGAATCAACATACCTAGTATCTAGCTGTGATCCTCATCTTAGCTATCGACCAAGAGACATAAACGCAAATAGGCGTGCTTTAGCACCTTAAAGTGGCAAGGACCCAATACCTTTTACGTGATCTTTGATCGCAACACCTATGCTAGCTCCCTGATGCTCCTGCAAACGGTCGCTCACGCATAGGACGTAACATACACACACAAATTTTTCTATGTTCTCTGAAAGATCCAGTCTACAGATAAAGGGTCTATTATCAAAAGTACTATCTCTATAGGCGGGGAGGGAGAATAAAGGGAACACATTATAATTAGTAAAATATATTAATTTATTTAGGTAAATCCTACATTCTATCGAGGATCGTGTTAATCATTATATGTAATGCGCGCTCTGACACTTCGGCGGGTGGGGGATTATTGGGGTGGCGGTTTCGCCCTCCGCGGCCACGGTACGGACCCTGCTGCCCACCTTGGGCCGCCTGCCGCTGGTTGCGGCTCCACCGCCAATTCGGTTGTTGTTTTCCATCTGAAAATAGAGCAAAATATATAATAGTATTTAAAGAAAGTGTCTCGTAGTTACTAATTGTTCATACAAAATTTATACGTACTACCGCCACCTCGCCCTGAACTGTTTCCCGGCTTTGCTTCTGGTTCTTTTGCGGGTTTTCCTTCAGTTTTTTTTGGTCTTTCCGGCGCTTGCTGCTGCTTCTCGCTTCTACAAACAATACAAAAATACGTTAATACAAATAATTTGAAATGGAATGTCCAAAATAATATATGTACATTAATCACGAACATGTTTTTTTAAACTTACGTCATATCGCTCTGTTGCAGTAGAGCCGCCAACTTGTCAGTCTCGCTCTCGAGTGTTTCTTCCTTACTCTGTAAAATAAACCAAATGAATTGTATTAAACTTTGTAGGTATCCTAAAATTTCACTATATCCCGCGATGAGGTTTCTGTATTGCAATATAATTTTTAAACTGATACATCTCTCTAGAAGATGAAGTCGTTAAGGACAGGGAGGAACGAAATGTTATTAAAAGGAAACAAGACTTACCATTTTGGTCGAACGTCGAAACTATTCTGTCGCGATGCAGCTCGGCGAGCGGCGATCGGGGATCGCGTGCGAGCATGGAAGGGATAGGCGCGGCGGCGTGCGGTGGGAGGTGTAGTACACGAGCGCATGGCATGAAGAAGGTGACAGGCAATAGAGCGCTTAAAATAAAGGGATTTTTTGAAATTTCTTTAAAGAAAATCTTTGAATGTATGATCTAAATTTTTTTTCTAGACTTTGACAAATATTTTTTATGTGTACACAAAATTTATAATGTTTAAATTAAAAATAGATGTGAATCGGCGTGCATTGTGGTATCTGAACTGTTAAGTCCGTATTCACAACTCGCTCTTAAAGTCACTAACAGAGTCGCTTGTAGTTAAAACTCACTAAGAAAAAATTTAAAAGTGCACTATTAGCACTAAAAGCGAGTTCTGAATACGGGCTTTAGTCTGTAATAAAACAAAATATTTCGTTGGTTCACGAATTTTTGTGTACTATCAATGTATAATTAAATTAAAAAATGCATGATTGAAGAATCTGCGGCGCCTTGAAAAGAAGTAGACATTCATGAAAAAAAAACTTCATGTTAGATAATAGTGATTTCTACAAACTTGCAGCTGTTTAATTCGAATCTGTCATGCAGGACTCATGCTCATTTTTTTTATTTTCAAACTGTCGCAGTTGCACTGCTGTTTGATTATTACTAGTTATAATTGTTGCAAAATTTCTAAGATGCAATTATATTGATCATTGAACATGTTCTTTCATTGCGTTCTAGGTAATAAGCGACTGAAAGGGTTATCAGCGTCTACTCTTCGAGTTTGCGGACTATGCGAAGAACACTTTGAACCGAGTTGTTTCATTGGTCCGAAGCGCCGTTTGACTCATGATGCGGTTCCAAAGATGTTCATCGAGGATGAAGATGTTTGGCCGGAAACATCAGACGCACATGTCACGAAGGCAGTCGGAGAACTGCATGTGACATTGGAAAGAGACGAGACTCCGGTAAGTTTAATCACGTCTCTAGAACCATTGCGTTCGATCGATTCGGATTTAGTAACTCGTGATGAATGCGGTGATCAATTAAGTGATACTCTATTCACTTCGGCGGTCAATACAGCTACTGGCGCATCTACCAGTACTGCCGCGATGGCGGAATTTTCAGGTACGAAGCATGTTCGCACATATAGGAGAGTCGCAGTAAACTTTTCTGAATCTGAGGATGAAAATTGTGCGTGGACAAAGGTCGAACCGCCGGCGCATTCGACTGTCCCATCCTGCGAACCTTCTACTGTAAAATCTCTAGAAAAAATGACCGGTCGCCTTAATGAACAGATTGCAAATCTTAAAAAACATAAAACAGCTCTAAAACGAAAAGAGTCTGTGAGCCGCAAAAAGATTGCATTACTGCAGCGAAAACTGCGACGAGCTTCGGCAAAAAACGCGCGCCTCACGAGTAAGGCTAAAAAAGAGTCTATCAACGACTTCCTCGATCGGCACGAGTGCAGGGAACCCGCGGCCAGGACGATGGTAAAACTCCAGTTGCATCGCAAGAAGGCTCCTTACTCCGAAGAGGAAAAAGACCTTGCGAAGCAGCTATATTACTACTCTGCATCGGCGTATACGCGTTTAAGGAATGCAGGCTGCTCATTTCCTTCGGAGAGTAGCGTACGCAACTGGATTTCGGAAGTTGACATTAAACCCGGATTTTGCGATTTCATCTTCGGAAAATTAGCCGATAAAATCTCGATTCTCCCGCCCGAAAATCGCGTGTGCGCATTGAAATTCGACGAAATGATAATCAAAACATTCGAAGAATATTCTGAGAAGTTTGATTGTATCGAGGGCCTTGTCGATCTCGGTTCTCTTGGCCGCAAAGACGAACGTGCTCGATACGTCTTTTTATTTTGCGTCGATAGCATCAATGCAAAAAATCCTTGGCGTCAACCGTTAGCATATTTTCTTACGGGAACCGGAATGAAGGCTTTCCATATTTACGAATTGCTAAAAGAATGTTTATGCAGATTGTCCGCTGCAGGAGCTGAAGTAGTGCTTATAACTTGTGACCAGGGTCCATCGAATCAAAGTCTTTTTGGCTCGTACCTCAAAGTATCAGCGGAAAAGCCTTTTTTTACGATTGGAGAAAAACAATTCTTTGCTTCTTTCGATTTCCCGCACCTTATCAAACGACTGTTGAGCACTCTCCGTACGCATAAGGTGTTATATTGCAACGGAGAGGTAATGGTCAATTATCAGGACTTTGTTGATGCGTGGGAGTATGATAATTGCTGCAGCACTTCTAATCTGCTCTCCCACATCACGAAAGCGCATTTGCATCCGTCATCCTTCGAGGCGATGAATGTCAAACGTGCCTTTCAAATGTTGAGTCATAAATTTGCCGCAGCCATATTAACCGCGGGTAATGATCCGAAAGGGTTGAAGAGCAATACGTGGCAAGTGACCGCTGCTTTCGCGGAACGTATGAATAAAGTCATAGATGCGTGCAACGCGTATAGGCTTTTCAGCGGAAACCCAACGAAACGTCCCCTTGCTGACAGAAATCCGGAGATTGAAAAAATCCTTCGCGATTTCGTTCAGTGGTCTGCCGACTGGACTGTTGCTGATGCTAGGAAAAAAGAAATGAAGAAAGTTCCATGCATAAAAGGTCTACCGCTTTCGGTAAATGCGATATTGGAGTCGTATCGAACGGTAAAAAACAAACAGCCCCAATTCGAATTAGCTGCAGCCTTATGTAATCAGGATTCGGTCGAGCATTTGTTCGCCAAACTGCGACAACGCGGAGGCCACAATCCGAATCCGACAGCGAGAATGGTTCAATTGTCATTGAGACATATACTCTCCACTGGATACATCGGGGGTGGTAGCAGAGGGAACGTAGAATGTCCCGAAGCTGCTGCTTTGATTCAGCCAAGCACAGTGGTAGCCAGAGCGTTCGACCGATCAGAGGGAATGTTCGAAAACCCCCTCGAACATGACAGAGACGACGAAATGATCGAGGTCCAAGAGGCTGCAGAGATGCTCCAGTCTGAAAGTGAAGAGGTCGAAACGGTGATGGAATCCCAGGAACTTCATGAAAGCACGCGATCTGTTTACGAGCAGAATGCTGTTAACTTTTTCGCAGGATACGTAGCTCAGCGCCAAATGCGCAAGTATCCGTGCGACAATTGTCGCAACGACATATTGAAAACACCAATGGACGAACGATCTTCTAGTGAGATGTACACCGAATTTCGGGAGTACGAACATCAAGATGAAGAAGCTCCAACGGTGACATGGCTCAGTCGACCAACTCAAAAGTTTGAAAGTATAGTGGGCGTTCAACTTGAGGCTTTTGGTCGATTGTGGAAGAAACACTGGGTGTGCAACGGCATCTTGAATAATCTTGCAGGAGAGATTATACAAGAAACTAGCCAGCTGCATTCTGACTGGTTTGACGAACATCACGAGTGCCGAGAGCATCGTGTAAAGCTATTGCACTTCTTGATTAAAGTGAAGTTGTTCGCACAAACAAAGTTCAATAATCGAGCAGACCGTGTAAAAAGAACAGGTAATATTGATTATAAATGCAAAAAATTAAACAAAATTAAAGGTATTTGATTTATCGTTCCTGACTCTTGTCAGAGACTCTCTGAGTTGCGATATGATCAAGCCTAATTCACGAACTCGTTCCTGGGCATTAATACCAGAGGCTTTTTAAGCTGCGACTCGTGTGTTTCTATCTAATTATTAGTAATAAAATAATGGAACGTACCCTGACTTCTGTCAGAGGCTCTTTTAGCTGCGTTCCAATGTAGATTTGTTCACGAAGTCGTTCCCCGGGGTCTCTCGGAGGCTTTTCAAGCTGCGCTTCGTTCATTTATTATGTTTACTAGATATGGGGGGTGATGTTGATTGCCTTCTCGTGGTGCCCCCCGAAAACGAGTGCACTTATCATATTCATCAAACATATAGACAGGCATTTTAAGCTTTACCGCATTATCAATTGCAAAATTAGTGTAACCATCATAATGTCTACTGTTCAATGAAGATCGGTGCACTCGGCTAAACAATCAACACAAATTATTACTACTTTGGTGTATATTTGTAGAAATACAATAAAGCTAATGCTACAGTTTTGTATGAACGAATAGGAATTTTATACATGAAAGCTGACCCGACCTTGCATCATTTGCACCCCCATTCGATCGATGCAACGCCGGATCATCAAGGAGTAATGTCACTTTAGCAGCTCAAAAAAATATATAAAATTAGGAACAATTATTATTAGAAAATATCATGTGCAATATAAAGTCTGTTAAGATGAATTTATTATACATGATTTTAAGAGTATACAACAATTTTTCATTTCATTTTTTTTCGAAATAGTGGCGTACCCAACAAACCCTCTTGTTTAAAACAGTGTTCTCCGGCCAGATAGATCACTCCTTGGAAGTTTAACCCGAAACAAAAAACCAAATATTTTTCAGTTATGTATAAGAATAGCTAGAGAAATACGTAGGGAAATTAAAAAAGTACGTCTAAAATCAAAGTTCTGATTAGACCTTCTGCAGCTATTGTTATATAGAATTGAAAATTATTTGGATTTTTGTTTCAGGTCAAACCTCCAAAAAGTAATTCGTCCAGCCGCAGAACACTGTTATGAACAAAAGGTTTTGTTCGATAAGATGCGAAGTCACCATTTTGGAAAAAAAAATTGTAGTATACTCTTAAAATCATGTACACTGAGCGTCATTAATAGGTCCACCTTGTAGTGCAGTGAGGTAAGAGAGGACACTGGGCGGTGCCTGCTCACGTACCTCTGCCTGTGCGTGCAACGCAGAGAGCACTACGGTGCGAGCGAGATGCCAGAGCGTTCGTTGATGCATCCTTGTTTCACAGCACGAGTGTAAGCGAGACAGCAATACGGTCCCTCACTCGCATTAGGGAGCTTGGTGGGGCAACTCCTCCTACGTTGTCGACCAGGCTAGCTAGCGCCAATGTCCCACCAAGTTCCCAGGTACAATTCAGTGGGACTCATGGACTGCCGTCTCACTCCCACTCATGTGTTCGAAAAGGACGCACCGTACGACGCTCTTGTGTCTCGCTCGCACTATAGCGCTAGCTGCGTTTCACGCACTTATCCTGGTATATACGTCCGTCAAACAGTCACTGTCCACTCTTCTCTCTTACCTCATCGCACTGCATCAACAAGCTGGACAACATTAATGACGTTTAATGTACAATAAATTCATATAAATAGACTTTATATTACATATGCTATTTTTTAATAATAATTGACCACAATTTTTTATTTTTTTAAGCCGTTAGAGTGGCATTACCTCTTAAAAAAATTAAACAAAAAAAATGAACAAAAAAAAAGTTTTCGTCTCTACGGCACCTTACGATTACAAAGCTGAATCGTTGCCAACACGCCCAATGCGTGTTCTTAACAAATAGTAATCCATAGCTGGTACAAATACGCAGCCTCACTTGTTGCGATACGGACTCTCATGAAGACGTAAGAGAAAAATTGACAGCAATGGAAAAAAATCTCGTTTCATTCGCTTAACGCTTAACGCTTTTGCATTTCTAACATAGATAAATTTCTCGATTTCATTTTTTGTTTTAATGTGCCGATTAAAAAAAATTTTGATAACACTCGCACGTATGGCAGGCTGTTTCACTTTTTGATAGTTTAGATTAAAATTATACCTCGACATAATTTTCTGATAATTCGATGTCTTAAAAAAATTACCTTAAATGAAAAAAAATCCCTAACCAGATACATTATTCGTTTCATCTCACTATAGAAAATAATTGGTTCATTTTTATATGCTCATCATTATTTTTATGCCCGAGATTTATAAGTGCATTTTTGTTTTTGGTAATTTTCCGTAATGCCTTCTTTATCCGTCTAAATATTATTTATGCTATTAAAATATGAAACAGCGTAACGTAGGTGTTTGTCACAGGTAGGCTCTCGGGAAGAAGAAACGTTCGCTGATTCATGTACCAATTTATTGCATGTATACGATGTAATGTAATACAATATTTGTAGATTAATATTTTCATGTATTTCATGAAACTTCAGTTAAATAGGTAAACCAATAAGCATAGTTGATAATTAAACAAAAAAAAGAGGTAAGACGTGAGTTTCGAACCCGAGACTCTCGGACGTTAAGGACGTTGTTCGGTGACAATCTCACCAAAAAGTTATACCGTACCGCTAGCATGAATGCCATTACGCACACGCACAAATGGTGTGCACCGACAAGCACACACTAATACGGTAAACGAGCTGGCAACATCGGACTGCCCCATTACGCTCAGCGGCCAAACAGACATATGTATATGCACAAGTAACGCGCTGTCCTCTCCGCCGACCCAGCTACGCTGTTGCCACGTCGCGAGCGTTCCCCCCACCACACACCTCATATACTATCGAAAATTTTAGTTTTCGTCAAAATAAACATGGATCGAGACGGTCAAAAAATTTCATTTTTTTTTAGAATATGTCTTTTAGAGTCTTTTAACTGTTAGCAAAGTTTCATGCATGTGTTAGACCTCCATCGATGTCAAAAAATTAATATAGGCCATGCGTCTATGCTTTGCGTATTAAAATCATCAATTTCAATGACATTTTTTACCAATATTCCGGACGGCAAAACGATTTTTGCCTGAGGAGAAATATTTTTTTAATAATTCGAAGAATATTTGGTGAAAGTTTTAATCCTCTGTTGGATCTTTCATTTTACCGAACAACATCCTTAAGGGGGGACTTCGGTTAATTCGTACGAAAAAAGGCATGTTTTTGTGATTTTTTTGTGACGATACAGTTAAAATCTCTGTGTTAAAACCAATAGAACATTAAAGTATGACATTCGAAGAATATTGTATAAAATTTTCACGAAGAAATATTAAAAAATACAGCAATGGCAGCAATTATTCGGACGTGTCTCGGAAAAAAGGAGAATTTCGGTGTCCATCGTAACTTGGTGCTGGATCATCGGAAATCAAAAAATCAAAGTTCATTCGTTAGATAAGAGTTTTCCCCAGGTAACGCTGGGAGGGTTTTTCGAAATTTCAATTTTTCACTGTTTTGGAACACTTCGAAGGGAAAAACGCGATTTTTTGCGAAAAAAGTAGGCTAATTTGTTATTGTAAAATAGAAATTATTAACAAATTTGAAAAAAACTCTCCAGCGTTACCTCGTAAATTATGTACAGATATAGTGTTCAAAATTTCAAAAGGATCGGTGCAGTAGTTTTGAAGTTATGATGGACACCGACTTTGAAAACGTGAGTTGTGGGAAAACCGCTTTAAAATTTTGAACACTAAAAAATCTGGTATAAAACGTTCATAAGCAAATTTTATCGGGTTACCTCACACTGAATGATCCATCTTTTCCATCATCTTTTCCATCACATTTCACACACTTCACTAGCGTAGCAATTGTTGAAAAGACTAATAAAAAATCAATTATCCTATAATGTTTTTCAAGATCCTCCGTAACAATAGCGCGCTCGGGTCGGGTAGGGATTAAAATCCGACATGTATAAAAATACTCGTAACTTCGTCAATTTTGCTCCAATCGACTTGAAATTTTGACACAATATTCTTAAGATATTATGCATTCAATTAAAAAAATTTAAAAAAAATGCAAAAAAAAAAATGTTCAGACCGAAATCCCCCCTTAAAGCAGCAAGCACGTGTGCCATCGAGTCATTGTGGTATGTTATTTAGCAAACTTATATTTCTGTAGTTACCCACGTTCGTGGTTTTTTTTTAAGTTTTATTTGCTTACTCTATGATTTTCAGAGCTTCATATGGATATTAAGGATATTGAATACCTTATTACTACGGTTTATGCAATATCCTGTAAAAAAAAGGTGGATACAAGTCTCCCTATTTGAGTGTTCACCCGGTTTAAAATCGTGGATCTCGAGGAACACACGAATTCATTCGACCAATCAAAAACGTGGAACTGCTTCGAGAGTCTCGTTCAGGTGGCGCGTCGATGCGCCAAAACACAGCTCCAGATTAACACGCGTAGTATTACTATATATATCCGACCAATCAAAAACGTGGAACTGCTTCGAGGGCCCTCCGCTAAGGTGGCGCGCCGAAACCAGAGAAAAATTGCGACCACCAAAAACAGGCTCATTGGCAATCTCCCTACTCATCTCTGGTAGTATCGTTGAGTGTAGATGGGTATAGAGGTGCGGAGGACGTGGTGGGGGTATGTCAAGCATATACTATAGTAAAATTGTAGTTCCAATCCCGGCGGGTAGATGGCGCCCCGAAAATCCCAAGCTATCTGGTGGCGCTGCCTATGAGTCGGGATTTGTACTAAAAGAGACTGTAGCGCGCACGCGCAAATTGTTTGCAAGAAACAAGCACCATTTGCTCCGAGTGACATTAATAACACAAATAACATTCTAAATAGAATTAATGATGGAGAAATTGTAGGATTTATCACGTGTATCAAAGATTATATAATAGAAACGAATTTCAGTGTCATAACTCTTATTGCTTTCTATTGGGAATGTATATTTTCGGATTGTAGATTACATATGCAAGTGCACATAAATAAATATAAAATCATTTTCTTAAATAACTATGTGTTATTTGTTGTAGACCTTACCTTAATTTTTAGGGTAGCTTCTCATTTATTTTTATTAATAATTTAGATAAGAAGAACATACGAATGTATTTAAAGGAAAATCGTGCATATGGTTTATCTGTCAATTATGTGGTAGAGCAAATGACGTAACTACTGAAATACAAGTTCCGAAGAAAGTATAAAAAGTACATGATGCTGGTCGATGGGCAAGGCATTGGGTTAGGAGGCTAAAGGTCTGTGGTTCGAGACTCTCCGTCGGAAGTTTTTTTTTCTTCTTCTGGACGTTATGATTTTTTTTTAAATACAAGGTATTAAAGAGGTTGAAGCGCTTCACGCCGGTCAAATCAGTGCTCAATATTTTTTATCGTTTTCACAAAGTTTTATGAATTAATTGATTGCAGTGAAGGGTGATTTGTATTATAACATGTGCCCATAACCCATAAAAACATTCAGAGCGATGAATTTACAATAATATTACCTGACCAATATTACATAATGCATTAAATTTATAAAAACGATTACTAAAATTTAGCACTGATTTGACCGGCGTGAAGTGCTTCAAACTCTTCAAAAGTTGTACGGGCTGCACGCTGAAGGTAAAAAAAATCGAACCAAATATCAATTTTTTTCTAATTTTATTTATTACTTTATTATAATAAAGGCATCAACAACGATAATCTACGGGCTTCCACATCACCCAAGAGGTGCCGTAGTCGATGCGTTCCCATTATTTAACGTAGCGGGTCCCCAGTAGGCCTATACTACTATCGAAGTTAATAGTCATACAAATGATCCATTTAAATAATTAGCGTATAAGCAAATTACAATAACGTAAAAAATGGTTCGACTGTAAAATCTAAATAACATGCGCTCTGTAGTAAGAAATAAATTTTGTTCATCGAAGATGAATACTAAAATTCTCGACTATATTTCTATTTAAGGACGTTGTTCGGTGACAATCTCACGAAAAAGTTATATCGTACCGCTAGCATGAATGCCATTGCGCGTAGTACGACGAACGGTACAAACTTTTGTTTCGGATTGGTCTACGCACACGCACAAATGGTGTGCACCGACAAGCACACACTAATACGGTAAACGATCTGGCAACATCGGACTGCCCCATTACGCTCAGCGGCCAAACAGACATATGTATATGTGCAAGTGACGCGCTGTCCCCTCCTCCGAACCAGCTACGCTGTTGCCACGTCGCGAGCGTTCCCCCCACCACACACCTCATACTATCGAAAATTTTACAGCTTTCGTCAAAATAAACATGGATCGAGACGGTCAAAAAATTTCATTTTTTTTGAGAATATGTCTTTTAGAGTCTTTTAACTGTTAGCAAAGTTTCATGCATGTGTTAGACCTCCATCGATGTCAAAAAATTAATATAGGGCATGCGTCTATGCTTTGCGTATTAAAATCATCACTTTCAATGACATTTTTTACCAATTCCGGACGGCAAAACGATTTTTGCCTGAGGAGAAACATTTTTTTAATAATTCGAAGAATATTTGGTGAAAGTTTCAATCCTCTGTTGGATCTTTCATTTTACCGAACAACGTCCTTAACTGGACTAATGCTGTGTTGTTTATCTCGATATACCTAGGTATATTATATTGCATGCACGTACTTGGCCAGGTAAAAACAAAGAGTACTTTCCTCGAGAAAACGCGAGAAACACGCTAGTCGAACGTCTAGATTCGACTGGAAAAACTGTCGTTCGTTCCTAGAAAGATCGCACGAGATAAGACGAATTTAACGGCCAAGTCTCTACAATGTTGTGGCTATTCCTCGCGGCTTTGTCTGAAGTTGAATTTCTCGAAAAAAGGTCACTCGTTGCAGGAAAAATCATCACTTCGTTTGGGAATATATATATGTATAGTATATTTGCTTATGCATACGTGTAGATTTGTAAATAATTAATGCACCTAGCCAAGTACGTGCATGCAATATAATATACCTAGGTATATCGAGATAAACACCACAGCATTAGTCCAGTTAAATAGAGATATAGTCAAGAATTTTAGTATTCATCTTCGATGAACAATAGTATATTACGACCCTAGGCCAGAAAGTTGGATTTCCTGGCGTATGTGATACTGTAGGAACGGAGCAATCGCGGCCGTTATTGTCCGAAATGCCCTACCCATCCCCTTCCCCCGCTCAGCGGCGCGGGCGAACAAGGAGAAGCGAGCGTTGGCAAGTTAGTAGGGAATCGGAGTCTGTATAGGAGGTATTAATAAAATTGAGATTAGAGTGTCGATCGAATCTTGTTGTTCCTTTTAAAATTCCTCCCGTATTCCCTACAATACAAAGGCCGAGGCGAAGACGAGGCTTTTATATCACATACACCAGGGCATTCAACTTTTTGGCTATAGGTCGTATACTATTTTTCTTGATCCCCTGCCGAAAGTTCGTTAATAAATTATTGTTAGTTTATAAATTAAAAGCAATATGTATTTACTATTCGTACCTGGATCGAAAAAACGATATTAAATTAGCTTACATCAATTGTTTTAACAGTCAGGTAACTACATGTAAGTTAATTTTTTTCGATTCGGTATACTTTTACGGATTATGTTTTTCCGGTTATTTCGCGAAGTGGAGCGCACTCCGAGGCGAAGCCGAGGTTCTTGCTGGTCGGGGCGGGCATTAAAACACATACAAAATAAAATGCAAGAATAAAATGACTAAAAAACAGATTATTATTAAAGACAATATTATTATTATTGTTATTAATATAATAATACATTTCATTTGGCTATTTTTCCTTTTTTTGCGCGTTATTTTTTTTCCTTACTGCAATTGCACATAGTGATGGTATTACCCGCTACGTTAAATAATGGGAACGCATCTACTACGGCACCTCGTGGGTGATGTGGAAGCCCGTAGATTATCGTGGTTGATGCCTTTATTATAATAAATTAATAAATAAAATAAAAATAAAAATTTATATTTCGTTCAATTTTTTTTTACCTTCAGCGTGCAGCCCGTACAATGTTTGAGGAGGCTGGAGCGCTCACGCCGGTCAAATCAGTGTTAAATTTTAGTAATCGTTTTTGTAAATTTAATGTATTATGTAATATTGGTCAGATAATATTGTATATTCATCGCTCTGAATTTTTCTATCTGAATTTGTTCACTGCAATTAATTAATTCATAAAACTTCGTAAAAACGATAAAAAATATTGAGCACTGATTTGATCGGCGTGAAGCGCTTCAACCTCCTTAATACGTTGTATTTAAAAAAAAATCATAACGTCCAGAAGCAGAAAAAAAAACTTCCGACGGAGAGTCTCGAACCACAGACCTCTGGCTTCCTATCCTAATGGCTTGCCTATGGACCAACATCATATACTTTGTGTACTTACTTCGGAACTGACAGATAAAGCATATCCACGATTTTCCTTTAAACACGTAATCATCTTACCTAAATTATTAACAAAAAAAAAACGAGAAGCTACCCTAAAAAGTAAGGTAAGGTCTACAACAAATAGCACATATTTATTTAAGAAAATGATTTGATCTTTATGTGCACTTGCATATGTGATCTACAATCTGAAAATATACATTCCCAATAGAAAGCAATAAGAATTATAACACTGAAATACGTTTCTATTATATAATCTTTGATACATGTGATAAATCCTACAATTTTTCCATCATTAATTCTATTTAGAATGTTACTAATGTCACTTGGAACAAATGGTGTTCGTTTCCCGCACACAATTTGCGCGTGCGCGCTACAGTCTCTTTTAGTACAAATCCCCACTCATAGGCAGCGCCACAAGATAGCTTGGGATTTTCGGGGCGCCATCTACCCGCCGGGATTGGAACTAAAATTTTACTATAGTATATGCTTGACATACCCCCACCACGTCCTCCGCACCTCTATACCTATCTACACTCAACGGTAGTATAGCTGTGGGCATTCTGGATACAGATTCCTGCACCGACATATTACCGACACTCCAGAGCCTTCGAAGGTGGATGTCCGTGCTATGTTGCCGTCGTGAGCTCTACGATTTCCGGAAGTAACGTCATCAGGGCCCCTCGGTTCCAAGAATTTTCGCTCGATTCTGGGAATTTTGCGTCACATTCCAGGAATTTTGCGCTCGATTCTCGGAATTACGCACGATTGAGAACATTCTAGAACATTCTGGAAGCTTCGACGGTTCGTGTCCGTGCTAAGTCGGGAAGGATCGCTCCCAGAGCCGGCGGTCCTCTCGCACAACATTTTGAGACATCCCCTTGCCCCCACCCCGGAAAGCCTTCCAGAAGCTTCGACGGGCCCGTGCAGATTTCGGACGTCAGCCCTCAGCCCGTCTGACCTCGAACGTTATCTCGCGAAATTGCGCAGCATCGCTGATGCAGTCCTGCAGTAATTTTTCCAGAACTTTTGTCCGTAACCTTGAACCTTAGTGCGTAGCATCGGTGAATCAGAGAGAGAGAGAGAGAGAGAGAGAGAGAGAGAGAGAGAGAGAGAGAGAAATCGATTTATTTGATCTCGGCCGAGGGCCGCTAGACCATGACAATAGATACAGTATAGAATATTTAAGTATGGTACATAATGAAAAACGTAAGTACAGTAAATGATAAGCAGAGAGTTATAAAGAGTACAACAAGCAGAGAAACTTAAAAAGTAATCTATCAGCTAAGTGAGACGGAAAAACTGGCACGCAGGAAAGTGATGCGAATGAAGATGCTATGTGGGAACAGTATGACGAGGGCCATCAGCACTTCTGGAGGTCAAGGAGGTGGGCTTTTAATTTAGGCTTGAACCTCGCAAGAGAGTGCTCATTTTTCAGATCCGCAGGTAAGGAATTCCAAGTGAGCGGGGCCCAAACAGTGAAAGAGATCCTATATAACTCAGTGCGGTGATGGGGGACAATGAGGTTGGATGGATGAGAGCGTAGGCCTCTATTTACCACATCACCTACGTTTGTTAGGGACCTAGCAAGGTATTCAGGATAGCCCAGGAGAAGGAGCTTATGCACTAGACAGAGAAGAAAATACACGCGACGATTTTCGACTTTCAGCCAGCAGAGTTTCTCATAGTATGGTGAGACGTGGTCATCCTTACGAAGGTCGAAAACGAAGCGCACGCACGCATTTAGTGCTCGTTGCAGCTTGATGTTGAGGGTAACTGATAGGTCCCCGTATACCAGGCAGCAGTAATCAAATATAGGAAAAATCAGGGAGGATACCAGTCTTATCCTGAGTTTGCGCGATAGAAAAGCCCGCTGGCGTTTAAGCGAGTATAGGGTTCGAAATACCTTGCCACAGGTATGGCTGACCTGATTATCCCACGCCAGAGTATTGGAGATAGTAACCCCCAGGTTTGTGGATACTGTCACCCATTCAATAGGAGCCGAACCAACGCAAAGGTTCGGTGGGTTAGTACAAGCAACATCGTTAATATAACGGGCACTACCCAGTATCATGGCCTTGGTTTTAGCAGGATTCAGGGTCATACAATGTTTATCAGTCCAGTGTTGAATAGCCACTAAATCAGTCTGGATCTGCTCAAGAGCAACATATAGATCAGCTGGTTTGAAGTGGAAGTAAAGCTGAAAATCATCCGCATTTACTGCATAACGGCAGAACCTAAGGACAGATGGGAGACCTGAGATATAGATGTTGAATAAGAGCGGTCCCAGTACCGAGCCTTGTGGAACACCTGAGGTAACAGGCACACTAAGTCATTGCTCGCCGGAAAGTAGGTGTACTGATTGAGAGCGATCCGTAATGTATGATTTAAACCATCGCAGAGCAGGTGGCGAGATCCCCATATTGCGGAGTATTTGCAGCAGTTTGCTGTGGCATATAGAGTCGAACGCCTTGGAGAAGTCTATGAGGATTAGAATCGTGAGTTTCCTCCTATCCATCGCGTGGCGTACATCGTCAAGAATACGAAGTAGAGCCGACTGGGTATTGCATCCAGGCCGATACGCAGATTGCAAAGGGTCACATAGATTTCTAGCGGAGAGGTAATCCAACAGTTGAGTGGCCGCGACTTTTTCAAGTACCTTCGAGATAGAGCAGAGAAGTGAGATAGGGCGGAAATCTGTAGGCGAGGCAGATGGCGAGCGAGAGAGAGAGAGAGAGAGAGAGGGAGAGAGAGAGAGAGAGAGAGAGAGAGAGAGAGAGAGAGAGAGAGAGAGAGAGAGGGAGGGAGGGAGGGAGGGAGGGAGGGAGGGAGGGAGGGAGGGAGGGGAGAGAGGGAGAGAGGGGAGAGGGAGAGAGGGAGAGAGGGAGAGAGAGAGAGAGAGAGAGAGAGAGAGAGAGAGAGAGAGAGAGAGAGAGAGGGAGAGAGAGAGAGAGAGAGAGAGGGAGAGAGAGAGAGAGAGAGAGAGAGAGAGAGAGCGAGAGAGAGAGAGCGAGAGAGAGAGAGAGAGAGAGAGAGAGAGAGAGAGATTGGTTGATTGATTGGTTGGTTTATTATGCCCGAGTAGATACACACCACCATTGGCCGTCACAACAAACCCCCACCACTGTCCCGATGAGTCATAGAGCGCATCGCGTTGGGTCCCCCCGCACGGCACTATGGCGCCACCCCCTCGCCCATGTGGGCGGCTCTCCCCACTACCGTCCTATACCGAGCTCCCGCCACCACGCGGCCCTGGTCCTAAGGCCCGAAACCCCCCGTAGCAACAGTGCTGCATGTCCCCAGGGGCCTATCACGGTCGGTAATTATGCACTGACCGCCGGTCGGTAACTTTTTTAAATTATCCTAAGGAGGTAAGTGCTGAAGTAGACCAGTGTTTTTGTAAGAAATGCTATATATATATATGATATGTTGGACACTATCGGGCAAAATCACAGGGCTGATTCATCTAAAAATATAGAGAATCAACAATTGTGTGTTCTGCTTCTCTATGTTTTCTATACTACGACTACGTTCACTCAGCCTCTCGCACCATTCCGTCCGTGTCGCCCTCTCGAGCGTCTCCCCCTTACCGACATCGGGTACATCGGGTACGCAAAGCTTACATATATTATAAAAACTGCCTGATGTGATACATTTTTGATGATTAGCCTGAACCCTGTATAGAGGAATACGCTTAATGTTTATTCCCTACCACCCGTTACCATTATTGGCAAGATATGAGGAGATGGAGGTGAAGGAAACAGAAAAGAAGAAAAATAGATATTTTAAATATAGTATATTGTATATTGCAAGAAACAGTAGCTGTACATATTTATTAAGAGAATAAGTCCTTAAGCATGGCCATTCTGGACAGCCGTGGCGCTCCGCACGAAGGAGAGGTACTCGTGGTTATACAGGGAGAGTAGCTCCACCAATAGCTGATAAAGAGCCGGCGACCACAGGCCTTTCTTTTCCAAAACCAGCCGAAGATTGGTGAATATGTTGGCCCTGGAGGGGTCATCCCCGCGGCGATCGAGCTCCGCAATCAGCGTGTCTTTGCAGCTGTTAGCGCTGTCGGTGATCTCGCGTAGTCTGCTTATTTGGACGGTCACGCAGCGCAAGACCCTTTGGAGATTTAGGTACGACACCCTCTTCATTACGACCATGGGTGTGTACGCTCTAGCTCTTTTAACGCCCGAGTCGTCGCTACTCGTAGATAGCGGTACAGATGGTTTGAAAATAATGGCCCGCTCGCCATACGAGTACGTGAAGATTATTTCGTGAGCGGGCGTGGCAATAGGTGTGTTAAAATCCTCAGGTACTTCCTTCATGTTGTCCTCGGCGACGAAGAACTTGTCGATGACGGGGAAGTGTTCGGCGACGATACCCCACTCCCTAGGTTCAAACTCCACACCGGAATAATCTTGATTAACGAGGCGTATTACAGGCGAAAAGCCTCCCGATCGATTTAAAGAGAAGCCGGTAATTATTTGTTTCGAAAACGAGCGGTTTAACCCGTACACCCGTACAGTAGTACTTGCTTCTTGTACATGGTGATTGTAGGAAGCGATAGTATACGATCAGTACGGGTGTCTGAGCAGTACTGCCTAAGGCGGTATCTAAAAAACGGATCATCGAAATATCATTGAACATATACCCCCACCACCACAGCCTCCGCCACACACTGTATTCACAGGATACAGCGGACAAAGAGTACATGGCCTTGACAGAGTATTCTGCTGATACCGTAGGATGTATCAGAGATGACTAGATACTGATACCCTATAGCGCGTGCATCTACATCAGCATTAACATGATCCAGCGGCACGCGCGAGCGTCCACTGATGTACAGTCTGAGAGAGTCAGTAGAATCGCTACAGAGGTACACTGCACAAAGAAATTTATAAAGTTGTACGAAGAAGAAATGGCGCACTACGACGGTGAGGAATTTTTGCGGCATAGGCGTATACAAAGGGCGAAGACACGAGCCCTCTACCGCTACGCAAACCCCGAACAATATCCAGAGGAAGAGATCATACGAGAGTGGCTGCGATTAGGTCATTTAACGGGTGTACCGCTAGTATCGATATACATGTCGAAACCGGG
Source organism: Cephus spinipes (assembly GCA_963971525.1). Taxonomy (NCBI): domain Eukaryota; kingdom Metazoa; phylum Arthropoda; class Insecta; order Hymenoptera; family Cephidae; genus Cephus; species Cephus spinipes. The sequence continues at coordinate 11,132,707 of OZ020577.1, read as the reverse complement.
AGCCCCGGATGCTGATGAGCTATACGGTGATAACCCTGACATGATCTGCCGCAAGGGTTGGGCCTCTGGTGTGAGGCCAGTGATACTACCGGAGCTATCTATCGCTGCTATACTGGACAAGGGATACCGCGATTTCACACGGTGTAGCGTGACGCTGGATTTTATCGGTGATCAGCGTTGTAACGATAGCCCTTACGCACAGCGCGTATGCACCCACGAGTGGCTGGCAAAAGACGAGTGGCGTATGTCCGACGATGGTAGCCCCAAGTGCCGCATCACATATCGGCGCACGATGATCAGGTCAGCCCTAGCGATGCTACGAAGCAGGTGTGAACGGCCCACACCGGAGGAGTTACCGCGTCACGCACCTATGCGTCTGGAATCGCAGGCGTGGTTGGCGGCATTCAATCACCTCGAGAAATTACGCGAAAGCTGCGTCACCCTATGGTGTTTGAGGGCTATGCGGGCCTACGAGACAGCGCTACACGCTCTGGAGAAACGATGCAGTCTGACAGAGTTTATAGGGTGCGTTACCCTGGCGACACGGGATGGTCCACCACACCTGAAATATAAGGAATGCCGAACGAGCGTGGTCAGCATGCCCAGCGGCCTTTACGCGTACCTGGAAGCACTCGACGACATGTGGGATGTCTATACAAGCCACGATGTGTACGATGAGGAGGGAGAGCACGCGGAGGAATCGAACAATTTGGGGTACTATGCAATGGACACGCGAACGGCAGCCCGACGCAACATTCGACACGTACGGTGTATGACAATTTTTCGCGACGAGAGCTGCGCGACACTACTGCAAGATGGTCGTGTCGGAAAGGATATCGCCGTGCAACTCATAGGTGGCGATATCGATGAGTTCGATACTGTAAAAGATTGGTGCGATCTTCTGGTAGCTACGGATTTAAAACAGAGTAACACGATACGCGTCTCTGACCCTTACATCGCGATGGAGACAGAGAGAGATGGTGATGCAGGCTGGAACGGTGTGCGTCAGCAGATCGCTGCAACTACCGATGCATCACCTCTATACTGTTTTATACGTATTATGGATACACGGTATTTCGGGATCAGTGAACGAACGATCGATAAATTCTATATATATATTTGTCTGTTTGCTACGATTGAAACGTTTTACCCGATTTTACCCGATTTTCGACGGATAACGCTGCCCTAAGAGAATCGTGATTTTTTTTACCGCTGAATCAGCTGTTTTGCATGGTCACGTTTTAAGATACTGGTTTGAAATTAATATCGCAACGACTGTAACATGGGCACGGGCTAGATGTACCCTGCTTTAGTTCGTATCACGCCGTTCCGGTAGATAGACTGATCACTTAGAGCAATCAACAGTTTAAAAAAAATGTCATCTGTAACGCATATTCGCGAATGTATTGTCGATTTTGTAAAGACCCGCCGTCTGATAACGCCTACAAACGTGCGATTATTCTCGCCGGTGTGGTGCAGAGAATTAAGATATTTTGGTTTACGCACATTAACGCTTAGATTGAAAACTGTATTTTCCCATTGCACTCTACGCGTGTTAGCCAGGGGTCACGAGAGAGGATATTTTAAAAACGATCCGTACATACTCTCGTTAGCCGTAGCGTGTATTAACAAACGGGGAGTGCGCGATAACCGTATCACCAGGGCTATTATAGCCGATCATGCGTTCCACGAAGGTATGTATTTTCCACTTATCGGTAATATTGCTTAAATAAACTGCTTTTAAAAACTAAATAAATTTTACAAGAATTGACGCGATTTCACAACGACGATGCACCCGAGGAGGAGGACCGGTTGCTTTTAGGGTGCCTCAATCGTGTGGAGGATGAGATTTACCCGGAGCCAAGCACCAGCACCGCGATGATGCACTACGTTAACGGTAAAGCATATACTTTTAAAAAAAGTTTACGACTAATATATGCCTTTTTTAAAAAAAAGTGCCAGGACCATCGACGACACCGAACACGCGAGCGGGTGAAGAAGAAATGCATTACGGCACAGGGGGTATGTGTCATACAGCGTCGGAAAAAAAAAAGAAAAAAATGTGTTGTGCTATTCATAAATTTTTACAGACGCATTCACGGCTATAACGTCGGACGCCAGCGAAGACGACGACGACGACGACCAGGATGATGTCGAAGATCGCTCCACCGCTTCCAACGATTCAAACGAGCACGATCCAGGTAATAATGATAAAGTACAGAAACCGCTGAAAATTTATTTGTGTGAAAATAAAAAAAAATAAAAAATTGTAGATTCGCTCGATACGGATATAGACAGCGATAGTCGGGACCCTGTGGTACTGGGTGCCCTGCTACCACCGCCTGATCAGGCCAATGCTGAAGAACCGATACTCTGGGTTGCCAGGAACGGTGTGCACGTAGCGGCGGATGCCGACGAGGCTGCTGAAGTATTAGCAGAGCTCGATGCCGATGATGATGATGATGAGAATCCAAACGACTCGGAAGAAGGTAGCGTATAAAGTTATGTTCCTGAGCGGTTTTTTTTTGTCGAAATTACTAACTTTAAAAAAAAATGTAGGGGGTGATGAAAGGCAGTTAGACGCGCTATTCTCATACATAGGGTCAATGCTTAATCCTCGTGAGGAATGATAAGTCAGTATGCGCTTAACACTTTTTTTTTGTTTAACAAGTAAAAAATAAAAAACTTTTTTCCAAACGTTAGATGCGGAGGACGACGGGGTATGTCGACAGATCGGTGGTGGCCCCCTTCTTCGACCGCAGAGCGACAACGATGACGGCGACGGAGATATCAGTAACGACGTGCTACCGCCTGGATATAGATTTACAATACTGTCCGAAACGACGCGTCGTATAAATAGGTTCCGTTTAGACGGGCGTGAAATAGCAATGGCTATCCGGAGGCCGCCCGAAGACCCTGATACAAATACGGTATCATGGTTACACGGGGCAGTCAGAGATATACACGCGTACCTCACAAGCTCGTGTACCGCGCGGGACTATATAGGTCTAACGATCAAATCCGACAGTTTTGCGTGTGGGGCAGCGTGGCTGTCGTACAGACCGGCTCGAGAACTTCTCGAAAACGATGTGTGGGGTGTGATATCGTCCGTCGCGCAGAGCGCCCAGGCATTCCAAATAGATAGGTCTTTCGTCATCGAGTCGTGTATAGTCGAAGTACCGCGGGGTACAGGACGCGTGCGATTAGCGCACGAATTTGTAAAAAAAAAATTCTATACTGACCATAGTGAATAACGATAACCTCTGTCTACCTAGGTCGCTCGTTGTGGCGATGGTACACGCTGAACGAGGGGAGGTGCGCTCTGGGGAGCTGCATGAGCGATGGAACGCGGTACGGCGTCAACGGGGTAAATTACAAAAACAATTTGCTCTCGAACTTGTGACAAACGCGTGTGTAGACATACCGCCGGACGGCTGCGGTATTCCAGAAATTGATAAATTTCAAAGTTACCTAGCCCCGAGCGGTATAGCAATCGTTGTTTACGATTTTGACAGCATAGGCAGCGGCGAGAAACCGCTGTACGACGGTTCGCAAGCAGTTGATAACGCGTACGGATCAGGGAAACCACGGCAAACGCTCCGCATCCTGTATTATAATAATTCGCAGCATTATCAGCCTATTTTAAATATGCGGGGTGCGGTCGGTAGTCGTGGCTTTTGCATACCATGTAACAGATCTTATACGCACGAGGCAGAGCATAAGTGTTCCCACAAATGCGCTGGATGTTTCGGAAAACCGCTCTGCGATTCAGCTCTCCCCACATTGCATTGTCGCGAGTGCCATAGGTACTTTTTTAGCCAAATCTGTTTCGATAACCATATAAACACGCTATTTATCAAACAGAAGGGAAAAGAAAAGAGCGTATGTCAGGCCGTTCGCAGCTGTCCGCAGTGTCTCAGGCCGCTTCAAAGAGCGCTGCGTAAACACTCTTGCGATAAGGTGTACTGCAGAGTCTGCAAGAGCGTTAACAGAGTAGGCCATCAGTGTTACGTCAGACCGGTAAAAAAGGCGCCCGTGGAAAAAAATATTCTATTCATTTTTTACGATTTTGAAACAGCAGATACAGAAGCTGCCCGGTGACGACACGGTACGCATCCACACACCAAACTTGTGTATCGTTCAGCAAATGTGCACAGCGTGCATAAACGATACAGATCTCGCGAGGGTATGCCCGTCTTGCGGTGTACGCGAGTACGTCTTTGAAGATGATCCCGTAAGGCAGTTTGTAGATTACGCGTGCGACCCTAAAAGAAAATCGTTTCAGAGAGTGATCTGTGTGGCGCATAACGCCAAGGGTTTCGACGCGCAGTTTATACTGAAGTATATCGTGAAGCGTAAACGGAAAACTCTAAAGCCACCGACGCTGATACTCAGTGGCACGAGTATCATAATGATGAAGACGGGTCGTGTAACATTCATAGACAGCCTTAATTATTTTCACATGCCTCTGAGTGCCCTGCCAAAAGCCTTCGGTCTCGTGGACTCGGCTGGTTTGAAACAAAAAGGTGTCTTTCCGCATCTATTCAATACTCCCGAGAATCAGCATTATATCGGTCCTCTACCACCACTCGAGTTTTATTCACCCGACACGATGCCTACGGCCCAACGTAATCAATTCTTAGCATGGTATAACGAACAACGATCTGCGGGCTACCTATTTAACTTTCGAACAGAGTTTATTGATTACTGTAGATCCGACGTCACCATCCTCAGACAGGCATGCGTTTCTTTCCGCGCAATGTTTCTCCAGCACGGTAGCGTTTGTCCTTTCTCGGAGAGCACCACCATAGCCTCAGCGTGCTCGAGAGTTTTTAGAAAAAACTTTTTGCGGGACGAGCAGATAGCCATTTTACCACCGGGTGGATACCGTTACTGCGAGAAACAATCACGTAAGGCCCTGTTATGGCTCCTCTCGCTGGAGCATCGTTGGGGTTGTACCATAGTTCACGCAGGGCGCACTTGGGAGTACCGTCTACCGGGGGGTACGCCCGTCGACGGTTACTACCATGACACCGATACAGGTCTGCGACACGTCTTGCAGTTTCAGGGTTGCTTCTGGCACGGGTGCCCAAAATGCTATCGCATAAACAGGGATACGCGGTTACACACGGGCGAATCTATGGATGCGCGCTTCGAGAGAACGCAGGCAACGAATGATAAGATTCGATATCTCGGTTACGAATTGACGGGAATCTGGGAGTGTGAATTCGATAGCTGGATAAACGATCCAGCACAGGCCGTATTATATAGAACATTGAATGAGAACCCGCTGGTAGCGCAACTACCGCTGGAACCTCGCGATGCTTTCTTCGGTGGACGTACAGGGAATACCGTCAGTTTTTACGAAGTCGAGGGGTCTGAGAGGATACACTACGTAGATGTGTGTTCGCTCTACCCCTTCATATCGAAAACGGGGAAATTCCCTGTAGGGCACCCTAGAGTGTACGTGGGCGACGATTGTCGCGAACTAACGGGTGATCACAATAACGTCGATAGCGTAGAGGGTCTGATTAAGTGTGTCGTGTTGCCACCGCGATATCTGTATCACCCCGTGCTACCGACACGCATGCACGGTAAATTGCTTTTCGCACTGTGTCGTTCCTGTGCAGAGTCAACGCTACAGGGCTCGTGTCCTCACGAGAATCCTGAGGATAGAGTATTCGAAGGGACATGGGTTGTGGACGAGGTCAGACGCGCTGTACGTAAAGGATATCAAATAACGATGATACACGAAATATGGCAATACGAGATCACCCAGTACGATCCGGCCACGCGAACGGGCGGTCACTTTGCCAATTACATAAATACATTCCTGAAGATTAAGCAGGAGGCTAGCGGGTGGCCGCGTGATTGCAGCGACGACGAGTCTAAGAAGCTGTATGTAGAGGAGTACGATCGGGTCGAGGGTATTCGACTAGACCCTACTAATATAAAATCAAATCCCGGTCTGCGGGCAGTCGCCAAACTATGTCTGAATTCCTTTTGGGGTAAGTTCGGGCAGCGCGAAAATCTACCAAAGACGGAAATCGTAACGACTCGTCAGAAGCTCGTGAGTTTGCTTACATGCCCGGAGGTCGAAATTACGGGTATTTTACCCGTAGATGACGAAATACTCTACGTCAACACGAGTAGTACGAGCGAATCGGTGATACCCACAGCGTACACAAACGTTGTTATAGCCGCGTACACCACGGCTCAAGCTCGTCTTAAGTTATATGACTATCTCGAGAAATTAGATCGACGTGTACTATAATATATTACGACACCGACTCGTGTATATACGTATCGGGTGGCCGTCACGCCGATAACGCTTACGAGCCGCCGCTCGGCAGTCTTTTAGGCGATTTAACGGACGAGCTGGAGTCGTACGGTGTTGGTAGTGTTATGCCCCTCTATCATAAAATAACTATTAAGGAACCGTTACCCTGAAAATTCCCTACCTTTCCTATCATAAAACTATCCTTAATCCCAAAAATATACAAACCCTTGTTCCCTGCATTTTTTAAAATAGGAATTTCCCAATTACACAAAAAACCTCCCCTCCTATTCCTCTTTCCCGTTAGACTAAGTTTACCTTATTAGAAAACATAACGTCTAAGTTTAGTTTTAGTCGTGAGTTTGTAAGAGAAGGTCCTCGAGAGAAATAAAGAAAAAGATTGTCTGCTCTTCACTGATTCTTTAATTAACAAAATCCGTTCGTGAAGTCATAGCGGCGGAATCTTGTATGTCGTATTGAATCTATGACGATATAGTTCACCACGGCATAACAAGAAAACTGGTGGCAGCGGTGGGATCAGTGAATAGGACAGCGATCGAAAGTTGGAGAAAAACTTAACAGAGAAGACTCCAAGAGAAAATGTTCCTGATCGTCGTAGCGTAAGTCAATGTCCTTTACTTCACATAAAGACGAAAAATCGCTAGGATCAAATATAGACTTGACAGTGAATTAGATAGAAGAACTAATATACAATAACCAAAGGTTAACCATGGCAGATCAGCTAGATGCGCAACAAATGCTTGAAGCATTGCTTAAACAGAACGAGGTTCTTTTGCAAAGATTATCTATACTTGAAAACGCCCGAACTAATAACGATAGTAACGTTCGTCAATCAGACGGGGATCTCACCGATGATGAAGCCTCTGACTCGACGCGAAGAACAATGAGCACGAATAAATTGAAGAACGAATTATCATTAATTACGGATTTTGACGGACACAACATTTCAGTAGAAACATTTATATCGGAAGTAAAATCTGTAATGAACACTATTGACTCTAACGACCACCCGCGTGTAATTCGGTTAATTCTTACCACCGAACCCCACCAGGTATATAGAGTCTCAACAAATCGAAATCAAGGAGCCACCCTTTTCCTCCAATTGGCACACGAAAGAAGAGGAGAATTCCTCGCCGATACCGGAGCAGCAGTAAACTTAATCAAACAAGATTTTGCTCAAGGACTTCTACAACGTTTCAAAACTAACTACCTGAGTGGAATAAACAATGAGATAAGTATGTGCAAAAAGGAAGCACGGCTAAATTTAGGAGAGAACGAGCATATATTCGCAATAGTACCAAATGATTTCCCACTAGAAGAAGCAGGTATAATCGGAATGCCATTCCTTGCAAAAGAAAATGCGTTAGTCGACGCGGCACAAAAGAAGATCATATTCCAGAGACAACGCAAAGTAGTCCGATTGATGGACTATTCGACGGACAGGAGCCGCCTTTTAGCAGAGAACACGCGGTTAGAACATATCCATGATCCGGTTGCAAAAAGAGCTATTTGGGAACTAATTGATAAGTATCAAGGAGTATTTCAACTAGAAGGAGACCCTCTACCATGTACAAGTCTAACAAAGCACACTATAGATACGACTGACGAGAGACCAATACACATAAAACAATACCGTTACCCGCCGGCGCACCAAGAAGAAATAAATCGGCAAGTTTTGGAAATGCTAGAAAAAGGGATTATAGAGAATTCCCAATCACCATATAATTCCCCTTTATGGGTCGTCCCAAAGAAGGCAGACGCCAGCGGAAAGAAAAAATGGCGTATTGTTGTAGATTTCCGACAGCTAAATAACAAAACGGAGCAGGACGCATATCCTTTGCCCAATATAGAAGAAATATTGGATCAACTTGGTAGAGCTCGCTATTTTAGTGCCTTTGACTTGGCCAGTGGGTTTCATCAGATACCCATGGACCCACTGAGTAAGAAGAAGACTGCGTTCTCAACACCTCAGGGACATTATGAATATACAAGGATGCCATTCGGGCTAAAGAATGCCCCTGCTACCTTCCAACGAATGATGGATCAAGCATTGCGTGGATTAATCGGTAAAGTTTGTTTTGTTTATCTGGATGATATTGTTGTTTACGGCGAAACATTAAGGGAACATAACGAAAAGTTAACTATGTTATTGGAGAGGCTTTCTTCTGTAGGATTGAAGCTACAGCCGGACAAGTGTGAATACGTAAAACCCGAGCTACAATATCTAGGACACATAATAACACAGGATGGGGTAAAACCTAATCCAGACAAATTGAAAGCAGTGCGAGAATTTCCTAAACCAAAGGGTCCAAAAAATATAAAGCAATTCCTAGGGCTAGCGGGTTATTATAGAAAATTTATAAAAAAATTTAGTGAAAAGGCAAAACCGTTGACGCAACTGTTAAAAAAGGACGTCCCTTTCGTATTTGGACCTGAACAAGAACGCGCTTTTTCCATACTTAAAGAAGAATTATGTTCGCAACCATTATTACTATTTCCGGATTTTTCAAAGGAGTTCATCTTAACAACAGACGCCTCCAATGATGCTATTGGAGCAGTATTGTCGCAAGGAAAAATTGGAGAAGACAAACCAATCTCTTATGCGAGTAGAACCTTAGACAAAGCGGAGCGGAACTATAGTGCCACCGATAAGGAACTGCTTGCAATCGTATGGGCAGTTAAACACTACAGACCTTACCTTTACGGAAGAAAATTCAAAATCGTCACCGACCATCAACCGTTAAAATGGCTAATGAACCATAAAGATCCCAATTCAAGATTAATGAGATGGAGAATTATTCTCGAAGAATATGATTATGAAATCATATACAAAAAGGGAGCACTCAACACGAACGCTGATGCCCTTTTGAGAAATCCAGTCAGGATTTTAGAAACAGTACCACCACTCAAGTGGCGAAAAAATATCACATTGATAGACGAAATACCTGCAACTGCTTTACCCATATACTTAAATCACATTGAGGGACGGTCGGGTATGCAATTAATCACCCCTCAGGACGAACTTGTGGAAATCGCTATTAGCCTTAACCCTGGGGATACACTGCATGATTATGGGAAGTACCTAGAAGATGCAAGGAACTTTTGTATGGCACATGATGTTAATACGGTGGCCATTGACCTTTGCGACCTGCAGCATGCCATGAAGGGACGCACAGAAGACATAAAGAAAATAATTATCGAACTCTTTGGAAACTCAGACATTCTGGTATACCTGAAGGCCAACCGAGTCCTAATCCCTGAGACCGAAGAGGAAAAAACCCAGATCCTACAAGAGAATCACGACAGTGCGCAGGGAGGACACGGTGGTTATAAAAGGACCCTTCGCCGTATTCTGAGCAATTATTATTGGCCGAACATCTACAATGAAGTTTCAGATTACGTCAAAAACTGTCAACGATGTCAACAACAGAAAGTTAATAGACGACCAACTAAAATGCCACTTTGCATTACGGACACGCCAAAGGAATTCAACGAGAAGATTTCAATGGACATTGTGGGACCTTTACCGATTACGGATAAAGGCAACAAGTATATTTTAACTATCCAAGACAATTTGACCAAATTTATAATGGCTAAGCCAATTCCAAATCAACAAGCAGAAACTATTGCCGAACGATTTATCAAAGATTACGTAAGCACCTTCGGAGCCCCCGAAACTGTACTAACAGACAACGGAACCAACTTTACGAGCAACCTCATGAAAGAATTCGAAAGCTTCATTAGAATTAAACATGTCACCACTACCGCTTTCCATCCTGAAAGTAATGGTTCTCTTGAAAGAAGTCATCAAGTACTGAAAGAGTATCTGAAGACGTTGGGAAAAGATAACCATCGTGATTGGGACGAACTAATAGAACTTGCAACAATGAGCTATAACTCATCCATTCATGAAGGCACCGGGTACACCCCTTACGAACTTGTATACGGGAGGAAGCCACGAAGCATTTCCAGATTTAAAAGGAAACAAGGGAGAACCTATCAAGAATACGTTGAAATTCTCGGAGAAAGAACAAAACATATACAAGAAGATGCACGAGAGCACCTGCAACGCAGCAAAGCGGCAGTAAAGGAAAAATTTGATCGATTTTCGCGGCCAAACTATTTTAAACCAGGTGACATGGTTTGGATGACACGTGAAACAAGAGATAAATCCGCCGGTCTATATACACCATATGAAGGACCTTACGAAGTAATAGATAAACTTAGTGACGTGAACTACAAGATCAGAAAATAAGGGAAAGATTTAACAATACATGCCAACCGACTTAAGTTTGCTAATATTAATCTGTTACAGGACGTGCCTATTTCAGGTCCTACTCGGGATACAAATTAAAAACCTAACACCACTGCCCAATCTATTCTTCGATAATCTGGGTGACACCAGGGTATTCCATGAAGAATGGAAACTAGTCACATACCTCGATATGGAAATGTACCCCCGTTTGGAATCCCAGCTTCAAGAAGGCATCACCTGTTTGAAAAAACTCTGCGGCCAATGCAACGCTCTAAATGTAACAACCAATATGCTAAAGCAAATCAACAGAATTAGTAAGGATAGGAGACGATTATATTCAAGCGTAGGTTATACTTCACCTAGAAATAAGAGGGGAATATTCGATTTTGTTGGCGATATCTCAAAGATACTTTTTGGCACCATGAGCGCTTCAGATGCATCGTATTATAACAAGGAAATAGATAATATTTATGAGGATAATAGAAGAATTACTATTTTACTCCGAAATCAAACACAAATATTAAAATTAACAATGCAAAATACTGAAGAAATAGCCAAGGACCTCAACCGCAAACTAGTAAGTTTAAAGGATATTTTGGCTATCCAGGCTGTTAATAATAATAAGACCATGCTCATATCAATTCAACAACTCAGAATTCGAAGAACCAAACATAGACCTGACCTTGATACCATTGCCCCGAATAGATACGGTCCATGTGGATCCTCGTACTTTCAAAACATTGGGATCTAGATTAGATGATATCAAACTGGAAGCCGAAAACATTGGAAAACACACGCGTTCATTAACGACTATGGAAACAACTTGGTTCTGGCTTAAAACCCTAGGATATTGCCTGCTAGGAACCATTATTGTGTATGTACTGCTAAAAATCCGTTTACTCCAATGGTTAGGGCGAACTCTCCTCGTTAAACCATGTACAAACACTTACAACAATTGTTTTAATTCTGGAGGGACAAACTCATGTAATGAACAGCAAACCATAGAAACCCCCCACGTGCATTTTGCAAACGACATAGTTGAATTACCTTCTGTAAACACACCGCATCATGTAACCGTAATGCCTCCAAAAAGAAAACGAAAAACCTTTCAACTAGAAGACACATTATAAGGCGTGAAACCAGCGAAAATTTATAAAACCTCTGGTTTCACTCTAAGACGGGGGGATGTTATGCCCCTCTATCATAAAATAACTATTAAGGAACCGTTACCCTGAAAATTCCCTACCTTTCCTATCATAAAACTATCCTTAATCCCAAAAATATACAAACCCTTGTTCCCTGCATTTTTTAAAATAGGAATTTCCTAATTACACAAAAAACCTCCCCTCCTATTCCTCTTTCCCGTTAGACTAAGTTTACCTTATTAGAAAACATAACGTCTAAGTTTAGTTTTAGTCGTGAGTTTGTAAGAGAAGGTCCTCGAGAGAAATAAAGAAAAAGATTGTCTGCTCTTCACTAATTCTTTAATTAACAAAATCCGTTCGTGAAGTCATAGCGGCGGAATCTTGTATGTCGTATTGAATCTATGACGATATAGTTCACCACGGCATAACAGTAGTTATATCACGTCTTTTGTATCGGGAGGCCCGAAATTTTACGCGTACCGGGTACGTAAGCCAGACGGTTCTCACGCAGAGGTCTGCAAAGTCAAAGGTATCACGATCGACCACGCGACGAGTCTTGCCATTAATTATGACTGGATACGGTCTTATGTAACGGGAGAGACGAGCGAGCCTGTTGTTTTACACTACGACGTGATACGTCGTACGCCGTTTCACGACGTAGTTACACGCCTCGAATCAAAAACGTGTAAACCGACCGAACTTCAAAAACGGCGGCGCGACGATCGTTTCGGATCGATACCGTACGGCTTTATATAACTAGTATTACCAAAAAATTGTACAAATGTATACAGGGTGTCCCAGAACTACCTGACCAACGGGGTATAGCGGTGTTCGGGAGGCACCACTGATCACGAAAATGACCTTCCTTTTGTCGGGAAAGTCATAGTTTTTAAATGGGAGCAGGTCAAAGTTGACCAATCAGAGGAAGGCGTCAAGAGAAACGTAGGCACCTGCGAACTCTGAGTTTTCTTCCCTCGCTTTTGTTTCTCGGTACTTCGGGCAGGATGACGTCAGCCGAAGACATGCATATTGGAAACAAGAAACAAGCTACCGAGAAACAAAAGCGAGCGAAGAAAACTCAGAGTTCGCAGATGCCTACGTTTCTCTTGACGCCTCCCTCTGATTGGTCAACTTTGACCTGCTCCCATTTAAAAACTATGACCTTCCGGACAAAAGTAAGGTCATTTTCGTGATCAGTGGTGCCTCCCGAACACCGCTATACCCTGTTGGTCAGGTAGTTCTGGGACACCCTGTATACAACCCTGAACAATATTTTACCGTACAGTCTTATGTAACTAATATTACCAAAAAAAAATGTACAAATGTATATACATCGCCTGTACAATAATAAAACATATTTATTTGAAAAACAAAAAACCTCTTTATCGATCTATTCCCGAAGGCTCCACCAACCAGGCCATGTTATGTATTTTTTCAGTGGCGCTTCGGGCATGCTAGCCGTGCACTATGGCTAGCTATGCGGCTGACACACATACATGGCGACTATTAGCTCACAGGTGCACGGTGAGCTCACCCGGACGAGGGGCTAGCAACGTCACCGATAAGAGCTAGCAGGCGCGCGCGATGTCACGAGCCTCACACGTGTCGCGCGCCCGCCGCGGCCGGGCCCCGCGATGGAAGGGGGAGCGTGTAAAATCCAGCAGACTCTTTAACAGTATATTCGTAAAGAACACCGCCAAATAGCCTCATTTGGCATAATGGACACACGGTGGAAGCACCCGTGGACGTCGATGATCTGTGGGCCAACGGGGTGCGGGAAGACGTTTTTCGTAAAGAAATTCCTACGGTTCATCGAGGACATGAGTGACGTGCGATTTGCGCGCGTTCTCTTTCACTATGCAGAGTGGCAGGAGGGGTACAGGGAGTACGGGAGCTCTATAGAGTTTCACGAGGGACTGCCGCAAAACACCGATTACGGCAACGACCCACGCCCGAAACTCGTCATCATCGACGATCTTATGAGGGAATCGTCCAATAACACGGTGGTCGACCTTTTTACCAAAGGCAGCCATCATAAGAACATCAGCGTTATCTTCATTACGCAGAATCTCTTTCATCAGGGGCCCGGGCAGCGCGATATCTCGTTGAACGCCAACTACATCGTTGTGTTTAAAAATCCGCGCGACAGAGCGCAGATACAGCATCTGGCGAGACAGTTGTTTCCTGAAAATCCGCGCTTCGTGCAGGAAGTCTACCGCGATGCCACCGCCGAACCGCACGGTTATATACTACTCGATTTGAAGCAGTCGACCCCCGATAACTGCCGCTTTCGCACGTGCGTGTTTCCTTCGGACCCGTTCCACTACGTGTACGTACCGCGAAAGGGTATAAAGGGTGGGTACACCGATCGAGACGTACCAGTCATTCGGTTGTAATGGTATCCAGCGCACGCTGCTCTATAGGGCGCAAACACGCCGCAGTGTTAAAGGCTATTTGCCATCTGGATAGCAAACAGCGTAGCGCTTTGTTACGAGTGGCCGACTCACGACTCGTCAACTGTATATGCGAATGTGCTCTGAATATTCTTCGCGGTAACGTGCCTCTCAAGCCGACGCAGAAACGCCGCTTACGAAAACACGCATCGCTGTTGAGACGTTTATCCAGACCGGGTTCAGCCGTCAAAACTAGAAAACATCTTATCGTTCAGAGCGGTGGTTTTTTACCTCTCCTGCTAGCACCCATACTAGGCACCGTCATTTCGAAACTCATAGGGGGAGGCGGATAGGGGTATACATCACGAAGAGCGAGAGAGATCGAGATGGAGCATGCCAAAAAGATGGTTCTAATCCCTCAGGAGAGCGTGGAGCAGCAGCACTACCGACCAATGCCTCATACATCCCACCACCACCAGCAGCAGCAGGAGCAGGGTGTCGACACCGTAAACACCGTGCAGACCCCCGGGACCCCCTTAAGCAGATTAGACGCATCCATGAAGGAGATCCTACACTCACCGAATTTCATCGACGAGCGCGAAAAGTGGAAGATGTACAATCAGGTGCTGCAGCGTTATCTACACTTTATCGAGGATCTGCGAAATAACGTCGACGAGGATAGGCGAGGCGATACCGATGCCAAGAAAAAAAATAACAATTTTGCGGAGGATAATGTCAGGAGTTTGACCGACGATGGCGACGACGACATCATCGCTAGCGTGCCCCAAAAGTACAGAGCTAAGGCTAAGCTTTCACTAGGAAGGCTGCGCAACGCTGGTTCGCCACGCATCTCGTGGAGTAAACAGGGCGTTACGCGTATCGGCGGAGCCGTCGTGCAGGACGCCAACATCGTGGATTTAATCAACGACGCTATGCGTGAGAGAAAAACAACGAAACCGGCGGGGAGTCGGCAGTTTGCGCGGTTCCTCCGTACTGCAGGTATACCGCGCGAATATATCGGCAATCAACGTCTATGGAGGGAGGGGAGCAACACGACGTCTCTCGGTAATCAGACACCGCGCCGTGTAGCAATCGTGCCGCGACCTATCGAGCAGACTCAGAGTTCGTCTACAGAAGAGGAATTCGGCGAGGCGTTTCAGGAAGTGTTTAGAGACTCCGGGGAAGAAGGGTTCGTGGGGAAAAAATATACGCGATCCGCGTCGGCCGGTACAACCAGCGATAGCGAGAAAAAGAAAAGATTAGAATGGTTAAGGCTGCCGTGAAACGGAAGAAGAAAAAGATATCGGCTGATGATAGCTTTCTGAGGCGTCTTTATTACACGCCAGCAGAACCGTCTTCGTACGCCGGTATCGGTAACCTAGAGCGAGCGGCTAGGGGCAGGGTAAAACGAGATTCCGTCACGCGTTGGTTAGAGGCGCAGGACGCGTATACGTTGCATAAGCCCGTGCGACATACGTTTCAGCGTCGCTCTTACACCGTCAGCAATATCGACGACGTTTGGGAGGCCGATCTTGTGGACCTTCGATCGTTGAAGGAGTACAACGATGGTTACACGTATATACTTGTAATAATCGATGTACTCAGCAAATACGCTTGGGTCGAGCCTTTACGCGATAAGACCGGTGCGACGGTAGCCGCGGCATTCCGGAGGGTTTTGACACGTAGTAAGAATAGGATACCCATGTACCTACAGACAGACAAAGGTAAAGAGTTTATCAACGGTGTACTGCAGCGTCTACTCGAGGAGCTTGGTATAGGATTCCGTGTAGCGCGCAGCCCCGACGTAAAGGCTGCTATCGTCGAGCGCTACAATCGTACTCTGAAGGATCGTATGTGGCGCTACTTTACACATAGAAACACTCGGCGGTACATATAGATATTCTTCAGAATCTCGTAGACTCGTACAACAGGACACGCCACTCCGCGATAAGAATGCGCCCGGTTGACGTAACCCTGTATAATGCCGCTAAGGCTCGTATGAACCTATCTATGCGATACGCCACAGCGCGCCCGCGTGTCCCTAAATACAGTGTCGGCGACCTGGTACGCATCAGTAGCGCTAGGAACCCTTTTGCGAAAGGTTACGAGGGTGGGTGGACTCGAGAGATTTTTAAAATCGTACGCCTAGGTACAACGAGGGAACCACCGGTCTACATCTTAGAAGATCTCGCCGGAGAGGAGATTGACGGTATTTTTTACGAAGAGGAGCTCGTTCGAGTTCGCAAGGACCTCGCAAAGGACGCGTTTCTCGTCGATCGTGTAATAAAACGAAGCGGTCGTGGGAAAGCCCAAAAAGTACTGGTCAGCTGGGTCGGTTACCCCGAGAAATTTAATTCGTGGATACCGGTATCCCACTTGAAGAACAATGAAGGACCAATTTTATCTCGTTCTTCCCAGTAACAGCAGTATGTCGTACTATCCCGAAAATAAAACTAACAGTTTTACGACACATCTACCGCATCAGATCGATTTACACGGGGCATGGTCTGTTGCTCTGGTTGAAATACAGTTTCCTATGACCTTTCTGCACGTGCCGGTGGCGCTAAAAGATTGGGATCACGTGGTCGTGGTCACTACCCGTACCAAACCGCAGAAGAACCACAAAGAACCGATAACCGGCTTTATAGTGTCGGGTTCTAACGTAGCGCACGGTGTTTACGATGACGTAAAGACCCTCATTGACGAAATAAACGCTACCAGGGCTATGATGGGTCGTCTGAAACTAGAGCTCTGCAGAGGTGGTTACGTGAGCGTATCATTCGTCTCTACCGATAACGATCTAGACGATCCGCACGAGTTGAGACTCTGCCGCTCTCTGGCTCGCATCCTTGGCTTTACCGAGTCGGTCATGGTATCGAAAGCAGAATCCCCTGTGATGGCCGATCAACCGGCTAGTCTGATCAACGCCCTACCCAAGATGCGTTTCGTTTACACGGATGTCTGCGAGCCGTATATCACCGGAGACGTCCAAACGCCCCTGCTCCGCGTGGTTCCCCTACAACCAGATAACAAATACGCGTACGCGGCTGTAAGAGTGCTCTCGTTTTCGCCGTTAAAGTACATACCGCTTCTCCGAACGACTTTTCAAACGATCGACATCGATATAAGAGACCACCTGGGCGACCCCATACCATTTGAATCAGGAACGCTCTCCGTAACACTACACTTTAAACGGTTAGAGTGATGACTCATTACACCGATTACTACGATTCGTAGATAGGCGGGGGATATTCCACGAAATTCCGGGTGTTCGCGGGGTCGCCGTATCAGCGGGGTCATGGTATCGGTAGCTTTCTTGGTGGTCTTTTTCGGCGCGTGCTACCCCTACTATCGAGGGGGGCACGAGCAGTCGGTAAGGAAGCGGTGCGCGCTGGTATGAATATCTTAACAGACGTCAGCGAACGCGGTGCTCCCCTCAAGCAGGCGTTTCGCACCAGGGCCGCCGAATCGGGTATGAATCTTAAACGTAATGCGGAGACGAAAATTGACGAGCTCATGAAAGGATCGGGTTATAAATCTGTAAAACGATCACGCGGCGCCCACTCTATCATCGGCGTCGCTGGAAGGATCATCGCCTCAAGAACTACTAACAAGCGTAAGAGACGTACGGGGAAGAAGGCTGCTCAGCGTCGAAAAAAAAAAGTAGTAAAAAAAATAAAGTCAAAAACCAAGAAACCCAAAAATCGTCGTAGGATCGCTAGTAAGAAAGTAAAGCGGAGTGTGCTGGATATCTTTTCCTAAACGCTGCCTCTATCATGGCCTTCCTACACGCGCACTCGTGCGAGTGTATGAAATCGGAGCTCGAGCTCTTTACACTACCACCGACGCAGACTACTATAGAGAGCGCTCAGTGGGTGCACTATAAACCTATCTCATCGCTGACCGATGACTCGCCCATTGAATTTGTCGTGCCGGGTAACGGGGATGAGTACCTCGATCTAGCACACACCATGCTGAGTTTACGCGTACAGCTGCGCTCCAAGGATGCGTCAGCAGCGGATGCTCTGAGCAAAGCGGCCCCTGTTAACAACCTGCTACACTCGCTATTCAACCAGGTGGACGTATTTCTTAATCAGAAGCTCGTATCGCCGCCTAATAACGCGTACGCTTACAGAGCTTACATAGAGACGCTATTAAATTACGGGCCCGCCGCTGAGGGGTCGCACCTTTCGAGCGTGCTCTGGTACAATGACACGCCCGGTCATATGGACGATACAGCGGGCAAGAATATAGGCCTCGCGAATAGGCAAGCGTTCGTCGGTAAAGACAGGACGGTCGATCTGATTGGTCATTTACACTGCGATGTGTTTAACCAAGAAAAATTTTTATTAAATGGTGTTGAGCTCCGTTTACGCCTCGTACGCACGAGAGACGGTTTCTCCCTCATGGATCCAAAGAGCGAGTGTTCTTGACATATAACGGAGGCCACGCTCCTCGTTAGACGCGCCAAAATAAGCCCAGGTATTCTAATTGCGCATTCTAAAATGCTATCAAAGACAACTGCAAAGTATCCGCTTACGCGTGTAGAGGTCAAGGCACTGACGATGCATGCCGGTTTGCCGGTGGCACTATGGACAACGTGATTCTCGGCCAATTACCAAAGCGTATTATAATAGGTTTCGTCGATAATAAGACCTTCAACGGCAACTATCAGCTCAACCCGTTCAATTTTAAAAACTATTGTATTAATTTCTTATCGCTGTACGTCGACGGTGTTCAAGTACCCTCGAAAGCACTGCAGACCGATTTCGGCAAAGCCGGTCTTTACGTGGACGCGTATCATACCCTCTTCAGCGGCACGGGTATACACTTCCTCAACGAGGGTAATTCGATATCTAGGAACGCTTACGCAAATAGTTACTGCCTGTTCGTTTTTGATCTTACACCCGATCTCTCGGCAAATAGCAACACCCACTGGAATCTGATCAAGCACGGTAGTGTACGAATCGAGGTACGCTTCGACGAACCGCTGGCCACCACCGTGAACTGTATCGTCTACGCTGAGTACGATAATGTTTCGGAGATCGACGCTGCGCGGCAAATCGTCGTAGATTACGGCGGCTAAACAATCGAAGAAAATGCATAGGTCAGCAGTTTGGGGTCTGCGTCATCATCTTTTGGGTACCCTGTATCGTGAGTGATCGTCAGCATCGCCGTTAGTTTCTCGTTGAACGCCTTCGAGTTAGCATCACGACCATGGATTTTGTCATCGAAATCGAATACTTCAAAGACTCCGAGGGGCGTCTGGCTCCGAAGGAGATCGGCGTCGTGGCTGTGGAAAGAAAATACATAGGCCACTGTATCATTTCACCACCCTGCGATTTCAACGAATTACCACCGGCGATCAGAAGCGAGAACAACACCATGACCCGCTATCAACACGGTCTAGAGTGGTTCGACGGTGGTGTAACGTACAAGCAGTTATACACCAATCTCCGAAATATAGCTGGTATTTCACGAAGCATATACACGAGGGGTTCGGAGAGCGTACTTTTTCTGCAGACCGTTATGGCCCGGGAAGTTATAAATTTGGATGAAACCCCCAATAACTCACCATACGAGGACTTCCCGCCGAATTGTGACCATTACGAGTGCATCGTTCACGCCTGTAAGGAGACCTGAGGATCGTTTACCTGTGCTCTGAACAACGCCTTACGCCTTGAATTTTGGCTTCGGAATAACGGACCGCATATATGAACACGCTAGACCTCTACATCGGTCTTCGCGGTATATTGGCTCATACGACGGGTGTCTACGCAGCTGATAGAATACCCCGAAACTGGTCGAAGCCCGCTGCCATTATAGCCAACACGGACGATCATACGAAGCCAGGAGCGCATTGGGTTGCCATGTACGTGGACGCTGACGGAGACGGTTACTACTTTGACAGCTACGGATTACCACCGCTGAATCATCACCATGCATCGAGACTACGACGGAACTGTCGATCCTTCCGATGGAACACTCAGCAGCTTCAGAGCGAGACGTCGACGGTGTGCGGCCAATTCTGCATGATGTTTTTACACTACCTCTCTTCCGGCTTCGGGATGCATGCCTTCCAGAATGTGTTTAGTGGTGATTTGCGGAAAAACGATAGAATCGTACGAGAATACTACGACGCGTTTGTGCGAAAGAAACGTTTGGTGGATCGTCGGTATGCACGGGATAACAAGATCTACGGCGGCGGTGGTGGTGGTAGGATACAATATTCACGATGTAAATCAGGCTACATGAGTTAAGGTGCGTGGTCTGTGCATTTAATTATGTAAATTAAAGATATAATTTTGCTAATTTTTATTTTATTATAAGCTGCATATATTAATATAATAGTAGTAATAATAGTACTAGTAAACAAAATAAAAATAGCGTATAATAATAATAACAATGATGTATATAAGCAATAATAATAAGTATATATATGTATTGTAACAAAAAAGGTTACAATAACCCCTCCCCGTCACCTGGCTCGAGGGCACCACTGGCCCCGAGCACGAGTATTGCGTACTGTCTTGCGAATTACTGTTTATTGCGTTCATTTAGTGTTTTAGGTCTGTTGTATCTAGTATAAGATCCCTCCCCTCCACCCTTCCCTCCCTGTCCCCTTCCCCGTAGGGCACTGGCTCGAACACCATTATCGAGGACCGTCATCGAGGACAACATCGTGGACCTGCTACGAGGACAGCATCCCTGGATGGACCGCGAGAGTGGCTACGTCGCCGAGGCAGCGGACGGCAGGGATGGCATTGGCAGGGAGAACAGCTGATCGAGATGTCCGTGGGATGGATGCCCACCAACCCGACACCGTCACCACCAATATGCAGCCCCGGTGCAGTCCCGTCACACGGGCAGGAAAACGTCCCGTGTGACAGCGGCGGAGCCCTCTCCCTCCGAGACCGCGGACGTGCCCGGGAGAGTTTTGACAGGCCTGGAGGCCGCCATCTTGACCGGCGCGCGCAGCCAGTCCGCGCGCCGGCAAAGCCAGCACAGTGCCGCCGCCACGAGGCCCTGGAAGGCCCGGCAGCCCTGCAAGTTTGAAACGGACCAATGCCCTGCCATGCCGGAACTGCCAACCAATGCCAGAGCACGTAGCCCTCTCAGCTGAGCAGCCCCAGCCAATCATCGAGGCCCTGGAGGCCCACGAGGGCCAGGATCACCGGAAATCTCTTCACTTCGAGCCAGGGTGCGAGCGATAGTGCGTGGATTTTGCGGATTGCGAGTTTGAGTGTGAGTGAAAGAGATAACTGGAGTATCAGTGTGAAGAGCGAAGGCGTGAGTACGGAGTGATTGCGTTTCGTCCCTTTCTAGTCCCTTTCCCCTACTCCCCTCCCCAGTATTAGCCCTGTAGATTTTGTACGTCCCATCAGGAGATAGTAAGCCGTCCCCACGTGGACCGGCCGTTTTGAGTAGTTTACCTTTTTGAAGTCTTAGCCTGGCCTTCCGCCACCCGCGTGCGGCCAGTGGTGTATTGCGTGCGCCCTAGACTTAGTACTTCTGCGTTCCCTTTAAAACCCTTCGTGCCCTTCCTTTTCCACCACCTTCGCATTCCATAACCGAGGTAATTTTGTAAGAAGCCATTTTGCGTTCGGGAACCTTCCTCCCTGAGATCCCCTCACCTCTCCCGCCGCTAGCCCAGTCATTCCCAAATTGTCAACAAACGAGGACCTTGCGAGGTCACTCGCCGGTGCTACACCGTTACAGTAGCTGGCGCCCAAAACCATCCGTATCCGAGCTCCCAGCTGATCGCCCTCCCCTGCCCCGCCTGCCCCCTCCAACGTCCCTCCCTAGACCACTGCGTGCTCCTGCGTGAGCCCCGATTATTATTAATCCGCTTATATTCTCTTGTCTAGTATTGCTTTCTCTACGGTTCTATTCTTCTGTTTTTGTAATAGTGACACCCGACTTATTAATTATATTCTTTCTTACTCTACCCCGTGTTCCCTTTTATTTTCGTGTTCCCCACACCTCGTATCCTTTTTCTTGCTGTTGCGATAGCTAATTTGAGGAGACCCTGGGCGGACCAAAAATCCGTCCAGTACGTCACAGTATGTATAAGGCCGTAGCGAGTAAGTTTAATAATAATAAGTATGTAAGTAAAAAAAACGTATAATAGTAATAAATGTAATGTGGACATGTAAGTAAAAAAAACGTATAATAATAATAAATGTATGTATGTAACTCTACTTTTTTACTACCTAAACTAACCTAATCGGGCCTGGCCTAACGTCCCCGTACCCTAAACGCATCAGGGAGGCCCTGTGCCCCTCGTAGTACAGTACGCATCCCGGGCAGCCACCGGGTGCGTACTCGCGAAACACGCCCCGCGCACAAGTCGTGCAACGACCCACGTTAAATACCATCAGGGTATTCAGTAACAGATAATGTAAACTATGGACCGTGAATGCAGCCTGCTCGTGCGCGGGGCGTGCGAACACACACTCGGCACACAGCTCTTCTTCCCGGGATGCTTTAATATACCCGAAAAGGCAGAGGCCGTTATGCAGGTCGTCGTAGAACGTATCCTCCAGGGTAGGAGGAGGCGGTGAATTTCGACCGGCCTCCTCCTCCTCCTCCCCAAACCCGTTGTCATTCCGCTCGAAAGCTGATCGTGGCGCCATTTCTAGAAACAAGTGTGAAAAAACGAGATTAAGACAAATGATTACAAAAAACACACTGCGATGTTATTCCCCAAAACAAAATCTCAATTCGAAATTCGATAGACGACAATCGGTATTCAGGAAATAGGGAACCGTACACAAAACGCCGTATGATCCTCTCTCTATAAATTCCGATATTCAAAAGACCCGATACGCGATAGACTAGATAGAGTTGGGCGCCAGGTGACCTCCGGGGAGAACACCGCGAGTGCAGGGCACTCGAGATCGTCGAAATCTTTCGGAAGACGCGGGAAAACTCGAAACAATGAAAGGGAACAGGAAACCGGGAAGGCGACACCGCCAAGGGAAGGGGAGTGAAACGATAGGAACGGCGACTCCGCCAAGATAGAAGAAAGAAAGCTCGATAAACGGCGACACCGCCAAGATAGAAAAGAGAAAAGATCGATAAACGGCGACTCCGCCAAGATAGAAAAGAGAAAGATTGATAAACGGCGACTCCGCCAAGATAGAAAAGAAGAAAGATAGTAAACGGCGACTCCGCCAAGAACGTAAAAGCACAAAGTCACAAACGGCGACACCGCCAAATAGGGAAAACGAACGAGACACGAAAACGGCGACACCGCCAAGATACGAGAGGGAAGCGCGAAGAAAAATAGGATCAGACGCGAGAGAGAGAGAGAGAATCAAGCGGTCGACGAAAACTCCAAAAATACACCCGGTTCGGAGGCTAGCTCACCTGGGAGAGCGTCGTGGCGTTCAAGAGGCTAGACTAGAGAAGGAATCGGCATGCAAAATAGGGAATAGGTAAAAGAAAGATATCAGAGAAAAATAAGTAAGTTTAACGCACCGAAGCTATATTAAATAAACGCGAAAAAGCGGCATGCAAGCCATACAGAAAGTTACAGCGTGAGACAAACAGAAAGCAAAAGCAAATTTTCAGTTAGAAATACTAAGGTGCGAAAGCGAAATTAAACAGCCAAAATCCTTAAGATACTAATACAAAGCAATAGATTCTTGAGGGATTCTATATAAACTAAAATTCTTAAAAACGAAACGCGGAACTAACGAGGGACTACGGTCCTTTGGCGATACGACACGGCAGCGGGACGAATCCACGCCGACGAGAAAGATGTTTTCTACAATTGTTTCAATAAATCCGCGAATACAAAATACACGCGAGAACAAAAGTTTAACGTCGTATCGGTACGAAAACACAAAACAAATTCACTCGCGAAATTTCCCGACAATCGGAAAGAGTCAGATAATAAGCGATATAATGGTAGCGAGGAACACAGGTATTAAACGCACGCAAATAAATTAACATAAATAGTACAAGTAATATGGAATAGTTAGAAGAAATGGCAAGCTCTCCAAAATTTATCACCAGAATATTATAATCGGCAAAAATAAATTAATAGTAGGTACGCCACTGATAGTCAGTACGTCCTTTCTTCTCGCATTAGGCGAGTACGTCCAAAAAAAAAGGTGACTCGACGCTCGAACAACAGCGTAAGATATCAGAAAAATATTACAATAAGACGTTAATTACGAGTTTCTGCAAAATTGAAATATAAGTTAAATCAAGAGGAGGAAGCCATTCCTTATAACGACAGCGAAAAATATAGAAATAATACACAGCAGATAAAAGAATTACTTAGCGTCCAAAATTCAATATAATAAAGCAACAAATAACGCCGGAAAAGATAGAAAAGTCCAAAAGATATTTAATCAAAAGAACTAAGTAGACTCAACGGGAAACGGCCAAGCCGGGGACGCCGGGGCCCTAGGTGTTTCCACGTGGTCGAGAAAATAATCGACACTTATAAAATATTCGACAATTCCAAAGCACTAAATCACGATAAACGAAATTAATTACAATAGATGCGATAGGAAAGATATTCTACGATAATAAAAGAAAAAGCTAAATAAGATAACGGTATCCGGCACTATCGTCCTTTTACTTAGAGGGACTGGAACGACATTCAGTCCCGGTAAGCGAGAAAATGTGCCGTCGAGACAAAAGGCCTAGACGGTATTACTTCAATTAAATGCACAAAAATCTCCAAAATAACGGTAACGAAAGGAACTCACCAAATATATTAAATACGAAATTCCGAAAAGAAGGCGAGTCGGCAAGATAATATTCGTCCTTCTCTACTTCCTTCCTTCAATATAAGCGTCAAGATAAATCGAGTATCGGTCAGTTCGCAATCGGCTTCCTTTGTTCACTTGGATTACTTTTGAAAATTAACCACAGGCTAAGACGCTCCAAACGTAAGTGAACGAGCCGGAATTCGTCGCTAGAGGAAGAGCCCTAGGGGCCCCCCTCCTAAATTAATAATTCCTTATTCGCACGGTAGAGCGATAACACACTATAATAATACTAAATAGGTAATCTAACGCTTGACGGTAGCTAGAGACGAAGCATTAGGCGGCTCGAGTCCGAAGATAGGCGGAGAGGGCCGAGCTGAGCGCAGGAATCCTTGGTGCGGCCGATCGTGAGTCCTCGGTGCGAGCAGCAGGAGCCGGCGAAGAGTATGCCCTGGTTTCTTCTCCGGGGGCCACTGATAACGGGAACGCTAGGGAACGTTCGGCGACTGGCGGCACGATAGGGGACCATCCTTTCCTCCTATCGGCGGCACGAGTGGCGAAGGCCCTTTTTGCGGTCCGTATGGGCGGCCGGCAGAAGTAGTAGAGGGATCCCATCCCGGGTATCCCGGGCTCCACGGAAGTCCTCCGGAGCGAACAGCAGTTTGGTCCAGCCTCTGTCGAGCGCTCGTCCGGTAGCTCAGGAACTCTCGGTGGCGGTCAGCTTCGTGCTCGTAGTGTAGACGTAGATTTGCCCAGGACGGTAAAGAAGGTAGGCGAGTGCGAATAAGAAAGCTCGAAAATAAAAATAAAAACAAAAAAAAGCAGAAAAGCGAAACAGAAATAAGCAGAAAGGACGATAGACGGAGACAGAGCGCCTCAACGGTAAGCGCGACAAGCAAAGCTGTCTTTGGAATGTCGGGTGACCGACGTTTGGAGGATCGTTGCAGGTGGATGGTGTCTTTTCCCTACTCCTAGCAAACTTTGTGACTGAATTTCCGAAATTCACGTCACAACACACACATATACATATAAATATATATACATAGCTCACAGTTTATATTCGGGGTGGGGGAGGAACTTCTGCAGCCCCTTGCCTTAATAACCCCTCCCGGTTATCGCAAAAATAGCTTATGCATGCTAGGCAATCTCCGGGTGCATACGCGCGCAGCACACACCGAGCACAGCGTACACAGATGCCCGCACGCAGATGTATTGCAGGGTCAATCTGTAGGTAGTGTATTACATGAGGCGTAAACTGGGCCCTGTGCTCGGTGATCTGCTCACGCATGCACCCGTAGCATAGCCCCTCCTCCACACCCCGCACGTAAACACACCCGAACAAGCACTGCCCTTCGTGGAAGGGGGCGAAGAACGCATTGAGGGGCGGCGGTATTCCGTCAAGCAGTGGCCCCCCAAATGGTCCTTCGGCCCCCTCGGGCGGCGTATCCGGGCGCCTTGGTGCCATATTCTGTAACAGTTCAGTTTTTTTTAAAATAAATCTGCTTAAATCAAATACAAAATAGTGTAGTCTTAAAATTATTACACTTACTGGTCTATTAATAGGACCCGTACGCTGTTAGCTAAGATGCTGCTGCTGCTGCTGCTGCTGCTGCTGCTATGGCCGGTCGATGTCTACAAATAAGCGTGAGAAGCGATAGAAAGGCAATACTTTTAATCAAATAAAAACGGGTACTAGCTTAAGGTTTCTATACATACCACTTTCTTTTTTAATGTCCTGCACAAATAGCCGTGCTCGTCGGGCAGTCTGGTTATTATTCTACAAATAAAAGTAAAAGATGCCACAAATAATTTTTAATCAGATAAAACGCGGGAGCCATATTCAGCTCAACACAGTTATACATACCACTTTTTCAAAAACTTCCACTCTTAAGGTTTCCCTTCTTCTTTTTTCAATTAAACTTTTTTGGAGCTATTGTGCCTTCTGCTTGTCACTACTGTAATGACAGGATGCTGCGAGGACGGCTCACAGGTAACCATCTTTCTCCCACCATGGCCCTTATTTTTTGCATAGTTGCAAATAAGAGATACATGTAGCAGTTTACGCTGCTAGGACAATGGTACCCCCACGCCTGATGTGTGTGGCGCATCGTTAGCCAGATGATCCAAAAAGAAGGGGTGTAATCATCCCAACAGTTACGTGGTGTGTACAGGATTCACCCCAAGTAAAATATTAGGGGTTGGATAGCCACCCATCGATAGCTAAAAGGTATCGAAAAAGTATCGCCAATGCGCGTGATACTTGTATAATATAAGGTATTTCTTACAAAAAAAGAACCGTGTTCTACCTTACCACGCTAGCCCCTTAGGATAATTAAAAAGTTACCGACTGGCGGTCAGTGGATAATTACCGACCGTGACAGGCCCCTGGGGGCATGCAACGCCGCTGCTACCGAGTTTCGGGCCTTAGGACCAGGGCCGCGTGGTGGGGGAGCTCGGCATAGGGCGGTGGTGGGGAGAACAGACTACATGGGCGAGGGGGTGGCGCTATAGTGCAGCGCGGGGGGACCCAACGCGATGCGCTCTATGACTCATCGGGACAGTGGTGGGGGTTTGTTGTGACGGCCAATGGTGGTGTGTATCTACTTGCCCGAGTCGAAACTAAGGGGCAAAGAGACATACGGAAGATACATTCGAATAACAATATAACTAAAAGCAGCTGGGAGTGACAGATTACAAGCAGCATGCATAAACTAATTAGAATTGGTACAGTATTTTCGGCTGTCATGCGCTATGTCTGATAAACTTATCATGGGAAAGCACAAAGAATGCTGACACAGACAACAAAAAACTAAAAACTAAAAAATAGGCGCATTGAACACAAGGCTGAACTTAAGATTAAACTAAAGACTATACCGCTGAAAAACTAAGATACGCAGGTCTAAAAATAAACAAACAAAACTACGGTTGTTGATACTACGGCTAAACTACATTAAACTGTAACTAAAACTAATGACTAAGCCAGAACTAAGCATAACATCAAGTGTTATGCAGGGCTTAATTTGATGCGTTTGTTTCTATCGCTAGTAGATGCGCGAACAGACGCTGTTTAAAGGAGGCCAGCGTGGGTAGCGAAGTGATAGAAACTGGCAGAGAGTGCCATAAGTTGATAGCAGAGAGGTGGAAGGAATTACGATACGCCTCAGTTCTGCAGAATGGAGCATGGTAGTACCCAGAGGTCGGTACACGTGTAGAGCGCCGTGCTTCAGGACCAACAGGATTGAACATTTCACGGAGATAACCCACTCCTGCACCATGCCGAATTCCATAGATATAGGCTCCAAGAAAAAATGACCGTCGATTAGCTACCGATAACTACCCAAGACGATGCCTATACGGTGTAATATGTTCGTCTCGGCGTAGGTTGAAAATGAAGCGGATAGCACAATTGACTAAACGTTGCAGTTTCATGTCAAGCTCGCTAGTTATATCATTGTACACTAAGCAGCAGTAGTCGATATGAGGAAAAATAAGAGCAGTTATTAACTTAATCTTCAGCTGCTGCGATAAAGAGTACTTATGAAATTTGAGTTTATGGAGAGAAAAATGTACCTTACTGGAAACGTGTGCTATGTGGCTAGCCCATGAGAGGTTGGCACTCATGATAACCCCCAGATTTCGCGCTTCATTAACATACGGAAGGACAGCTCCATTAATAGAGATGGGTGGGAGAAGATGAGCATCCAGAGATCGAACATACGCACTACTACCCAGTATCATCACTTTGGATTTGGAGAGATTAAGCTTAAGCCCGTTGGAACTGGCATACTCAAAAACAGCTGAAGCATCAGAAGCAATGCGATCTAGGCCTTGCTGTAACAGTCGCGGTGGACAGCGTAGATAGATCTGCGTATCATCAGCAAATATCATGTGACTAGAATAACTAAGGCAAGTACTGATATCGTTGATGAAGAGAGAGAATAGTAGCGGACCTAGTACCGAACCTTGAGGCACACCAGACGTTACATTAAGCCACTGCGAAATATTATTACGCTCGTCGATAACAGCTTGCGTACGGCCAGTAAGATAGGAGAAGAACCAGGTAAGAGTTGGGTCTGTGAAGCCGAAGGTTTTAAGCTTAGTTAACAGACGAGTGTGTGAAATAGTGTCAAACGCTTTACTGAAGTCAAAGAGGACAAGGATGGTCATCTCCCTGTCGTCAATGGCTTTGCGAATGTCATCTCCCACTCTCAACAGGGCAGACTGAGTACTAAAGCCAGGCCTATATCCAGATTGCCTCGGATCAAGAAGATTATGACTAGTTACGAAATGACAGATTTGCGTATGAACAATACGTTCTAGTATTTTAGACATTTCTGGGAGATTAGCTATAGAACGCGTATCTGAAGGCGAGGTCGGTGTTCTAATCTTTGAAAGCGGTCTAATGAAGGCACGTTTCCAAGTCGATGGAAAGTAAGAGCAACACAGAGAACTATTAAAGAGGTCACGAAGAACTGACGACATTAGAGGCAAACTCTGATAAAGGCAGAAGGACGAGATTCCGTCAGAACCACTGGAGAGCGAGGTGTTCGATGACCGAGCAAAAGCTGCCATTAATTCGGTTTGAGAGACTTCAGAAAAAGAGAAGGATGGCTCAACGTTGGGGACCGAAGCGATAGCGCTAGCAAAGTCCTGAGATGAACAGGCCGGGGCAGCATTAACAATCGACACATAATAGCAATTCAACACATCTCCATTAAAGAATTGCAGAGGAGAGGTGAGTCTGGATTTGACTAATCCGAGCCGAGCGAGCTCTTTCCACATCTTATTGGGATCATTAATCGCGCTAAGAATATTGTAGTGATAGTCACTCTTAGCTTTTTTAATATCGATGTTCAGTTCATTTCTGATATGACGGTAGATCGCAAAGCCTAAGAGGCAGTTGGTTCGTTTAGCCTGCTTATAGAGTGTGTTACGGTTGCGAATACGGGATTTGAGGTCAACTGTGAGCCACGGCACCGGTGGCCTCCTGGCAACAAACGTGCGCATAGGTGCGTGAGTGTCAAAGGTACGAGAAAGTGACTGAGAAAGCGCAATCGTAAGTTCATCAACGCCTTCAGACGATGACACTGGCTCACGTAACACGTGGACACTGAAGTCGTCATGAAGGGTGCAGCGGAATTCCTCAGGTACGAAGTTAGTAAAGACCCTCCTCGTGATGAGACGTTGTTGCGTAGGTGATACATCCCAGTTGTAAGTGATCTCCACTAAATCGTGACCAGCTATGAAAGGACAATCAGACTTACTGAAAGCCTGTAGCTTTTCGGGACTGTTAATGATAAAAACGTCAAGCCAGGAATCAACCAAAGCTGTATGAAAAGTCGGATCAGAATCAACAAGCCACAGCGATAGCGAGAACACCCAATTGCGCAAATATTTTGATTCGAAGCTGTCACGCGAAAGATTACAGTTAAGATCGCCAGAGATAATGATATTATTGAAAGCATGTGAAAAACGGTTAAGCGATTCAGAAAAGCCATCAAGCATGAGACCCTTAGGGCGACGATAAACAGATGCAAACAAAAGCGGCGGTGAGCTATCAGAGCGTAGATCAAGTAGTAGAAACTCCGGAGCATTTGAAATGATGCACGGAGACGAAGCTAGAACGTTCAGTTTCAACGATTCGTGGATATAGCATGCAACCCCACCTCCCTCCTTGCCTTCACGATCGTTGCGTACAATAAAATAGTTCTTAAGTCTAACGAGATCATCAGAGATGTGCGAATGTAGCCACGTCTCAGAAACGGAGATTACATGATAAAAATTTGATTGAATATGGAGACGAATGAAGTCTATATGACCAAGTAATGAGTTTGCATTAAATTGTGCTATCGTGATCGGGGTTTGCGTATTACGGATACTGGACGTAGTTCGCAAAAGAGCCGAGTAGGACGGTGAAGCAGGTGCGAGTCAAATAAGTTGAGCGAGATCTGCGTCACAATTTATATGGATGATCTGCGTGCCATTGTCGCGCCGAACGGAGATTTGTCCTGATTTGACCCAAACGAACTTATAGCTCATAGCTTTGGCCTTATCCTTAGTGCGCAGTAAGAGGTTGTAAACTTCTGTCGGCAGTAATTCGTTGATATATACGCTTCCTGTTCGATCAATTCTAAATACCTCTTTGATAGTGAGGTTGCGCTTAGAACGTTTCCTATCAATAATATAGTCTCTGGTGTTAGATGACTTTAGTAAGACAACTACCGACAAAGAAGAAGGCACAGTACTAGCCCGCTGGCTGTCGCTAGATGATGTCTTTCGAGCCATAGGACGTACGCTCAATATATCTGTATTTAGATTAGGAACTCCAATAGCAGCAAGGACTTCGGATGTTGCTTGTTGGAGGTTTTCACTAAAGCAATTCGGGATGCCCGATATAATAAGCTCAGATGAGCTGGTCGGAGTCTGGAGACGAACACCTGTCGATTTGAGCGATTCGATTTCGCGCTTCATACTCGCATTTTGCTCGGAAAGCTGACGAAGCAATGCGTCATGCTCGTTTACTTTTTTAATCAAATTCGGAATTCCACTAACTTTCTCGGCGATATCCCTATTAGTCGCGGTTTGTTCAATAATAAATTTGGACATTTTAGCATCTGACGCATCAAGTTTAGCAAGAATTTGCTGAAGAATGTCATTAGATTGCGCAGATTGTGCACCAACAACCGAATCGCGAGACGTAGATGCCATTGTCGTGCGAGCTGGCGGAAGGGAGCTCATAAGGTGACCGAAGTTGGCGATGCAGCACATGGCGATTTAGTAACTAAATGTGCAGTGCAGCAACCGGGATGGAAACACTTGAAACAAACCGGACACACTAATTTTTTCCCCGCAATGTTCTTAGTACACTTAAAACACTTAGTGTTCGGCATACGGAATGATGGGTGTACGGTGTACGGATTAGCGCAGGTGACAGCCGAAGATCCGATTTCTTGACTGCTGGTAACGTAGAACGATGAGTGACTATGGAGATGTCTGTAGTGTGTACCAAATGAGGCGCTGGTGTGGTGAAAATCAGCAGCGCTGTCAATAGCCGAACGCGGGAGATCCGTGTAGCAGAGGGAGCCAGGTAGCAGCCGGAAGCGTCAGTGCATGCAGAGATAAGCCAATGAGCGATAAGGAATTGCTGATAACACATGCGCAGATAAGTCCAGATCAAGCGGTGATACGCGCAGGTGTTGAAGCATGCCAATTCACAGTTTGGAGGTTAGAAAAAGCAAACACTTATCGCTGAGATTATGCCGTTGAATTGGAAAAATACATGCCAATTCTTATCTCAAAATGAAAAGCAACAGTATAGCATGCTCAGGCCTAAAACTAAGTCGCCCGAAGGCGAGAAGCAGCAGAGTACAGCTTGAAGAAATGTAGACCATGAGAATTAGTGACAGTTGTACTCACAGAGAGAGAGAGAGGGGGAGAGAGAGAGAGAGAGAGAGAGAGAGAGAGAGAGAGAGAGAGAGAGAGAGAGAGAGAGACAGAGAGAGAGAGACAGAGAGAGAGAGACAGAGAGAGAGAGACAGAGAGAGAGAGACAGAGAGAGAGAGACAGAGAGAGAGAGACAGAGAGAGAGAGACAGAGAGAGAGAGAGACAGA